>JAPPVO010000007.1:62141226-62534922 GCA_030407325.1 Camellia japonica
ATCCTCGCTCAAAACCTTTGCAAGGTTCAGCGTGTCCAGTAGAACAACATTTTTTGCTTCATCTCTTGAAGTTCATCCCAGAAATTTCTTTGGGCGCTCATTGTGACTAAACGGTCCTTCCGGAACAACTGAGTAACGCCAGGGTGACTACAGAGGTCACAGTTGGGGTTGGCAAGTTAGTTGCCCCAGGGCTCAGATCCCCACCAACATTAGCAGTAGCAGCATCATTGGTGATTGTTGCCATTTTTGAAAAATATAATAGAATATCACTTTCTGTGTTTCCAGAAATTAAACTTAATCCTTAGAAAATCCCACAGTTGAAAATTTAATTCAAAACTAGTCTCACCATTTAACCTAGAATCGAACATGGTCAAAAATGTTCCTAGGAAGACCGAAGGGTTACATCGATCCCACTTCAGACCTAGTTAAACTTTTGACAAAACTTTCAAGTGCATGTTAACTTCTAATCCGTGAGAAACAATTTTTAGAATTAAATTTTCCAGGGATGAACTAGGTTAAAACAAACCAGTTCCAAATTTACAAGCGATTAAAATAAAAATTGCTAACAATTACAAGCAATATAAAAATTGCTAGAACAATACAAGCATATAAAATGCTTTAATATGCCAAGAAAACAATCTTGCTTTAAAAATTGGCAAGTAACAATTACTAAACCTCAAGCAAAAAATGCTTAAATTATATAATCCATAAATTTCATTTGTGCAACCCAAATCTATTCATTTGGTTTGGTTTTTTTTTTTCCCATTCCCTTTTGCATAGGTATTTCTGTAAAAAAAAAAAAAAGGTTAGCAGAAACCACAACAAAATACAAACAAATAATCTAAGCAAAAAATAAATATAAGAAATAATTGAAACCATCTAGCCAATAAAATTAACCAATGAATTAAAATGCTAAAAGTTAACAAAACAAAATACAATTTTGACTTCACAATTAAATTATAACTTTAAAATAAAATTTGTAACTCCAAAATTAAATTATAGCTTTAAAATAAAATTTGTAACTCCAAAATTAAATTACAACTTTAATAGGCTAGAGTTTAATCACAATAAACATGTAATAAACTTGTAATTATTCTAGCAATTAACATGCAAATAAGTCTATAGTAATTAACATGTAAATAATTCTAGAATAAGAAGCATGTAAAATTGATTTAAATCTAGAAAATAAAACTATGTGAATTAATCTAGTATGTAATCATATTGAGCATGATGTTTATACTAGAAACTAATGAGCATGTCAACTAAAATTTAAACACTTATGAACATGCAAATTATATTATAAAATTATAAAATAAAAAAGACATGCAAAGCATGGTGATAAATTATAGAATCATGCTCATAAAATAAAATATACTAGACACTAAATAAGCATACAAATTATGCAAGAGAGAAAAACCATTTTGATTAAATTCAACCATTCCAGTACAATTATGAATTCAATAAACCCACCATGTCATATATGAATATATTAAATTACACATGAGTTAAAAACCAGGAGATCATATATGCAACAATAACTAGTAGTATGTAATTCTTCTTTTATTTATTTATTGTTTTTAATATTGTAGGCATGCCTCGGAAAAAGAGTGAAGGAAAATGAATTAAAATGCAAACAGTGGACAAACCCTGTACATCTCCTAATACACAGACACCAAAACAAAACTGTGGCCAAGGTTTTTTTTTCCTTCTTATTCTAACACAGAGAAACATGGTGGTTATAAAATAGACCAAAACAAAACCAACCATGAAAACAGTGGGCTTATCTATTTTCTACAAACCAACAGCAAGCCTGTTTCTGTAGTCAACGACATACACAATTCTATTCGTTTTATTTCATGCAAAAATATATATTAATCTGTTTTAAGCTTGTTGTCCAAATTGTATGATAACATAAAACAAATAGATTCATATTGAATAAACAAATAGAATTTCAGAACAAGAACATGCTTTAATTTACAAAAATTCATAACAAAATAAAACTAGCAAAATGAAGCAAACTGAAGCATGCACTAGGTAGTGTCCTTAAAACAGATTCGCTACCTCACTGATTGGGTGCTGGAGGTTGTTCGACATCTGTCTCCCAAGATACGACGATTGAACCAGCTACGCAAGGCACCGATGAATAGTTTCGACAAATAGAACTTTGCAGCACTCTCTCACAGGAAAAAAACACAAAACTGGAAAACTTTTGAAAGACTAGAATAACAGCAATTTCTGATGTAGAATGCTGAAGGAGAAGGCCTCCTTTTATACACATGAAGGGAGAGAAGAAGAGACTCCTCTGCAACAAATGCAAGAATTAATTTTGCATTAACCAGAATTAATTTGGCAAAATTGATGGGTTTAATTCCATCATCAATAGAGGAGACTAGGGTTGCTTGCAGCCCACACATCTGACTTGGCCCAAAAAGATTAAGATGGATGGGCTAAGGCCCAACCCCCACACTCAATCTGATTAAGGCTGAAATGTACATCATTGAGGCCGTTAATATAATCTCTTAACTTCACTTGCTGGTCAAACCGTATATTTTATGTGTGTTGAATGTCAATCAGGTTGTACATCGTCGAAGCATAAAATGGGCAAAAAAGACAAAATTTGGACAGAGTTGACGTTTTCTAGAAAAGTCAAACCGATATTTTAAACCTGTTTGGAAGTGAGTAGAAGTATAAAAAGAAAAGGAAAAGGCTTTCTAGGGTTCTGAAATTGTTTTGACCTAAAGAGAGAGGCTACGGTTTGGGAAAGATGGAGGAACAAGAAGCTTCAAAGATGTCTCCCATGGTGGTTCCTTCTCCATCTACCTCCTCCCACTCCTCCATGAGTGGCTAGTCTCCTTTTCTAGGGCTTTGATGAAACCCTAGACATGTAATTATTTAGTTTTCTTTTTGATTTTAAATTATGTAAAGGTTTGAACATTTATATGGTGTTTTAGAAGTTTCTTTTATATAATTTTCATTATTCCTTCGAATATTTGACTTTCTGTGATTGTTGAATGTTATCCATACATGTGTTTTCTATTCCTTCACATTCAAGGTATGAGACGAACCATGCTACGAGGAACGAGTCGTATCACTGCCTCAGTTTAGAGTGAACGATTCGTATTACTTGAGATGGTTCGTGCTCGTACATTGAATGTGATGATCTTCTTGTCAAATGCTTCGAACTTGTAGTTGCGAAACATTAATCCGTTCAAACCATAGCATAATTGATTTCAATTGGAAACCCTAATTATGTGGTTAGTAGTGAATTCTCTACCCTAGGATTTTTCCCCAATTCAGTAAACCCAATTTCATTTATTATTAATAATTTAATTCCTTAGTTTAATTTATTCGTTATTAAATTTGGTTATGATCATTCAATCTTTTTATCAAAATTAATTTAGGAATCTAACAATTAAATTAGTTTAATTTCACAATAATCCCTGTGGATCGATACCTGGACTTGCCATTATTCTAAAAGAATTTGGTATAGTTTAGTGATTATTTTTAGTGTGTTCAACGACCCATCACAATCCATTCTAGCAAGCCCAAGCCCAAGCCCAAGAACCTGGCCTGGTCTAGTTTGGTTCGGTGCGCGCGTGTGACAATTTTTGCATAACCAACTTGGATCATAGGCTTAGCCCAAGTCTATCCTTGAAGCATTCATAACTCATTTCCTTCGGAAAATTTGGATGCCCGTAAGGGTTTACACCCTTATGCAAAAAATGGGTTTTAAATACCCATCAATGTTCTCCTCTACAATCAATGTGGGATACAATGCTTTACACATTTCCCAACACCTCTTTCATGAGGCTAACTTAATGAGTTAATTTTTCATTCAAGCCTTAATAGTTTTTTGTCATTCTTTTTGTGATATAAAGATCTCACTACAAAGAATCTAAACCCACTTAACTCCACCTCAATTGAGGATTGACATCCATTTTAATATTGCATTAAAGTCACCAAAAAATCATTATTTTTCCAATAGGAGTGAGGGTGGAAATCAAGTAAAGATGTAGGTAGCGTTTGGTTTAGTTTTGGAATTGTGATTCTTTTTTTGGAGTTGTGATTTGAGTGTGAAATTGTGAGTTGAGTTTTGAAAAGAGAAAATTTGTTTGGTTATGAGTTTTGAAAGGAGTTTTTTAATTTTGAATTTTTGAAAAGAGTTTTGAGTTTTGAAAAGAGTTTTGAGTTTTATTTTGAGTTTTGAGTTTTTAAATTTTGAGTTGTATTTTGAATTTTTTGGATTTTTTTTTAAATATTAAAAAATGTTTAAGAAAATTTTCTTTTTTTAATTTAAATATATAATTTTTATTTAAATATTTTTTAATTTTTTAATTTTAAATATTTTATTTGATTTTGTAAATATTTTAATTTTTAATTTTTAATTTTAATATTTTAAACTCAAAACACAATTTCACACTTAAATCGTAACCAAACATATAACTTAAAACTCAATTCAAAAATTATTTTCGAAACTCATAACCAAACACATAACTTGAAATTCTACATTACTTTCAAAATTCTACACTCAAATTATAATCAACACATAACAAAAAAATAAAATATTTAAAAATATATTTATAAAATAAAATAAAATATTTAAAATAAAAAAATAATTTTTAATTTTTTTTAATATTAGAAAAATACAACACATAAATATATGAAATACAGTACACATTAAAATAAATAAATAAATATTTAAAATATAAAATGTTTACCCTAAAAAATAAAATTAAGAAAATTTTTAAATATTTGAAAAAAATAAATCCAAAAAATTTTAAAATACAACTCAAAACTATTTTCAAAATTCATAACCAAATAAATTTTCTATTTTCAAAACTCAATTCAAAACTCATAACTCAAAATACAACTCCATACTTAAATCATGATTCTAAAAATAATTTTAAAAAACAAAATAAAAAAATATATTTTTTGAATTTTTTTTTTTAAAATAGAGTTTTGAAAAGAGTTTAGTTTTGAGTTTTGAAAAAAGTTTTGAATTGAGTTTTGAGTTGTGTGTTTGGTTATGAGTTTTGAAATTAATATTTGAATTGAGTTTTGAGTAATTTTGAGTTGTGTATTTAGTTATGAATTTTTAAAAGTGATTTAAAAATTTTGCCTTTAAAATCATGATTCCAAAGGCAAACCAAACACGGCCGCAATTTTCTGTTGGAATAAAATTATAATCACTTTGTTTGGTTTTAATTTTCAAAATTCACTTTTCAGAAAATTATATCTTTTCATTTTTCGTATTTTTTTGTTTTTACTGAATTTTTTTAATAATTTAATCATTTTTATTTTTATTTTTAGACATACCTAACATAAATACACTTAAAAAGTACAATATTTGTGAAAAAAATCTTTAAAAAATTCATTAAATACCAAAAATATAAAAAATAAAAAATAAAAAAAAAAACCGTACATTTTTCATATTTTTGTATATTTATTAATTTTCTAAAAATATTTTTTCACAAATATTTTACTATTTGGATACATCTAAGTAAGGTACATCTAAAAAAGTAAAAAAAATTGCTTAAAATTTTAAAATATTCACTAAAGACAAAAAAATATAAAAAATAAAAAGCTCAATTTCTAAAAAATTGAGGGAAAAATTAGTCTAACATCCCTCTTCAATTTTTAGTAATGGGAGGGATCCACAATAATTTTTTTTTTGTGGTCTAAGATCCCTCATCCACACCCATATATAACAATCTCTCATTCTCTCTCTCCTATCTCTTCTCTCATATGTGTTTTTGAAGACAGCTTTGAAATCTCTGAAAGCGGCTCAAGTTTTGCCTAGAAATAGGATTGGTTCAGGCTCAGCTCTCGGAGCTTGCATGGTTTCTATGCCCATGATGAAGCCCTTGACTTTGCTTGGTTTTGGAAAGTTCAGTCTTCAACAGCAATGACACAACAAGGGCTACGTGGAGTCGTCGGTATCGGAGAGATTTCGGTATCGAAGGACGGCACGCTCAAACTTTAGTTCCACGGCATTGAGGTAGTGGGAGAAGGAGATGGAGGCGAGGTCCTCTTCCTTCCCCTCATTTGTAAGCCCTAGATCTCATTCATCTCATTGATATATGTTCTTAAATCTGTTGTTTAATCCACAGTTGATGTTGATTTATTCAAATGGTTGCTGTTGAAGACAGAGAAAATGGTAAAACAAATCAGAGAAAATAATAAGTAAATCACAGAGAATTTCTCTAGTTTAGACCAGAGAAATTCACGGCTAGATGGTTGTTGTTGTTGAAGGCAGAGAAAATGGTAAACAAATCAGAGAAAATTATAAGTAAATCAGAGAGAATTTCTCTGATATGGATTGAATTTTTTCTAATTTGGACGAGAGAATTTTCCCCAGACATTATGAAAATTCAATCTAGAAAACTCAATCAAGACATTATGAAAATCAATGCAGAGAAAATTCAATTCAGAGAATTTTTCTGGTTTGGACTAGAGAATTTCTTTGACTTAGATCAGAGAATTTCTCTAGATTAAATTTTTTTTGATTTGATTTGAAGGATCTCAGACATTATGAAAATATTAAATGTCCTTTATGCTATAAAATTTTAATATCAAGGCTCTTAAAAAAAAAAAATTTGCAAAATTAAATTCAAAAAACTGAAATCAAAGGTGTCGTTTGGTAACACTTACGTTTTCAGTTTTCTGTTTATATTTACAAAAATTTAAAAAACTCAAATAAAAACTTGTTTGGTAAAATTTTTGATTTATAAATCAGTAGTCTCAGTTTATAAATTTAGCCAAAAATGAAAACACAAAAAATGTGTTTCCGTTTTGAGTTTCGAGTTTTTTTTTTTTTTACCACCCAACATTAGCCACTACTCGCCTCCATTTTCCACCACCGTCTTCCGCCACCACCACCCATCACCCACCCCTTACCACCACTTGCCACCACCACTCACTACCCACCTGCCACCACCACCCACCGCTTGCCACCACCACCCACCTGCCACCCACTCGCCACCACCACCCACCCCTCGCCGCCGCCGCCACCAGCACCACCACCAGCACCACCACCACCCACCTGCCATCCACCTGCTACCACCATCCACCACTCGCCACCACCAGCCACCCACTACCACCAGCCACCTGCTACCCACCTGCTACCACCACCCACCACCACCACACCCGCCACCACCACTATCACCCACTACCCACCCGTCACCCACCTGCCACCACTACCACCACCACCACCCACTCGCTACCACTCACCACCCGCCACCGTCACCTACCCACCCATCACTATCACCACTCGCCATCTACCTGCCACCATCCACCACCACTCGCCATCCGCACCCACCTGACACCACCACCCACCACCTGCACCCGCCGCCACCACCACCACCACCACCCGCCATTCGCCACCCACCCGCCACCACCACCTACTCGCTACCACCCACCACCCGCTACTGTCACCCACCTACCCACCACCACCCACCCGCCACCACCCGTCATCTGCCATCCACCTGCCATCACCACCACCTACTCGCTACCACCCACCACCCGCCACTGTCACCCACTCACCCACCCACCACATGCCACCTACCCACCACCATCCGTCATCCGCTACCCACTTGCCACCACCACCACCACCACCACCACCCGCCGCCACCACCACCACCACCCACTCGCTACCACCCGCCACCGTCACCCACCCACCCACCACCACTCGCTACCCACCACCCACCGTCATCACTTTCCACCACCGTCTTCCGCCGCCACTTGTTACCACTTGTCATTTTTCATTCTTTTTATATTTTTAAATTTTTTTAAACATTTTGTCAATTACTAAACGCGTTTGTAGTTTATGTTTTTCTAAAAATAAACAAAAAATAAACAAAAACCAGTTTATAAAATTTTTGTAAATATAAACTGAAAACGTAAACGTTACCAACCAGACAAAAGGTAATTAATTTTTTTTTTTTTTTTTTTTGGTTTTGTTGAAGGAGGTGGGGTCGAAATTTTGACAAGAGGGTCCTATTTGAAACAAACTTCAAACGACACTTCACTACTCTCGGCAGTACACAGTCGCCTAAACCGCCGCTGCTGTTCCCAACAAAAACCCAACACACGTCACTCTGTCAGCTCACACGAAGTTTAAAAAAAACCAAGGGCTACATCAATCTCCACTACTGATCGTAAACCCCTAAAACTCGTAACGCAGCACGGCAACAAACAGACCCAAAAATGGACTCCTCCTCCTCGTCTTCATCTTCTTCTTCCTCACAAGCCGCCTCGTCGTCCATGCACTTGGCATTGGCTGCGTTGTTCGGAGCTTCAGTAATGGCGATCTCCGCCTTCTACATCCACAAGCGCACCGTCGACCAAGTCCTCGACCGCCTCATCAAGCTCCGCCGCAGATGCCCTTCCTCCGCCGCCGCCGCCGCCGATGATCAGTTGTTCGCTTCCGAAGACGACGGCGACGGAAGCTATTTCGTATCCGATGGAGAGATTGAGATTGATAGGAACACTGCTAGGTCTCTGGATGAGAACGTGCTGCTTAGTAGCTACAGAGTTTCGTCTTCAATGCCGAATGTTGGTTTATCGAACCAGTGGTTCGATGATGATGAGGCCAAGTGTTATCCGTTAATGCGATCTGGAAATCAAGCTTTGTCAAATTCTTGGGATAAGTCCAATTTGATTCCTTCTAGTCTACCGCCTAAAGATGGTATTTTTATTTTGTTATTATTCTACTCTGTGTCTATCAAAATTATTTGGGCGAAAAGGACATTTATTTTAATTATTCACCTGGATATAAAGTTATTTGTAGCGAGATTGTCTGTAAGATCAATCAGTTTGGACTGTGGTATTTTGGAAGAAAGTAATTCTGATTAATGATATTGATAATGAAGCTGTAACACACTAACACTGTTACATTATTGTTTAGTTGATAGCAAAAAGCAATTCTGGATGTTAGAAATACTTTATGTTTGCCTTACAAACAAACTAGATGGCATGGAATAACTCTATGTTTAAGAATCTAGAAGAGAAGAAAAGAAAAGGAAAAGATTGTGTTTTCTCTCGCCTTTGATTCGTTAAGCTGGAGAGAAAAGAAAAGAAAAGATAGTGATTCCTCTCCAATCTTGTTTGGATAGACTATATAATAGAAAAGAAAAGAAGCTCTTACAGGTTATATTACCAAAATAACTTTTTATGTTTCTATTTCTTTAGTACTTAGATGGACGATTTTGGTATTATATAAAATTAGTAATCTTCTCATTTTTTTTCTTTCCCAACCTGTCCAATTTTGGAGAGTTAACAAAGTAGGTTGTAAGATAAATCATTTTCTCTCCATTTATCCTCATTTCTTTCCTCTTTAGTAATCCAAACATGGGACTAGAACCAAGGGCAATTGATTTCTTTTCTTTTTTTTTCTTTCCAAATCGCTCAATCCAAACGAACTGTAAAAGCCTCGTTATTTTTATTGAGATATGTGGGTGTATGCATGTATCTATCAGATAGGAAATTTGAGTGAGATGAAGAGCTTAAGGCAAATTTTCGATGGTCGGAATTAAAGACATGGGATTGGAATCCTATTACCAGGAATCCCACTGAGAAATTGGAATCTTGTTACTAGTAACATAAATAAGATTCCATGTCAGCCAGGAATGTTACACATGAAAATGATTAAGGCCAAGTTTGGGAACATTCCAAAAAGTCAAAAAGTTACTCAAAAAGTTAAAAAGTTATCACTATTCACCAAAAGTCAACAATTACGGCTGCACAACTCCTAATTCAAATTTTCTCCTACAAATCAATTTTTACAATTTTTTATTACACATTTTTCTATAAAAAGTCAAAAAGTTAACCCAAACATTCATATTTTTAACCTCAACTTTTTAGTCTAAAAAGACAAAAAGTACACTTATTTAGGACAACCCAAACAACCCCTAAATTTTATAATGTTCTGGGCTTGCCTTTATTTTTTTTCAAATTTTTTGTCCTAACTTTTAAATCTCCAAGAATGTGAGATTCCAATGAGCTATTTAGATTTTAGTCTAGTGAAGTCATCAGCAGTTGTTGCATATAACAAAACTGTCCTGCATCTTGTCAGAAATTGGTTAGGTTAAAGCAAAATATGTGCACTTATTTATTTATTAATTTAATTTTTTTGTTCCCTAGTTCTTGTTTTCCCTGTTTTTGGAATTACATTTCTGACATCTTGCATCAGTTTTTATTCCGTTTTCTTTGTTCAGGACAGGATCAATCTATGTGGGTGGGATCAGGTGGTAGGCTAATGACTCCTAGATCCTCAGGTGGCTATGCATTTGGAAGTACAGGAGATTCTGACGATGAAGGAACAGAGCTTGCAACTGGAGAGGACCTCTACACTTATGAGAACATTGACTCTTCAGCTGAATGTATAAATTTAAATGTATGTGTAGTTATCTTCTTATTTGAAACATGTGATGTTGAGTGATTTATTTTACCATTGAATGAGTATTGATTGTTTTCACTGGTATACCATGAATGATCTGTTTTTTTTAAGCTGCAAGTTATGCTTGAAAAGTTCTTTAGCTATTGTTTTTGATTCTGAAGCGGTGGAAGGAATTATATTCGAAGGATATCTTGTAAAGTATGCCATATGTTGATGTTTTGCAGGATAACAGTTCAAACATTCAAAATTTATCTGCTCCTCCATTCAATGATGACAACAGGAGCTGTATTCTAGAACAGAAAAATAGAGCAATTGCAAATGAAGCAAAGGAAAATGTAGATCAATATGGTGATGGAAAGGCAGATACAACCTCAATGCACATCATGGGGAATGATCCTAGTTTAACCAACATTATTTTACCTCTGACAGCTACAGTGCATGGTATTGTAAACTTCCTGGTCCAGGGATTTCACTGGAATTTTTGTCTATTCACTCACATTGCTTTCAAGCCTTTTTCACATTGAATTTCCTGATTAAATCATTGGTTGGCTGGCATGTAGGTGGTAGTGATGTATTATCTGCTTAATTGTTTATGTTAATATCATCTGGTATTTTGGGGAAATCAATGAGATTTTGTTCTTGATTAGATTTACGATTTGTCAACCTAAATGACTTGTGCTTCTTCCAATTCTTTCGTGTTAATTTGATTGGTTTTCATCTTCCCGTCAAAATAACTGATAATAGAGTCAATGAACAAGGAAGAGGAGGAAGTATGGAAGATGATTCGTGATTGTTTGGATTTGCGGGAGAAGTATGTCTACAGGGAAGTTGCCCCATGGATAAAGGCAACTGTGGGAGAATCTTGTGCATCTGGAACAAAGAATGATCCACTTTGCTTTGTCCCTGTTGAAGCCACTGCTGTGAGTTGCCATTTGCTTAACTGATATATATAAATGATGTGAAGTTTAGCTTCCTGTGTTTGCTTTGCAAAAAGCAAAGAAGTGAAGCAATGCTTTTTCTCTCTTATGCCTTATGTCAAAAGCTATTTTTTAATTTGCAAGCAGCACCACTTTAGGATGGAAGACGGAGTTGTACACGTTTATGCTAGTGAAAACGGTAAGCTTCACAAACAACACATGATGCATTAGATGGAATTATCCATTAATGTAAACCTCAATGATTGGGTATCGTTCTTTAATTTCCCAAGTATGAGTATCTTCAAGCAGGTTCACTCTCTCTCTCTCTCTCTCTCTCTCTCAGACTCCACAGATCTTTTCCCTGTTGCAAGTTCAACAACGTTTTTCACTGATATGCATCACCTCCTAAAAGTTATGTCCGTTGGAAATGTTCGGTCTGCATGCCATCATCGATTACGATTTCTTGAGGAGGTGATATCCTTCAGATTTTGGGACTTTTGCTTTTTGTGATTTGTTGTGATCTGTGCTTATATCTTTAACTTGACCACCATACAGAAATTCCGTCTTCATCTGTTAGTGAATGCAGATCGGGAGTTTTTAGCCCAGAAAAGTGCACCCCATCGTGATTTCTACAATATCAGAAAAGTTGATACTCACGTGCACCATTCTGCTTGCATGAACCAGAAGCATCTTCTGCGCTTCATTAAGTCAAAATTAAGAAAAGAACCAGATGAGGTATAATTTTTATTATTTTATTTCATCTTTTTGAATTCTTTCAGCCTGTTGCTTAATTTCATGGTAATTTGGATAAATGGAGATAAAAGTACTCCTGCTTTGGTTTTTATTTCCAAGGACTATGTAATTACTTCTAGTCAATGCTCCTTAGTTATGCTTTTGTGTTCCATTGTGCAGGTTGTCATATTTCGTGATGGAATATATCTTACACTTAAGGAAGTCTTTGAGAGTCTGCAGTTAACAGGGTTGGCATGCTTATTGTTCTGTTGATATTTGTTTTTGCTTTTAGAAGTGGAAACCCCCCTTCCTGCCTCTCTCTGATTGTTAACAATTGCATTGCAGTCATGATCTTAATGTTGATCTACTGGATGTGCATGCTGATAAAAGTACCTTTCATCGATTTGACAAATTCAATCTCAAATATAATCCTTGTGGTCAGAGCAGACTCAGAGAGATCTTTCTGAAACAGGACAATCTCATCCAAGGTATGGGCCATAAAGAAAGGAATTTGGCTTTAATTGCTGGTCTAGATTTGATGGTCTTAATAACCTAGTGGAGAATAACTATATCTAAAACAATGTAATGGAATTTGCTTCACAACGTACGTGTTTATTGTAGGATCACCAATTATCCAAAAAACTTAAATTGTTAGGAAATGAACCGAACAATACATATCAAGCTCTCCAACACTTGCCGTCATGTGCAAACCCGTCTTGCACATGGAGATGCCAACATCCAAACATGTAGAGAAACATAATGCAAGTTGAGAGACTTGAACCCAAGACCTCTCTGAGGAGTCCACTTGTGCAACATTATGGTTCAACATACAATGTTGGAAATACCCATTTAAAAGCTTTAAGTCTGGAAGTGCTGAGTCCATTCAATTTATATTTACATTTTATTTTTATTCAATGTGGGATTCTATCTTCGAAATTATTGAACAATCTCAGGTGCACATAGATTTTTCCTTGCCCTATCGAGAGTTACCCATGGATTTTTTTTCCACTCCATTGCTCCATCAAGTATCTCCATGCAACCATAGATGATACACTCTTCCCCTTAATTCTGATTCATTACTCTTCAACGATGTTCCAACTTGAGTTAACGTACACACTTCATTGAGCGCCATCATGCCACGGGCCTGTCAGCCACGTATACCTAGATTTGTTCTCATCCATTGAGAGTTACCCATGGATTTTTTTTACTCTCCATAGATCATCAATCATTGACTCTGATACCATGATGGATCATCAATGGTCCCGAAAGTTTAAGTTGTTAAGAAATAATACATATCAAATTCTCCAACATACATTTGTATGTGAGGAATCCTTTTTCTATTTTTTTGTTTAGTTTAGAAGTTCCTGAACTACATGACTAAGTCTTTTTACCATAGGTCTTTCCTCTGAAAATGGGAATGTAGACCAATGCAGGAACTGGAATCGAAAACGTGATACAGAATAACTTGTACATAAAAATTTATCAGAAACTGTCAATAATTTAGAAATTTATGAAAAATTATGTGAAGCATATAGGGTACTCTTCATGTAGGTCTTTTAATGACACAAAATGTTCAATAACGAAAATTAATTTATAAGGTTTAGAAATGTTTCCAGGGAATCATATTGTGTACCCTGCACATTTTTGAAGTATTCTGGCTATCATATTTTCTGTAAAAAAAAATATTCAGTTTGGTTTTCCGAAGGGGTTTCATAGTATTGTCACTTTGATTTATGTTTTATTTCAGCTCTCATCTCAAAATTTGTTTTTCTATTGCATATTCATTATTCAGTATGAATGGCTTGTCAGTTTGGTACATTAAAAAATGAAATTAAAAAGCTTGACAACTTCGTAGAAGCCAGTGTTCATCAGTTCTTAAAATATGGAAGAGGAACTTGAAGATTGCAGCAAAAGGTGCCAGTATATTTTTTCCATTCAAAGATTTTAAGATTACAAATCTTTCGTGTGCATCCTACTTCTAGTGAAGTTGAAGGAAGGAAATGGTGCTCCCTGAAATGATAGAGTTCATGACTTCATATCTCTTCAAGGTGGAATTGTTTCGGCATACAATTCACAAAGCTGCCAATTTGATATCTAACTTTATCAAAATTAGAATACCAGATTGATGTTTTTCATTAACATATGAAAACTTGAAAATCTTGATGCTTTTTACCCCTATACATGGTCAACTGTTTTGGGTGGATGAGAAATATTGACGCTTCTTTATTTTTTTGATGTTTGAGATGAGATCACATTCTCTTATTCTACACAGTCATTACATTATCCAGCTTTGGCATGGGTAACAGAAAATGATTCATTTCTGTTTTCTATTATTATTATTTTTAATTATTTTTAACTTTATTTGTTTCCTCAGTACATTTTAGATGGAATCTGTGTCCCTAGTCTTGCTTTATACAAATCAACAATAGTTCCTCCCTTCCTGATTTATAGCAAAGTTTGCACTGGAATGGGCAAATTAATTAAATATTATAGGATCTCCCTGTGAAGCCATTTGTGTGACCATTTTTTCGTATGTGCATAAAGCAAAAGAAGATTATGATGAAATGAAGTGTTGGTTTTGTATCTGACTACTGATTTCCATATTATAACAGTGAAGCTAGTAGAAGAAAATTAAACAGCCAGCTGATCAATTTGTGTACTTTTTATACATAGTACTAGTGCATGATAGAAATTTTGTACCTTTGCAGTTCTTAAGCCTACTCCTTACATGAAAAATTCAACACCACCTAATTTTCATTTTCATTTCCCTTTCAATCAATTGATTGCCATTTTTTAACTACCGAGGAAATGATGCTTAGAAAGTCTTTTAGGCTATGATTATTTGCTATTCAAACCCATCTATTTATTCAGCTTTTTGTATCCTGGTCACACCTCTTGTTTTCTATTCTTCAACCTTTTTTACTTTTGTTACTTGTCCAGCAAAGGTTTATTTTCACATTCGTAATTAGTGACACTTATAGGAACTGAGGTCATATAAAGATTTTATTTATTTGAATTATTCACAAATATTACTGGTTGATTTGGATTGTTGATGTTAATATTTCAGGTCGTTTCATAGCAGAGGTGACAAAGCAGGTTTTATCAGATCTTGAAGCAAGCAAATTCCAGGTGTAACCATCTTTTGTCTTTAAAATTATGAATTCTTCTTGTCTTCTCTCAGTTTCTTTTATTGGAAATCTTTCCTTATATATACTGAAAATTTTAATTTTAATCTGTTGTTCGCTACTGAAACTGAAGAATCTGGACCTCCTCATCAAGAACCCTAGATGACTAGGTAGGCCTATGAAATACTTAATTGAGGTGCTTAAAGGGCCGAAGGTCAGTGCTTACTCTAGGTCTGCAATGCACTTTACAGACCAACAGAACTAACTTTGGTTGCCCTTACAGGGGAGACAAATTATGGGATGGATAATTATAATTGAAATCTCCCGTTGATTGGGACACGTCTATTAGGATATTTTTTTCCTACTCTCCTCTGTTGCATAATGTTTATTTATTTAAATAGTGGGTACAATTACATAAAATTTTTTGAGCTGATTCTTTGATTATTAACTTATATCTATTTAGTTTTACGTTAAATTTGTTGAACAAATCTTGGAAATCATGTTATGTACTTTTATATTAGTATGTTGACATTTATTTATCAACAAAAAAAAGTATGTTGGCATTTTGTATTATGAACTTATGTTTATGAGACAATCATTTTTAAGATTAAACATGCTTGATGGATTTGTTTTCATTACAAGCTAGAAGTCATCCACAAGTACAATTGGGAAAGTAAAGAAAAATAAATATATTGAACGAAATGAAAAATTTCTATGGTGACTTAAGACTAGTGTTAAAATTAGTACATATATTGGATTATGTTTAAAACTACACAAAACCCATCAAAAAACATTTTGAACTCCATTAAATGTTATTCTTAAACAAAACATGTGTATCAGTAAGTAGTCCTGAAGTTGTGCGGAGAAATAAAAAATTCATGGCTCCGGTTGCCGCCACCGTTACACTACAGTCATTACACTCAATAACTGTGTCAGTGCTACCACTGTTACTTGAAACCTCGATAATTACCAAAACCGTTATGTAACAGTTTGTGGCAGATATTTAAAACTTTGATCTCAGATATTTAAAACTTTGATCCCTTTACAAGCCATGGTTGCTATTTGCCATCATTCTTGCAGGTGCTATTGCAGCCTTAACTCAGCTCTGTCATAACCCCATGTCTCTGTTAAGTCTCAAGCCAATTCCTGGTTACCTATTTATAGAGTTCTAGTTGACTTTTTTGCTAGATGAGGAATATAATATCTTTCAGAAAGACTGGAAAGAAATACTAAACCCAACTTCAAGCGAATTTGAGGCATATTCCAACAGCTCATCTCACAACCACTACTCACAAGACCAATTGAATTTAAAAGTGTATGCCCAGCATGATGTTATAATCATGCTGATTGGCCTTTGTTAAATCGCTACTACTTTCCCAAAATTAAGTATTGTTGAACTAGAATTATTGATAGCAGAGGTGATTTACCTGCTTTAGTTATAGTGTGTTATGTTTCCTAATTATTATTTTAAAGAAGAGATGATTTTTTCTAGGAGAGTCTAACATCTGCCGTGCTCTGATTTGCAGTTGGCGGAGTACAGGGTGTCCATATATGGAAGGAAGCAAAGTGAATGGGATCAGCTGGCAAGCTGGTTCATTAACAATGCACTATATAGTGAAAATGCTGTTTGGTTAATCCAGGTAACTTGTAATCTTTGTGTTTGTTAGTGTAGCTGCAGTACACATGCGTCTAACTGCCATTAAAAATGTTGGTATCTGATACTTGTATTTATTTTATTTTATATGAGCTTCTTTTAACTGTCCCATCTGGTCATGTTTATTATTGTTCTTATTGTTTCTTTACAAACATCGGTCTGTGATATCATTTATTATTGTTGTTATTGTATCATTTGGTCATGTTTGTCATAGTTGTTATTGTATAGTATAGATAAGAAGATAGATATGGGATATCGCCTATTATGATGGGACCCACCTCCACACCTCAAGCATGAGAGTTTGTCCAGATACCACTTGTGCTAAACTGCTAAAAGCGTGTGCTTATCATTTCTATTTAAATATTTTATTTCTGAGGGTTGCTTCCTAATGTAACTGGATCAGAAGGACTGGTTGTGTGTTAACAAAGGTTATTTTGTTGGGGATAGTAAAGATTTCACAGCCCCAAAAGCTGAGCAACCATTTTTTTTCTGGGTTAATTACAGTTTACCCCCTTAAACTATCATTTGTTATCACTTTACTCCCTTGACTTGAAAAAAATTACCCTTTACCCCCCTGATGTGTAAATTTGTATCATTTAAATCCTTCTGTTACTCGGCCTTCACACTTTTGGAAGTCAAATTACATGTGAGTTGCACATGGTCAATAAATATTGTGATATCCCTAAAATAGCCTTGTATTGAAAAAAAAATAAGCAATTTTAAAATCAGAATGCCCAAAGATATGGTATATATATTTGCATCTCATTGCACAGATTTCCTCACCCAAAGAGGAATTTGAAGTGCTCTCTAACACCATCTCTCTACCTTACTCTCTTCATATCTCTATCTCTCCCTATCTTATTGTCTCTTTCACTTTCACCATTTCCCCCTCTCTGGAAACAAGGCTCTTTGCGGTGGCATTAAGATGGCAACCAATCGTAGCTGTAGTTGCAACAGCCGCCAATCAAGCGATTCAAGCCCAAACCATTTTGTGCACAGTTACATGAAAGTGCCCCCCTTTATTTGGTCCTCTTATGTGAATTTTATGGTTGCAGAGATAGGTTGTGGGTATTTTGCTTGGTTCGATCCTCTCACTTTTATTAGAGCATGGAGCTTGGGAAAGCACTTTTAAAGAAATACATGGTAGTTCAATCACAAAATAGCGAGCTGAAAAGAAGCAATGGAAGAGTGATTTCTCAGGTGCATGAGTTGTCCAAGAGAAATGATGAGATGAGGAAAATAAATGATGGCTTCATGAAGAAGATAACAGTATCTCAAGCCAAGGAAAAAAAGCTTAGCAGTTAGCAATGTCTCTGTAGTGACTGAATATTGAGGTTATAAATGTAATTTAACACGTCCCCATTCACACAAGTTAGTGCCATTTTGATTTTCAATACATCAAGGGGTTAAAATGTGTGGTTGTTTATGAGGAGCAAAGGGCAAAAATATCAAAGCTAAGGTGTCTGAACAGAAGGGTTAGTAGAGGTAAGGAAATCTGCAGAATTTGTAGGATAAAAGATTTGGAGTGTTTTATAAAAAATGGAAGGAATAATGAGCAGCCAGTATCGGACTCCCCTTGCGTACCGCCGGTCAAGGACACCGGCGACCAGTGGATATAAGTGTAGTTACCGTAGTCGTGCACCTTTTAAGGTGACGTACGTTCGTCGACGATACGTTCAGAATATTCCCTGATATATTAAGAAGACTAAGAGGGGAGTAAGGAAGTTGCAGCTATACGATGAACAATTAAGGGACACTAAATTTGATAATAAAGGTGTGGTGAGATTGCTTAATGGTATTGAGTTGGGTAATAAGAGATGTGACCGCCAATCAGACAAGATCGTGGTTAAGGGTATAAAATTAATTGGGAATGTTCAATTGGGACAAGACGCTAAAGACAAGGTTGTGGTCCACCACGTTTTGTTTTTCGTCATAAGTGATAATAGTCCATTAGATTCTGTCCCCACACTACAAGATATTTATTAGAGTTGGTGAGGGTAATCCTGAGACCTGGATTGTTGATCTTGACCAGTCCAACCGGTTTCGGATGCTAAAGAAAATGAGATTCAAGCTCGTTGGTGGTAAGGACAAAGAGTACGTTCGTCACGGGATAGAAGTTGTGGACCGGTTCTTCCCAGTTGATGTTTGGATGGACTACAAAAATACGCCGTTGGGAAATGTTGGAAGTATTCAGAAGGGTGCCATATATTTAGTGGCTGTTACTGTTAGTGGAAAAGAATGCAAAATTACATTAAGGAGTCAAATATACTTTAAGACTGTTTAGAATTATAATTTATGTATTTTTATTTGTAATGTTCAGGTTTTGAATGGAGGTGAGCGATATAAAAACTGGTGTTGTTGAAGGTGCTTTAACAAGTGATTTCAGTTGTATTGAACTTGCGTTGCGTAATTTATTTTCTTAGTTGAGGTTAAGATACAAACAAAAGAGTATTAAGGTTGATAAAATATTGATAAAATATTCTCCCCTCGCGCACCCAATGCCAGTGGGTTGGTCAGAGTAAATGTTTATGATCAGAGGTTATATGATAATGATAGTCTGCAGGTGTGGTTTCTTTTTCTTGTGGATTGTCAATGCGAGTTAGTCTATTATGGGAATGGTTATTGTTCAATTAACGACAAATAGGTGCCATGGATGGTGAAGTATCGATTTGAAAATTCGAATATTAAAAAGGGGATTACGTATTGTAAAATGAAGGGGTATCTGAAATATTCTACGAGTGACATGCCAGAAGATACGCAAATGAGGGCCCTATCTATTGTTGTGTTATCTAAAAAATATACTAATGAAAATGTTGATGTTTGGCATTGTCCTCCAACGAAGACCATTCCAATTCTGACACGGACTAAGTCTGTGGGTTTACCGGAGAGGCGAAGAGATTTGTTGTTAGGAGGTTTTGGAGAAAGTGATTCAGTTATTCATGAACGCAGAGGTCGTCTGAGTTTGTCTGAGATTGATGTACGCAGAGGTGGTGATGACATTAGTGACGTTGATCCTGGTTTGTCGATTTCGGAGATTGGTGTTAGCAAAAAGGAAGTTGATCATAGAGGATCAGTTGTTATGGATCTCTCAGAATTTTCTAATATTTTACAAAATGTAATCATTAGTGTAAAAAAGAGTGATGTGACTCAAGATGTAATAGTTGATGATAAAGGGAAATGTAGTAAGTAAATAAAAGTTTGTGTGGTTTCAAAAATAAAATTAATAAAATTTTCATTAATCATGACAGTGGTTACATTAGCATTAAACCATTCTCTCATTTTTGGGGACATTGCATCTAACCAACTACTGTCCCCATTAGTTAAGATAATACATGGAATTTCTCCTCTAATAGTGAGATCTGGTTGAAATTTAACAAATACATAGAAGTCTCTCTAGCAACCTGCTAAATTCTTCATTAGTTCGGTACGGACTGTCGAGTATTTGATGTCGTCTATGACGTTGTAGACGGCATCTTGATTGTAGTCCTTGAAGCTTATTCTGCCGGAGAAGTAATTGTGTCGTTTGAGACTTTTGGCCCTGGCGCTTTTGCCTGTTCTTGAGGGTCCTTCGAGGTAGAGGGAGATTGGGTGGATGGACCGCTGTTCCAGATCCTGTTATCAGAGGAGGAGGAGAGCTCTTCGTCAGTATATAAATTGTGTATGTTATTCTTGTGTATCCCTAATCTAATGTTGTTGTCTTCACTGTAAACAGAGAAACAACAATTTTGACATAGTTCGCAAACCACCACAAACGTGACACGTGTATTGCACTATCCGGCAAGGTAATCAAAAGTACTCACACCACTCACACCTGGGTCCTGGTGTGACTTCCTTTTAACCCCATCCATAAATGTGTTTGAATTATTTTGAATGGGGAATCTTCTTACTTAATCACGGGACAGTTTTGCTAAAATGATCAATGTCAAGTGTAAGATCTGGACTGAAAAATAGTCTGGATCTTTTGCTTAATCTTCTGGATTTGATCTACAAAAATGTGTCATCGACATATAAAAAATGGGAAACCACCATGGGTGAATCTTTCAAGGTTCCTCCATAAAACACCTGGCACTGTCTTCCTAATCCTCTTTCTGAAAGCCTAAAATAAAGATAAATGGGTATAAAGGATCCCCTTCCTAATTATCTTGTTCAAAGCCTCCAAAGCAAAATAAAAAGCAAAGGGTATAGGGGATCTCCTTGTCTAAGGCTCCAAGATGTCAAGGAAAAGCCTGTTGGTGATCCATTCACCAAGAACAAGAGCCTCACTATGGAGATGCAAAAACAAACCTATTTCCTTCATCTTTTTTAAAATTCTTTCCAACAACTATAACAAAAACTCCCAGTTGACATGATCATAAGCCTTCTCAATGTCTAATTTGCATAATACCTTGCTGGCCTATTTCTCATTCTTGAACCTCTTGTCTTCCCTATTCAAAGGCATTTTATGATTTTGACACCATCGAGTTGACCACCTCCTTCAACTGTATAGCCAATACTTATAACCCCCACTACTGTGGAAAATCCCAACAAGAGAAATAGTAAATTTGGAATTTCACATGGACCACATTTAGGGCATCATAGAGTGAAGTGTTGGAATGATTTGAGTCTTTATTTGTGTTTATTTTAATTAAGTTACTAGATGAATTTTATGTCATCTTATTAGGTTTAAGTAATTAGGGATAATTTGATAATTCAAAATTCTTAGTTTGTCATAGTTCATAAGTCATAAATTGAGTCAAGTTATAATACTTGGTTTTTCTTTGGATTTCTAGTTGATCTAGAAGATTTCTAGTTACCAAATATTCTTAGTTTCTAAATTGGAGTTTTAGTCCTTGGGTAGGAGATTCTTTTGGCTTGTAAATATATGTGTAATCTCATTGTTTCAATGGAGTTGATATTATAAAGAACTGATATTTCTCTTTTGTGTGAGATTTGCTTAACTCTTGCAACGGTAAGCTGTTGGTTTTCTTCTGTGTGCACATTTGCAGCTTACTATTCTCAGGTACTTCATAGACTTAGAACAAAGAACAACCCCTTTTCAACCTATAATTCTAGCCAATCAAGTTCAAAATTCAACTTGTCACCAATCTTTTCCTCTGCCCTTTGGCCACTAAATCCACACTAAAATACCGTAAAATAGCTGCTCCTAGAAAAATCTTGTGACTAATTCCAGAAGTCCTGCAACTTGCAACTTTTGAAATTCAAATCCAAACTAGCCTTTTACTCCTAGAAACCTTTTAAATTTTATTTACCCTGAAAAAACCCTAACCCTTGAAGCTTTCTATAACTAAAACCCACGACAATACCTATCATAGGCAACATTAACCCAAGTTTCTGAAAGTCGCCCTACAGCAGCCACCTCACACAAAAAACTCATAGGTCTAACTATCTAATAGCCTCCAACCCCATATTTTGTTCACTGCATATTAAGAGTACCAACAACCAGTGGTTTTAACCTAAAAGTTGGCTGTGATGGTGAACTTATGAACTGAGTTTGAATAGGTTTTCTTTCCGTTTATGAAGTAAAATGAAAGAAGTAATGCACAAGTCTTCACTACAGTCATACTATTTGGAGCCTTTTAGTTTCTATTTTCTGAAAGATATTATGATATTTTATGTTTATAGATTTAGATAAGAAGTTTTACTTATCAAGAGAACAAAGGATTGAGACCTTTCATGTCAAAAACAATTACGGGGATCTCTGTTATGATCCAGAGTTTGTCTCCTGCTCCATCTATTGTCTTCTGATTGCGGTAGATTTTCCTGTTCCTTGGAAGTTTGCTTGCATAAGAGTTTTCTTTAGGCTAAGGCTACCCATGCCTTTTTTTCTCTTAATATTTTTCTTTTGAGTTTTCTGTGATTTCTATACTGTCAGAGTAGATTACAATTTTATCATTTTGAATTGCATGCAGCTCCCACGGCTATACAATGTGTACAAGAGGATGGGAACCGTTACATCCTTTCAGAATATTTTAGAAAACGTTTTTATTCCACTATTTGAAGTGACAGTTGACCCAAATTCTCATCCTCAGCTACATGTGTTCCTGATGCAGGTTTGATCAACTTGTGATGTTTTTTGCAAGCATTTCATTTATGACTATATGATAATTATTCAGCTTTTCATTGATTCAAACGGTTTATTGGTGTAATTTTTATTCTTTTGGCATGGTATTGTCTGTTACTATTTCTGACCCATTTGGATGTGTCCATGAAAAGGATTTTGTTTGATCTAATTCACATTCTTGCATTTACAAATTTTTTTTTCCTGGTGTTTCTATTCATGATTAGTGTTTGATATCTGCTGTTTCTCTATTCTATGGTCAAGTTTGATGAGGTTTTGATTTTGGAAAAAACGTTTTGACTTGAGCACAATTGGAGAAGTATATATATATGTATATCCATGGAGAACAAGAAAGAGTTGGAAAAAAAATATGAAAACTACACTTGTTCTCAACTTATGTGTTAACAAAGGTTTAAAAGGTTAGACTTAATGACATTGGTGATCAAAGTTCCAAATGTCACTTATTCTGGGTAAACAAAGGTGTGACTTCACATTTAGGAGTGTAGTGGAAGGAATGTAGCCTCTATGCTAGCAAAACCTAAGAGCTGGTACCTTCAACTTTGCCTTTCTGTAACTTGCTCGTCTAGCTTTGCTCTCCATGGAAACTATAACAAGTTATCCAACGTGATTGATTTGTCTGTCCTAAATTGTGTTTTTTAGCACAGAATGGTTGAATCCTCATTAGCTACAGAGCAAGCTTGTGAACTAGGGCTCTGCTTAGTGATCTTCCTCAGTGGGATAAAAAATTGGGTTGGTTCTTTACCTGGGTAATCGACCTGACTCTGACACTATACAACCAACCATGGGACCAACTCCGTCTTAGAAATCTAGAGGATTTGCAACTAAAAGCTCTCAAGTGGCTCAAAAGTACTGCTTCTGCTAATAGATATTTAATCAAAGAATATGAATCTGTGGGATATAAGCATCCTTTAACTGGGCTGCATCTCGATTTGCACAGAGATAACCTGCTCTTGTATCCTTTTCCTTTGGTTCAAAACTCGGTTGTATATGACGTTAATCTTTGTGGTGGATGCTAGAGTGCACCTAGCCAAGATTGTTGTTGGTGTCATCACCTCATAACTCATGTGTGATACCTTGTGCCTTAGTTGGATACTTATTCATCATCTACTATTTCACGTAATGATTACTAATAGCTGGGGATTTGGTTAGTAAAGGGAAGTGTTAGCAAGTTCATTGGCAGAGACCTCTTTAATTAAATCAGTAGAAAACTTGAAGTTTTGTGTGGCGTGGTCAAACTCGTATTAGGCAATGTCACAGCATCAACTGGTACAAGGAAGAGGCATGATAGCAAAGAACAATCGATGTCAATCTAGAAGCATGACCTTGGGCATGCAACCTAAAATGATAGAAAGGCACAATTAATTCACTGGAGATTAGAATTGTAAGGTAAATGTTAATGGATTATGTTCTAAATTAAATGTTCCTTCCACATATTTCATTTTTAATGATAGTTATGAACTTAACATGAACATCATAGCTGTAACTGTGGTGTTGCCCTACAAACCTGTGGTCAAAGTCCAGGGTTTTGAAATGATGCCCATTTTTATTCTAGAGCACTGTAATTGGTCAGTTGGAAACACATTTCTTGTTTTATTTGATCTTCTCTTCTCTTCTGTTTATCCATTATGAGAATGAAATCTAATCCATCATAGATTTTAAGGGCAAAGTGCAACAATCATGAGGCGTGAGATTTAATACAGATAGGAAAATTTTTCTTGTGTTTCAACTTTAGTATATATCAGACATGCTTCTCTATATGTAAGAAAAGCTTGTAATTTCAGATAATATAAGGATTTAATTTTTCAGCTTTTATTAGAATTGAAAAAAAGAAAAAAGAAAAAAAGGAACTCTTTTTGCTCAAAACTGTCCTGTCAATCAACTTATATTTCGATTCAAACATTTTTATTCCTACATCTTTTAGGGGTCATTTCTGAATTTAAGAACACAGGAGTAATGCTCAAATATTGTCAACTGGACTGTATTACATTGGTATCTTCCATTGGTGTCATCATGTTAAGGCTTTCAAGTTTCATGCCTCTTGAGTCTTATTTGGCAATATCGCATATTTACACACTAATAAAGTTGTGCTTGAGTTTTCTGTCCGTGACAGGTGCTAATGTGGTTATCTGGATGGCAATACAGGTTGTGGGCTTTGACCTTGTTGATGATGAAAGCAAACCGGAAAGACGTCCTACTAAGCACATGCCAAAGCCGGCTGAATGGACAAATGAATTTAATCCTGCATACTCTTATTATGCTTATTATTGCTATGCGAACTTGTACACCCTCAATAAGGTTTGTAGAAAAATTTATTGACACTGAAATATTGTTAGTAGTTTTGGTTAGGTGATTATGTTTTTTGGGTAAAAAGTGAAACTTTACTCGTGTTAACATGTTCATGGCATTGTGTTGATGATGCAAACATGAAATGCATCAAAATTCCAACCAAACACAACCTCAGAGTAGTTGGATTCATAGTGACAGAATTCTCTATTTTTTCAAAACCTCCTCAATTTATCTTGATTTTGTTCTTAAATGAACAAATCTCAGTCATGTCTAATATTTTAATAATTTGTATGAATACTGCCCCATTTTTTCTTGAAATGTTCCAATTAGATCGAATTATCATCGAATTAGAACGTCTTTTGAAGTTTCTGAATATGTATCACTTTTCTTAGTAAAAGTTTTATATTATTCTTCTAAATTATTTGCAATATTTTCCTGAACAATACCAATTTCTGAACCCTAAATTTGACACTATAGTTGGATTAATTTGCATTAAGGCTGATGTATTGTTTGATTCACTCATTCCCCAAAGAACTTTAGAATCATTGGGCTTGGGCTTCTGTTTGAATGTATCTTGTTGAGATTTGGGCCTGGCAAATACTTGGTAAAACTTTGAATGATGTAGGCCTTGTTTGGTTTGTTTTTCAGAAAATTTTTTGGGAAAAATTCTCTATAAACAAATTTTCAAGAGTAATCAAACCAAATAAATTTTTCTAAAAAAAATCTCAAAATTTTGTTTCGTTACGTACTTTCCAAAATCACTCTTTCTCATACACATCAAATCAATCACTTTTTTTAAAACTCTCTCCCCAAAACAATTTTTCAAAACCATTTCTGAAAAAAGACAAACCAAACAAGTTTACGTACTTTTTATCTCGAAAACTACTCTACAAACACAAACCAAACACACCCGTAATAACTAGAGTGACCAGCCTGGTGCTTTGAATGATTGCTTTTGTTTTGGGTACTTGGTCCTTGCTGTCTGTTGTTGTCAGTTTGGGTTCGAATCAGGCTGTCATTTGATTGCCTGCTATTTGATCCCAATCAATTAACACTTTGTGAAGTCTCTTATGTTATCTGTCTCTATGAGGCTCAATGATTTGATAAAAGTCACATTCTTAAGAATTTCAAATTTTAATCGGGAAATGAAGCAGGATCAGTATGCACCACTGAGGAAAATAAAGAACTAGAGAAAAAAAATTCCGTTATAAATTTGCAGTTTTGTCAGCTAGCTGACTTTCACCAGTGTAGTCGTTGGAACTTTGACTGCTGTTAACTCTAGTTTGTGATCTGGACATTTGTTTGTTGATGCTTTAAGTTTTTGAGCAAATACCTTTATGCTGAAATCCCCACCTTGTCCCTGGCCAAAACTAAAAGACCACCTTCTGCAGTTTTGTCCGCAATAGAACATTTTCAGGTATGTGTAGTCTGAAAATAAAAAAAGCTTATTTATATTCCTCAGATATTATAGAAATCTAAACTAATTCTTAAACTAAACTATAAATTGCTGTAAAAATAGTGTGATATGAAATGTTGGTCTCCTTCACTGTCATTTTTTTAATGGTCATCTTTGTGACCGTGTGCTTTGAGAAGCACCCTTACTGCTTGATGGATTGATCTACCTGTAGCCTTTGGGTTCTGTCATCCCAATGTGTAGCAAGCAATGCATACTCAAGGAAATAAAACTTGACATTTTCCCTCTCCTAAATCCTTCATCATTCTTTCATGTTTACCTAAACTTGGGTTGTCTTTACTAAGACTGTATATGCATAACAGATGGGTTTTTATTGTACTTTAAATTAGGTTGTTTTCTGAAGTTAATCAATCCAAACATACAGTTCCATCCTCCAGCATCGGTTATTTATTTCAGTTTCTCTTTGCATAGTTTAGTTGCTTACTGCCATGAACGGGTGGCAGCTTAGGTAATGCACGATCCTAATCCAATGACCACTTGATCATGTGATTATTAAACTGCAATGAATTAGTGAAATTGTTGGGTTTCTGCATGCTATTTTCCAAGTTCTAATATTACGGCATAGGATAAATTTCATTAGTGAAAGCTGATATCTTGTGGAATTGGGTCACTACAGTCATACTTACCGGGAAAAAAGGGACTGCAGTCAGGAATAGCAGTATCAGATATTAGTAATAGTATTGCTGTATTATATGCTTCTTGTTGTGCTGCATATTACTTAGAACTCTCTCTCTCCACTACCATAATAGGGTCATGTAATCTATTCTGCTGCAACATAATGAAGTTGATTACTCTTTTTTTTTTTTTTTTTTTAACCAGCTTCGTGAATTGAAAGGAATGCGTACAATCAGATTGCGGCCTCACTGTGGGGAGGTTCTCGTCTTAGCTGCCTTTGTCTCGCCTTTAGTTCTTTTATAGTATTTACTTTTGTCTAAAATATTTACACTCTGCACAGGCAGGTGATATAGACCATTTGGCCGCTGCTTTCCTTTTATGCCATAATATTTCTCACGGGATCAATTTGCGGAAATCTCCTGTGTTGCAATATTTGTATTACCTTGCTCAGGTAGGTTCCTTGACTGGCTTTGCCATATTATTCTAGAGGAAATGTATAGTCTTTCTTGTGTACTATGTGAATATTGTACAACCACAGCCCTTTGCCAGATTGAATGGGATGTTTTACTTATTGGAGCAGATCACCAATTCCATTCCACTCTAAATACCAGGCTGTTCCATATGCTTCCTCCTGTTACATTATTTCTCAGTAGTTTTGGATGAAAAATGGCTTTTTGACCAGTACATTCCAGACGACTTGTATAGAATCATTTTTGTTAATTTGTGTAGCTCGTAATATGACATGTTGAAGACTACTGAAGTGTCCACCTCAGCCTGTAGGGTATACGGTGGCAAGCAATTATGAATTTTGCATGGCCCTCATTTCTTTTCTGTTCTTGGATTTTTCTTCGGTCGACTCTCTTTTGATACTTCAAAAAATTAATGAAGCCTATAATCAGATGACTTAGTTTAAAAAATAATTGCTTTTAAATAATTGAGTTGCAAACAAAATATGTGCAAATCCAGCCAATGCTTTTTGTCTTTTATTTGCATAGTTTTCTCCCCTTTTTAGCTCTGTAAGCTGTCTAGATACTTTGCCGCAATCTTGCAATTACTAGAGCTATTTTATTGTAATCATTTGATAATCAGTGCAGGAAATTGTAATTAGTAAAATCAATTTGATTGTGTTTTTCGCAAACTTAACTATCCTTGTTTATGCATGAAAACCACAATTTTTTTTTTTTTTTACAACAATTAGTGGATTTTGCAAATAACTAATGTTAGGATAATTTACACTTTGCACCCCTGCATTTTACACCAAATCTCACTTTGGTTCCTACACATGAAATCATGACAGTCAACCCCCTACACTTCTGGTCAAATCCCACTTTGGTCTATACATATGAAATCGTGACAGTTAATTCCCTGCACTTATGAAATTATGACAATCAACTCCCTGTACTTTTAGTCAAGTATCAATGTCTCCTTTTTGTTATTCCATCGTATAAGTCTTTAACAGAAGTCAGTAATGTGACAAGCATGTGATTATAAAATGTAGGAAATTAATGTATTGATATTATTGATTGATTCAATATATATTTTTGTGTGTTTACAATGGAGAGAATGAACTCTCTTTTATAGAGAGAATGGGTACAATGGAGTAATCAAATTAATGGAGCACTAAACTAAATGGAGCACTAAACTAAATTAATGGAGCATTAACCTAAATGGAGCACTTGCTTGTGGAGCACTTGCTTGTGGAGTTGGTGGAGTTTGTGGTAGGTGAAGTTGGTGGAGTTGGTGGAGTTGGTGGAGTTTTTACATTTACATTCAACAGCCCCCCTCAAACTCAAGGGGGTTAGGAACTAACCAACTTGAGTTTGGAGAGAGTAACAAAACAGGAAAAATAATCTGACAAATAAAATAAAAGTGGATAGGAGACACTGTATGGTCGTGTCAGACCGTTGTAGAAGACCGTATGGTTATGGCAAACCGATGTAGAAGACAGTTTATGGGGTCATGTCGGACCGTTGTAGAAGATAGTTTATGGGGTCATATCGGACCGTTGTAGAAAACAGTTTACGGGGTCATGTCGGACTGTTGTAGAAAACAGTTTACGGGGTCATGTCGGACCGTTGTAGAAGACACTATATGGCTGTGTCGAACCGTTATAGCTGAGAACCGAAATCAATGTCGGAACAGTTTACCGAGTCTTGTCGGACCCATATAGGAGCTAACCGGAATCAATGTCGGGACAGTTTACAGAGTCTTGTCGGACCCATATAGAAGCTAACCGGAATCAAAGTCGGGACAGTTTACAGAGTCTTGTCGGACCCATATAGGAGCTAACCGGAATCAATGTCGGGACAGTTTACAGAGTCTTGTCGGACCCATAAAAGTCGCACCCTCAAAAGGCGTGCCCAATCTTATCAAAAGGCGTGCCATCAAAAGGCGTGCCATCAAAAGGTGTGCCCGACAGCCATCAAAAGTCGAGCCATCAAAAGGTGTGCCCGACAGCCATCAAAAGGCGTGCCGATTTGTCGTCTGGCGTTGAGAGGCGCGTAAGGCGCGTGTCTGCCTTGCCTATTTAAACCAAGGCGAGGCTGCTGCTGATGCATAACAAACCAGCTGAAAAAACTCTTCGTTCTCTCTGTAACACTTCTGAGAAATATACTCTGTAACACGCTACAACCAACCCTGAATATGGCCTCTTCTTCCCGTTCAGCTACCCAGAACATAGCCTCTTCTTCCGGGGTCTGCTCACTCTCTTTCCCGACCTCAACGAGTCCACAAGAGAGATAGCCGGGGCAGTTGCCCTTGAACCTCAACTAAGCGCCCCTGGACCAAGCCCCCCTGGGTTTGCGCCGTTGAACTATCCGATGGTGGCAGTTGAGCAGATAATGGCTGCTCAATCTGATATTGAGGCCAATTATTATACATTGAGGTCTTGTGTTGAGACAATGACGGCGGTCAACAACCTGTCGCACCGGCTTCAGAGTAGAACAACTGAGGGGCAGCAGGTGAAAGCCCAACTGGCTCTGCTCCAGCGCATGTATACGGATGCCCGAGCAGAGATATGTGTGCTGAAGGCAGAAAATAAGGAACTGAAGCGGAAGGCCACCGTGATGCTCAGATTTGGAGGGCCTCCATATGTGACGGTGGAGGAGCAACGGGAAGTTAACGTGCTCGGCGGCGTGGGAAACACGGAGGCAGCACCGGCAAGGGACGCCCAAGACAAAGGCAAAAAGAAGAGGACAGCTGAAGAGGCGAAAAAATGAGGCTGGTTGATGTGGTGGTTGTAGGTTGGAGATTGTTTGGTTTTTTTTTTTTTTGGATGTAAAATGGTGATCGGGTTTGATCCCGACAGAAATAAAAACAAAAAAAGGTTGTGATATGTGGAATGTTTGTGGTGTTGTTTTGGTGTGTTCAATAATAATAATAAAATAAAATAAAATTAAAAAATAGAGAAAGAAAAGAGAGAAACTGCAGCTGATGAGAAAGAGTTGCAACTGATGTTGCAGCTACTGTAGCATTAGCTGCTCTGTCTGTTCTGAGCTGCAGTTGGCTGGCCGTGGGCAAACTGATGGGGCCGAGATGAGAGGGCAGCAGCCATGGCCCCTGTGTGTTGTCTTTGCGTGTATAAGAGAGGGAGAGAAGAGGAGAGAAAGATCACTTGAAGTTTATTCTCCTCCCTTCTCTAGAAATGCCCTCAAAAAGAACATCAAAAACCAACATATAACCAGCCATGGTGGAGGAACAATGTTCCCTCAAGGCGCAGATGCATATATTGATGAACTTGCATCAGTGATTCCAATTGCAGATGGCTCTATCAGAACAGCATTGGATACGGGTTGTGGAGTTGCAAGCTTTTGGACCAAGCTGTTCGGTGGTGGCGGCCAGAACCACCAACAGCAACTGCAGCAAATGAAGGCTATGCAAGATCTGAAGGTGCCCCAATTCAAGGGCTTGAAACTGCCCTTCACTAATAATACCAAGGACCAGAATCAACATAAGGCTGTGCAGTTCAACTTGCCTGAAGATGATGATCTGATGAGTGATGATGAGTTTGATGATGATTAGGATGACGATGACTTTGATGAAGATGATGATTTGGATGATGAGATGATGGATGGTAACAAGATGATTTGGATGATGTGCGGTGGAGGAAAGTGGACAGACTAACAAGTTGGTGATGTTTAATGTAAATAAAAGAAAAGAGTGAGTAAAAGAAAGTTGGTGGATTGTTGGACAACTGTAACTGACCATGAGGAACCACGGTTGATGGGGTAATCATGGTGGAGATCTGGATGGCAGCAGGGAGAGTTTGACAGTGAGCCACAAATAGAGCTAATGTTTTGCCAGGTAGCACCAACATCTTGGGCCACAAGAACATAGCCTCTTAACGGCTGGTCATTGGGCTGGCAATAGTGACCGAGGCAAAAAAATCCCTCTGGGATATCCACAGGTCGATAGAATGTGACATCTTTTGATTTTCTGGGAGTGCAGCTCCATATACCGTCAAACTTGGTGATTTTAAGAACTTCTATTTCTCCGAGGCAAATTTTCCCAGTAGCAAAACCTTTACCTTGAGGCCATTGTGGAATGGGATAAGGCAGAGAAAAGGGTTGTGGTTCCAAAGGGTAGAATTCTGAGGCACTGTCCCAGCACAAACACTTACACCCAATTCCAAACATTTTGATTCTCAAAACTTTCGGACAATCAAAGACAAACCCAAAAATTTTCTCAAACTTCAGATTCTCTGGTGTCTGAAATTTGGGCAAAGGGCAAAGAAATTCAGAATAAAAGAATGAAAAAACTCCACCAACTCCACCAACTCCACCAACTTCACCTACCACAAACTCCACCAACTCCATAAGCAAGTGCTCCACAAGCAAGTGCTCCATTTAGGTTAATGCTCCATTAATTTAGTTTAGTGCTCCATTTAGTTTAGTGCTCCATTAATTTGATTACTCCATTGTACCCATTCTCTCTATAAAAGAGAGTTCATTCTCTCCATTGTAAACACACAAAAATATATATTGAATCAATCAATAATATCAATACATTAATTTCCTACATAAAATGAGGGTAAAAGAAGAAAATTACTCAAATTTCCTGTCTATACATATTTCGTCCTAAAATTTACGTAAAATTTTGATTGTATTCAGTTAAAATAAAACGCAAATTGTGAACGATTAAGGAGATAAATTAGAGTTTTGCAAAAATTGGAATAATAAAACTTTGTTTTCCACAGTAACAGAGTCTTCGATTTCTCTGCTGGGTTTTTTTTATTTATTTCAAAAACTCTATTTTCTTACATCTTCGTCCTAATTTTCAGCGCGCGCACACACACACAGAAACATATATATTGTGTTATATTACTCTCAGATGCTTATCACATGGGACAAAGTATATATTGATGGGAAATGAGAATAATTTCTCTCTTTTCATTTTGTAGTCACAAGTTTGTTACATGATTGGATTCTATTAAAAACTTAAATAATGGAGTAATATAAGGGAAAAATTGGCACTTGACCAAAAGTGCAAGAGGTTGACTGTCATGATTTTATGTGTAGGGACCAAAGTGAGATTTGACCAAAAGTATAGGGGGTTGATTGTAAAGATTTCATGTGTAGGGACCACAGTGAGATTTGGTACAAAGTGTAATTTACCCTTAATGTTAATATGTATATGTCAAATAAAAGTAATATTGCCGAAAATCAATTTAATTGTGCTTTAATTAAACTTAACCATCCTTGTTTATGCATGAAAACCACAACTTTTTTTTTTTGAAAAAAAAAATTAGCAATTCATGGATTGTGTAAATAATCTTATATGAAACAATTCACCATTTTTCCAATATTTATTTGTCAAATAGATATAATATTGTAGAGACAACTCTGGAACATTCTCGTACAGCTATATTCTATAGCTATAAAAGAACAAATGCACAGCAAATCGGTAATGTCTCCATGCATTTGCTAGTGTGACCAATCATTGTATTCTCTGTTCTCTTACTTTTCATAAGACTGTCATAACTTAGGCTACTACAATAAATAATGTTCCATTGGAACATAGTTATGTTAATCTATATGTCGATTTTGGTATGGGATTTCTTTTGGGTGACCAGTTCTGTTCCAATTACAAGGTTGATGGATAATTTATCCAGTGCCTCTTCTCCTATTAAGTGTGTATGCACTTTTTTATTCTCTTACATTTGTCCTCGTATCTTCTCGTATAAGTTTCCTCGAATATAAATGATGATGAAACTCATTTTTCAGATTGGATTGGCCATGTCACCACTGAGCAATAATTCCCTTTTTCTGGATTATCACCGCAACCCATTTCTGATGTTCTTCCAGCGTGGCTTAAATGTTTCACTTTCAACTGATGATCCGCTGCAAATCCATTTAACAAAAGAACCTCTTGTGGAAGAATATAGCGTTGCAGCAAAGGTTCATTTATTCTCAATCTTTGTCATTGGTGGTAATCATGGTTTGTATCTTATGGAATCTTTATATTTCAGGTGTGGAAGCTCACTTCCTGTGACCTTTGTGAGATAGCAAGAAATTCGGTATATCAATCTGGATTCTCGCATGCAGCCAAGGTGAGAAGAGAACCTTCAAAATTTTCAAAACCCTGTCTTCATAATAACTTGCAGACATGCTACTGCTGCTGTAATTGCAAATAGGTTCCGCCTGGCATGTAATTTCTTTCTCCAAATCCCACTATTGGGTAGTGTTCCCAATAATGATGGATAAAAGAAGGATGTGAGTTATTGTTTCCACGATATATGTTGGCTACACATGCTCTATCCATCTCATATTATGCGACTCTTTAGTAAGGCAACAATGACTTGCATCATAATATATTTCCCTTGTCAAACAAAATGCTTAAAAGACAAGTTAAACTACAAACCCATGGTCCAACAATTGAGTTTAAACTTTGAGTATTAGCAATAGAATCGTGGTCAATTGAATCATATTGCAATATTCATGAAAAATAGATAACCATTCCAACATAGCGGGGTAATTAAGCCAACCCAACAACTAAGCTAAGATGAGGGCTCAGTTGGCTGAGAGCAAATGTTGTTGCCGACGAAGGGCTATGTTACATGGGCTCTTATAAATTTATGAAATACACATGTCTACACTAGACGTTTGGGTTGCGGTATGCTAAAAAGCATGGACACTTCTAGGAAAGTAAATGTCGTGTACAACACTAACACAACACAACACTCGTTGGACACTTCCTAATACGTAGACACATGAAAGACATTACAAATTTGAATAAAATATCTTGGAATCAATGATTTAAAAAAATAGTATAAATTTATATCTATTCTCGTCCTTCTGTTTTTAAAAATTATCTTGCCATATAATAATTATTTATCCTTGTATATGACATATAATAAATATATAAAAATACATATTTTGCACGTATCCCCATGTGTCGTGTCTTACATTTTTAAAAAAAATTTCATCATGTCACGCGTCCGTGTCCATGGTTCTTACGTGGTATGGAATGTGTCTGACATGTGTAGTTGGACATGCATCTAACAAATATGTTTAAGTGAAACTATGCATAGGACTAAAAAAAAAAAAAAAGCCTCTTTATTAGTTTGTAAACACTATTTTACCCTGAATAAATAATATATATTTTAAAAATAACAACTTTAGCAATGTCTTGGTGTTATTGGAATGAGAATTAGATGAATATGACACTTGACAAATACCCGTGCCTTAGTGTATGCAACATAGATGAAAAGGGTATAGCCCTTGAAAACATCAAAAAACTCCTTAGTACAATGAAAAAGGATGCATGTCAGATGAGGAACCAGCAATGCTTTACAAAGCTGAAACCAGTCCTTGTGCAGCTAACGTGCATCTCACCATCTAGTTTCATGTTCCATGCAATGTACGTTAGGTAATGTAGAATATGTGAAAGCTGTGATCACCTCAATATTAATCCTTGTCAAATGACACTGCATGCTTAGTTGTGTATTCCATCAATGGAGTCACTCTTCTCATCAGTTCTGCCCCAAGAATTTTGAAGTTTGAGACCTATTTAAGTCAATATTGTCTATTGCTCACAATCAGTCTTTCTATTTGAATTGTTCTGATTCAATTGAAGTAATAAACTTAATTAGGTATACATATTTAAATTTTCTTAACCATGACCAAAGCACTGTCTTTTATTTATTTTTTAACTTTCCATTCTCTGTCTCTCTTCCCCCACTAGGCTTGAACCCTTGACCTCTGGTTTCAAATATGTGGCTGAAACCCACAGCCTCAAGGAGAGCAATTTTTATATTCAACGTATAGTTATGTTTCATGATATTGGAGAATAAGATAGAATGGTAGATATATGGTTTTATCAAAGTTTTAGTACCGGTGTGTGTATTTCATTTCTCACCATTTTCTTCAATTATATCTGGTTGTCTTTCTGATTTTGTTATCCACCAGACAAAATGAAGCCTTGCAACAAATTCTTCAATTCCTAAAATGATAAAAACAAAACAAGTAGGAAGAGATTGTTGCAACCCATTTTCTGATTTACTTTTCTGAAGTAACAAATTCAGCATTCGTTATAGTTTGACACACCAGAGACGCAAGTATCTTTAACCTGTCATGCATTATCAAGTTCCATTATTGATTTTTTCTTCTTTTGAGGTACTTCTCTTTGCATGAATGGAGGGTAGTTTTCTTAAGCTGTTATGAAGTTAACGTTTATACAATGTTCTCCTGAATATATATTTGTATCTTTAAGAAGCTCATTTCCCATGCTTGGTGCAGCTTGTCAAACATTTGATGTCCAGTTTGAATTAATTCAGTATTCAGATTTCAGACTACAGCAAGCATTGACATCATCTTATTAAGTAATTTTATTTGTTAATATTTTCTTCTTTAGTCGCATTGGCACGGTAGCAAATATTTCAAGAGAGGTCCTGAAGGAAACAATATTCACAAGACAAATGTACCAGATATGAGGATTTACTTCCGACATGAGGTAATAACTTCATCTAATTTATGCTGGGACCTGTAGGCCCTGTTTGTTTGGGGTATATAGAGGGGGGATATGGGTTTTGACTGGATATAAAATCTAGCAGCGTCTACATGTTTTTTTTTGTCTCCCTATATCCCATGTTTGGTTGCTTTGAATATAAGGGGTTCCAATATCATATCCCCAAAAGGTTGGGATATACAATACCACCCCTGCCCCCCAATGATATTGCATATCCTCCACCTCCAGATATTGGTTTATTCTTCATGTAACAGTAAAAAATAATCTCTCCCCTCTTGTTCCATGCTAATATTCTACCCTAACCAAATATATTAAAAAAGATCCCACAGTATATATAATTCATGTAATATCCTAAAGATATTATATCTCATTCTATATCCCTAAATATTGCATTATCCTTCTCAATCCCATATATCAAATCCAAACAATCAAACTGGGCCTGGGACAAGGGGTGAATCACCAAGCACAAGGTCCCGGGTCTAAGGATGGGCAATATCTTAACTAGTCCATCTCCAAAGAAATTTTATTGTGGTACTAATCTTGTTTGTGGGGACTTGTATATTTGTGAATACTTTTCAAACTAATAAAATTGAGGTTTTGCAGACCTGGAAAGAGGAGATGCAGTGTGTCTACTCAGGGAAGGCCAGGGTTCCCCAAGAAATAGATATTTGAGCGGAAAGAAGCATTAGAAAGAAGAAAAAGTGGTTCCGAGTACTTTTAGTGCATAGGAAAACACAATTCTTAAATCGAAGATTGTGTTGTCGATCCATGCGTGGATTAGGCTGGGCGTTTGTAAGGTCATTTATTCTTGCCTACAGGTCACGTCTTCAACTCTCAGTTTTAAAGCAATGTTAGAGCTTGTGAACAACTCTGGCTACAATGTCAGTTAAAATAATACGACAGCCAGCCAGTGCAACATTTTTTTAAAAATCTTTTTCTGGCCGAGAAAGTATACTCAATAAAGCAAGGCCAGTTTTGTAGTTTTTGGTCATAGAGAAGTGAACATAATCCGAATTTTCTCTAGCTGGCTAGTAATTTATGGTTTTGAATGGAAGCATTATATGACTGCAAAATAATCTGGTTTCCAGATATCAAATATACGAAACTGATTTTCAATCTGTACAAAGTAAATGAAATTTTGAAAAAATAAAAAATAAAATAGAGTTGAAATGATTGGGTGTAAGGATTCATCTCCTCTCTAGTGTTGTGTTTAGTTTTCAAGAATGTTTACAAGAAAATTGTTGTTAAAAAAATGAATTGAAGGGTAAGTGTATAACAAAAATACAAATTAAAATAAAGAAAATATATTTTATTTCTCTGTTTCTTCTTTGTGATGTATTAACAGCAACCTAAAATTTAGGGTTCATTTTTACAATGAAGAGTTATTTAGAACGATTGTGAGAGCATTTCTCATATTGTGAGGTGGTTGACCACTGCAAGGATGATTTATAATATTGTGTAAAACTTGTTATTTGAAATAATTTTAGTAACTTCTATTTTTTATTATTTATTTTTTTAATGTTTCGAAATGAACCTAATAACAAATTCAACTAAGGTGAAAACAAAAAAAGAAAAAAAAAGAAAAAAGAACAACCCCACTCAAGTTGGAGGTTCATTTATGAAACTGTTGGGCCACTAGGTCTAAGCTTAATTCTTTAGGTCAAAAGGACATGCTATATGTTCAAAAATTTAATTATTTGTCCATCTATTTAAATATCACATATCTGTTTAAATTCACTTTTATGTACATGTGTCATCTATCTATTTAAATGTGTATACGTGTCACCTATTTATACAACTACCTGTTCAAATGCCGTACTATTTGTATACGTGTCATCTATCTATTTACCTATCTGTTCAATATACCTTGTATGTTCAACTCTTTGCCACTGGTCGCTGGTGACTTTTGTCAACTTTTCTTACCAATTTTTAGTAACTTTTTCGGTGACTTTTTAACGCATGTCATTTTTACCAAATAAAATTAATCCTTGGACCTAATGCCTAATGTTACCCCTGAATTTGGATTTACTGATATTTTTAATATAAAAAAAAAAAAGGAAAAGAAAAGAAAAAGAAAAATCATATGGTTCGGTTTAGGAGTAAACCAAGACCAAACCATCACCTACCATTCCAAAAAATTTGAAACCAAACCAAACCAAACAATAAAAATATTGGAATCAAACCAAACTGAACTAGTAAAACGTGGTTCGGTTCAGTTTGGAACCACGGTATTGTGGAACATTGTCATTTATAACATGATTAAAAAATATTGTTCACAACTTGCTCAAATATCAAGCAATATGTCATTATGTTATCGACAATAATAGTTTAGAGCTAATTCTATTACTATACAAGAACAAGCTTGCAATAATTGAGAATTGACAATTTATGTATAAAAATGGGATACTAATTAGATACTTGAGTGGTTACAGCAAGTAATAAATTATATGTCTGTATATGTAAACGTTCTGGTTCGATTTCATACGATTCTATAACTATAAAACTACGGATCAATCCATTAAGTACGGTTTACGTATTTCAAGAACCAAGACTAAATCATATATTGAGAAAACTAAATCAAACCATGCAAGTTAGTCTAGATTGGACTAGTTTACGATTTTTTTTGTTTTCTTACTCACCCTACACTGTCCAAATAATGATTAATCGATCTTGCAACGCAAGCCTAACAGTATACTAGAGCACCTTGATTAAAGCATTTTGGGAAATCAAATCAGCTAATTCACTCTAATGATGTCCACATATAGTATCTTTAAAAAATTAAATTAAATTAAATTACGTTTGCATCATTTTAGCAACATGATTAAATTATACTATTTTAACATTATAGATGATATAATTATTTTTCAAAAAACCATAAAAGGCGCATCAACAACTATATTACATCATAACAGGAAAGAGCAAGAGTATTTAAAATGCAACATTCAACCAAAAGAGAGTGTTTTGGATTAATATATGACCATTTGTCACTGTAGCCAGATATTGGCTTTGTCATTGCCCTGAAGTTAAACTGGGTGGCAAGTGTTGTCTCAACTACCAATGCTTAGTTTCTTTAAAAAGGTAACAAGGATTGAAACAAGTTCACTATAATTACTGACAATGGCATGTATAGGAAAACTGTAAATCATGTATAACAGAGTGGGTAAAAAGATTCAAGTCATACCTTAGGTGATGGAATCCGAAACGATGAACCTTGTAGGTAAATCACGTACTTCACAAACCACAGCAATTGAGTGATACCACGGTGTGGCTATTACCTACATCAGTCACAGTGCAAAGACTTGATTGTTTTACAAATGAGAGAGAGTTAGAAAAAGAGTATGGGAAAGATATCAATCGTTATTCTAATCATCCCACATCCCATATCCCATATATAACGTATCTGATATAAAGACTATCTAACCATCTATCCATATCTATTGATTAGATATGATAGATATAGATATGAGATAGTGGGTTATTCAAAACTAAGGATAGATAATAATTTAAATTCAAAAATCAAATTATTTAGATGATCTGATATTGGTCATGGGTCATGCCACATGGGTGCCCAAATTCGGGCCCAATACCCGGCCCAATTTCTAACATCTCCCACTCGCACATGAGTTTGCATGCCACTGCTACATCTCAATCTCAATCTCCCCAAATATTGAACAATCTCATACTAGCCAATGAACCGTGCGACCGCTGAAAACACCTGCATGTGGGAGCTCTATACTAGAAACTCAATATGAGCAAGCATAGAGATATCGACCCAAGAAGAATAAAAATAGTGTCTTATGTACCTAGGCCCATCTAGCTACATCGGTCCAAAACATCTCTAATCCCTCAAAGAGCATGTTTGACCCTCCTAGGTCCTGCATTATATTAGATGATCTTTCATTTACCCTCATATCATTTAATTCGGAATTGATCGCTTTCCCAGTAATGTCCCTTAAAGCCGAATCAAACATGATCGCTGGCAACATACCAAAGTAGCTGAACATCAACTCCTATTCTTATGACATAGTCAAAGGTCACAAAAAGGCACAAAGTGAAGTCATTAGAAAAATGACTTTTAGGACTCACACGGTGAGGAAACAGGGATCTATTCTCTTACCTCGCTAACGGGTCTATAAGCACATGCAGTATGAATGCATGTTATAGTGGAGGAACTCTTCCAAAGAGTGATGTTAAACTCACACATCATACAGATCTTAGTCTAGTCGCTCTTAAGTGCATAAGTCGCTTTCCAGCGTCTAACTCGAATTCTCTATTTGTTCGCCTCTCAGACATCAAATGAGATCTCGCATCTGGCTATCCATAACAGGCACATCATGGAAAAGTGGGTACTCTCATATCCATGGTCGGTCTCTAACAAGACCTCATCTTGGCTTCAACCAAGGTGACATAGCTAGTGGATAATTTTAGCCTCTCTCTTGGCTCCAGATACAATAAGCCACTAGTCTCATCCTTGCTCGCTACCTAGCGCTAAGGGCGATTGCTCATGTGAGTGAGGCAATCTTACCTGCTAACATCAATTTATTTATTCTGTGTATGCTAATTCACAAACCATTACAAAAAATAGTAAACATAAATGTGTAATAGAAACAAATATGAATACTAATGGCATAAATATCCACAAAAAATATATATATATGAGTTCAACTGAATACACATATATATATCACCATCTACGTAGTCCTAAACCCTAACATGAGTAAGATAAACATCTCTAGCAATGGGCTTAGTCAAAGGGTCCGCAACCATGTGTAGACGTCCCCGAACGCCCCGGGAGGGTTAAGTCCCGTTCTGTTCATATTGGGGTCACTACAGTTCATGGACTCAAATGTCACGGTTCTTAATCTTGAACCAAAGAGTCCAAATCCGGCAAATCGATTTTGAAAACAGATTTTTTGAAAGAAGTGCCAAACATGGACTGCTTTGCCAGATACAGAGTCGCACCTAAATATTTTTTAAATGGGAAATTTAGGAAACCCTGACTCGGTGCCAAAGGCCACGTGTCCGTCATCACCAAAGTTGCCTCGGCTCGGGAACTTGGGTACGATTGGGGAAGGTCACTTCGTGAGCACCCCCGCTCGCCCGGTCAAAGACCGGCCTCTACTAACCATGATATCTATTTTTGAAAACATTGTGTGTTCTTATTCCGGTTATTAGCCTAGATTTACTATGTGATGCGCACAGCATACAAGTATAGACTGAGTCGCTTGAATTGGAACAAAACATTTCATGTTTGTTTGTTTGAAAATGGTTTGATGGTGCTACCCGCAGGTAGGCTAAGACGTGGATTTGCCACCCTCAGGTGGGCTTAGAAAACATGATTTTGCCACTATCTAGTGGGCTTAAAACAAACATTTGATGAATTGTTCCAATCCAAATAACCCAACCTCCACCCACAGGCATTCAAGGCAGTTATATCACATAAGCACATAGCCTCATGGTAAGCATGCTATTCATGGCAGTCACTCACACGCATGCAAGGATGCTAAAGCATAAAACTCACCGAGCACTCCAAGCCAAAACAGAAGCTCATTAGAAATCATGCATGATCCTAAACATACAGAAATGCCTAATGCAACACATGCAAAGATGCAACTATAGCAGGCTCGGCTATTCTAAACATGGCATATGGAATGCTACAACTAACACGTTGTTCAATTTGGATTTGAAATACAAATGCAATTTGTATGATGCGCCGAGCCCGGTGCGTGCAAAACAGATGAATGATGCAAACGTGCTGTCATACTGTATGCTAATTAAAATATGCCCTATATCTAACCATCGTAAGCGGGTAAATAAAAGGGAAGAAAGACGTGGGGTTGGAAGACATACATCACACTCACCCACACTTATTACAACATTGCCCTCGCGCAGAGGGTCCGAATAAATAATACAGTCCGAAATGAAAGAATAATACAGTCCGAATAATATACAAATTCCTAGTTAATTAACAAATTAACTAAGAAAAACTGTAAACTGGCATGCAAGCCAGGGGCTGCCTCACTTCCGCTGAATGATGTATGCTGGGCTGCCTTTTCGGAAATCCACTGGGATGCCCTAATTAGCCTCTGTTTGCAATGTTCCTCAAAATGCGTGCCAAGCCTCGGAAGACTGCTGATTCTTGATATGCTGCAACAGAGAGCAGGAAAGGGGCATAGCAATGTATTTCACAAATATATGCATGCCTCGATCCTCGTGCCACCAATCACGCATCTCGATGCATGATGGCCGATGAATCGGATTGCACAACTCAATATAGGATGAATGCAGATGAATGCTACAATAAAACCTAACTCCATCATGGGTAATCCGGAGTGTCGGTGACTTGGGAATTGAGACTCGTTCCGTCACTCGGTGTATGAAACGCGCCTCGTTTCTCGTGCCCGGGCTAACTCCTATCCCGAACACGATGCAATATGCATGATATGCATGAATGCAACTAAAATACAATCCTAGCATGCACAATGCTATGAAAATGAGATGCCTCGAAATGCGTGCACACGGGCACGCAAACCGAGGCGATGATCCTAAGGCATGAAATGGCATACGCAATGCAAATTGGACTTACACTAACACGAGTGGACCTCAGCCACACTCACATAAGAGGCCGATAGATGAAAATGAGATGCCTCGAAATGCGTGCACACGGGCACGCAAACCGAGGCAATGGCATACGCAATGCGATGAGACTAAAATGACATACAGAATGCAAAATGGACTTACACTAACATGAGAGAGCCTCAGCTACACTCACATAAGAGGCCGTTGGATGAAAATGAGATGCCTTGAAATGCGTGCACACGGGCACGCAAACCAAGGCAATGGTACTAAAGCATGAAATGGCACTCCAAATGCAAATTGGACTTATACTAACATGAGAGAGCCTCAGCCACACTCACATAAGGGGCCATGAGATGAAAATGAGATGCCTCGAAATGCGTGCACACGGGCACGCAAACCGAGGCAATGGCCCTAAGGCATGAAATGGCATGGAATATGATATGTAAACATGCAAATATAGTTTCAGCACTGAAATGTGGGGGAAAACAGTCCTGAAACATGGCCAAAGTGCACCCGAAGCATGGAATGATCCCGAAATGCGATATTAGGCGCCCGAAATGGCCTATAGCTATGCAATGCATGCACAATATGGACATGGAATGAAAATACAGTAGCAAGACAGCCCCAAGACAAGCATTTTTCAGTCATAAAAAGGGTTAAACAGCAAACACACATAGGATTAGGCAAGTATGCAAAAATGGCTCCGCAAGAGGGGTATTGAAGCAAGTGATACACGCGATGCCCAAATGGAAAAGTACCCTTCTACAACACTGATGAGGGACTAAAAATATGAACATTTACAGTAGATGACATCCCCCAACTCAGTATGAAAACATGCTAAAAATGTCATGCAAGAACTAGGATACATAAGGCTATAACATGAGGTACCCCAAAAATTCATCAAACCAGCAAAGACCCTTAATGAACTATGTCAAGAAGATCAAAATATGACTCTTTCCAGTTCTGATGATGGCCGAAAACAGAAGCTAGGTAAGCTTAAAAAAGCATGCAAAAATGGGGGTCAAAGAGGGGTATAATGACAAGTATAACATGGAGACCCCCAACAAGGTTGATCCCTTCTACAATGTTGTAGAGGGACACAAGATAAGCCTACTCACAGTTTATGACATGCTCCGAAACAGACTACATGTAGGCCAAACAAATCATGCAAATTTACGATAAATTGGAGGAATTATGAAGCAAGTGCATCATGGATGGCTCAAACAGTGTTGAGCCCTTCTTCAATGTTGAAGAGGGGCTCAAAATAGGCCCACTTACAGTTCACATTGTGCTCAAAAACAGATCACACACAGGCTAGAAATTTCATGCAAAAATGTGACATACCAAGGGGTATTGAAGCAAGTACCAAATGGAGGGCTCAAACAGGGTTGAGCCCTTAATGAAAGGTTAAGAAGAGCTCAAAAAAACACTACTTTTAGTTTTGGTCGGAGCTCAAAACAGCAAGAAAAGAGGGCTAAGAAATGTTGCAAAAATGAGACCAAAAAGAGGGGAAATGGACTTACCCTTGTAGATCAACCCTTTTTCTGCCTCTTGGACCAAAAATGTTGCCTCCTAGCCTCTGAAAAACTCCCCAAGCTGCTGGAAATGGAAGTGGTGGTGTGGTGCTAGGTGGTGGTGTGAAAAAGGGGTGTAGAACTTGAGAAATTTAGAGAGTTAAAGTGTAGAGAGAGAGAGATATAATACAAGAGGCTTATACAAAAATCTCTAACCCCTCAACACAGATCTGGGGTGCTGTATTTATAGGCAAAAGAGGCTGGAAAAGAGGGGGAAAAAAAGGGGGGGAAATATTTCAAGTTTCCCTCCAAAAATTGGCCTAAAGTGAGACAAAGAGGCAAGTGGTAGCTGCGGTTCTCAAACCGAAGAGAACCCTTCAACAAAGTTGAAGAGGGGCTCAAAAAAAGATACTTTGTAGTTTACGACCAAGTCCAACACAGCCCACAAGTACGCCTAAAATACCGTGCAAAATAGGCCTAAAAAGAGGTAAAGAGGCAAGTGACAGATGGAGATCTCAAACAATAAAAGGTCCTTAATCAAACATGAAAAGGACCTCAAAATATGACTATCTCAAGTTCGGGTCGGAGCCCAAAAATGCAAAATGAAGGTTCGGGAGCCGAAACACGTAATTCGGGGCCCGAAAGTGGGCTGTTAGGCACCGGAAGTGGTGTCCAACCACGAAGTTGGTCTCTCGGACCACAGTGTCCCTCGAAAGGGAGGAAATAAGGTGTGTGCCAAAAACTGGAGCAAACGGAGGTGGTTAGGTGGTCCCGAATCGAGGCACACGGCCTGACGGCTCCGAAAACCGGGAACCGGGCTCCGAAATGGAAAAAATGGCCTGCGACCACGAAACGTAGCTTACGGCCACTGAGAGATGATCTACAAGACCTCTCCCTCCCTTTGGGAAGAGAAAACAGAGAAAACAGAGCTTGGTTCGCAAACCGAGGCAAAGCACGAAAGAGTCCGGAAGTCCGGAGGTAAGGCTCGCAGCTGAGACTCTGAAACCTCTGGACGAGCACGATATGCAACATCACCAAGCGCTCAATCGGTGACGTCTGAGTCTTAAGGTCGGTCAAAAATGGGGTGTCTACACCATGCGACTCGTAGAGATGTGCTCCAAGATCACTTCTTTCTATGCCACAATGTCTCTGATAAAGTTGAACCTCACATCAATGTGTTTGGTTCTCCCGTGGTACTTAGGATACTTAGCGTAAGCGATTACAGACATGCTGTCACAATGGATAGTCACAGGGTCTGAAGTGTGTGTGACAATATCCAAATGCTGAAGGAATCTCCTCAACCAAACGGCTTCCTGAATGGCAGATGAACAAGCCACAAACTCAGCCTCCATAGTCGATAAGGCGATACAGGGTTGCTTGTTACTGCTCCAAGAAATAGCACCATCGCTAAGCATGAAAGCATATCTTGAAGTTGACTTACGCTCATCTAAGTCTCTTCCCCAGTCAGCATCACAATAGCCAACTAGACGTAGATCTGAACTTTGGTAGCAAAGTGTGTAATCTGCAGTCTCTCTAAGATATCGTAATATCCTTTTAACTGTTTTCCAATGAGCTAGTCCCGGGTTGGATTGGTAACGGCTCACCAATCTGATTGCATAACAAATGTCAGGGCGTGTACACATCATAGCATACATCAAGCTTCCAACAACATTTGCGTAGGGAACACGGGCCATCTTTTCATTCTCTTCTGGAGTCGTAGGACCCATATCAAGGCTTAGGCTCTTGCCTCTCGCAACAGGAGTGTCAATGGGTTTGCAGCTTTACATCCAGAGTCGCTTTAGGATAGTCTTAATGTAAGTCTCTTGAGACAAACCAAGAAGTCTCTTAGAGTGATCCCTAAGGATCTTAACACCGTGCACATAGCTCGCTTCACTCATGTCTTTCATCTCAAATGTAGAGAACAACCACCTTTTAATGGCGACAATCATCTCCTTGTCATTTCCAGCCAATAATATGTCATCCACATATAATGACAATATCAGAAAAATGTCCTTGGATCGCTTAACGTACACACAGTAATCTTCATCGATCATCGTAAACCCATTAGAAACAATGGCTCGATGAAATCTCAGATTCCACTGGCTGGATGATTGCTTTAAGCCATAAATAGATCGTTGAAACTTGCAAACTTTGCGCTCTTGACCTACTACCACAAAGCCTTTTGGTTGATCTATATAAATCTCTTTATCCAATTCTCCATTGAGAAATGTAGTCTTAACGTCCATCTGATATAGCTCTAAATCCAACTGAGCTACTATGGCCAGAATTAGGCGAATAGAGGCAAACCTCACAACTGGTGAAAAAGTTTCCTCATAGTCCACACCCTTTCGTTGGCTGTAACTTTTCGCCACTAGGCGAGCCTTATTCTTTTCTATGGAACCATCCGCCTTGCGCTTGATTTTGAGAACCCATTTGTTCCCAATAGTCTTGCGCCCTGGCGGCAAATCAACCAAGTCCCAGACATGATTTTTCTTCATAAACTCTATTTCTTCATCCATTGTAGCACTCCCTTACTAGCAGGGAATGAGAGAGCCTCTTTGAGATTCTTAGGCTCCATCTCATCACTTGAAGCAATCATGAATGCTTCCCCTTCAATCTCAAAACGACGACGGGGTATAGCTCCACGTTTGCTTCTACGCCGTTGAGAATCCTGAGAATCCTCATCCATTGGATATAATCCATGGGCAGGTAAATCGCTCCCACTGTCCTAGGAGCTTGAGGGATTATTTCCTCATTCTCTACTAGGCTACTAGGTGCGCCTTCAAGTAGATCCTCTATCTCATAGAGTTCTACATCTCTAGTACCTCACCTTTGCTAGAGAAATCCTCCTTTAGGAAATCCATATCTCGTGACTCAATTTTAGTCACACTTCCATCCGGATGCTCCCCAATAAACACATAGCCCTTAGAATGCTCACTATAGCGAATGAATATACACTTCTTTCCTTAGGGCCCAACTTTCCAAACTTATGAGAAGTGTTATGTATGTAAGCTGCTGAACCCCAAGGCCGCAAATTGCCCATATCAGGCTTTTTGCCAGTCCACATCTCATATGGGGTGGAAGGAACTAATTTGGAGGGCACACGATTAAGGATGTAGGCAGCAGTCAACAAAGCATCTCCCCAATAAGAAATGGGAAGATTAGCTTGCGCCATCATAGATCTAATTATGTCAAGCAATGTGTGATTCCTTCTCTCCGCTACACCATTTTGCTGCGGAGTCCCAAGAATTGTCAATTGCCTGATAACTCATTTTTCCTCACAGAGCACTTTAAATTGCTCAGATAGATAATCGCATCCCCGGTCAGTCCTTAGAGCCTTAATGCTCTTGTCTAATTAATTCTTAACCTCATTAACATACCGTCTAAAGCAATCCAATGCTTCTAACTTGTGAGAAATCAAATAGACATGGCCAAAACGCGTGCAATCATCTATAAATGTGATGAAATAAGGGGCTCCACGCCTTGCTCTCACATTCATTGGTCCACATATCTCAGAATGAATAAGTAGTAATGGGATAGATGCCCTTTTGGCTTTCCCAAATGGTTTCCTTGTTGCCTTTCCAGCAAGATAGTGCTCATAAGTAGGCAAAATGACTCTAGCGAGTGGGCCTAAAAGGCCTTCTCTAGCCACTCTAGTCATCATTTCTTGCCCTATGTGGCCTAATCGAGCATACCATCTCATATAATCATTATCACCAATAGATGCAATGTAAGAAACAGAGCCATTGGCGTTTTTATTAAAACTATAATCATCCACATCCAAAACTAAGAAACTATCTAAAAGATAACCAAAACCATAAAAAATTGTTCCCAAATAAATGCTAACACCATTATTCTCAAAACAAAAGCTAAAACCAAGGCTCATCATGCTAATAACTGAAACTAAGTTTCGCTGAATATCCGGAGCATAAAGAACATCATGAAGATACAAGGTGCGCCCTCGTCGCATTTCCAGCTTGTATGTGCTAATGCCAAGCACCTCCACACTGGACTCGTTCCCCATGTAAACTTTTCTGCTCCCAGTAGGTACTCGGCGATACTCAAGGAACCCTACTCTATTACTCGCGATGTGGTCTATTGCTCCTGAGTCTACAACCCAAAAATAAGGAAAATGAGCAATTAATGCTTGACTAGAAACAAAGCATTGAATGCGAGAAATTAAGTAGGGGAGTACCTTTTCCTGCTCAGGGCAATCCCGAGCGAAGTGTTCTTCTTTGTTACAGTTAAAGCATGTCAATTTAGCCTTTACCTTCTTGCCACCTCTCTTGCCTTACGCTTGAAATTTCTAGCGCTATTAGGCTTTAGCGCAGATGCTGCTTGCTTCTTAGGAGCACCTTTGGCTTTTCTACGCTTGAACTAAGAAGTCCTACGTGAGCTTGACTCAACCACCATAGTAGAACCATCAGACTTAGCCGCCTCGAGGCTCTCAGCCTTTAGCTCCAAATGACGCGATATGTCTTCGAATGTTTTCACACTCTCATTACGTATCATGTTCTGCTTCATCTGCTCCCAAGAATTTGGCAGAGAGCGAATCACAGCTTGTACTTATGGCTCTTGAGTCAAATTGTGCCCAGTAGCCGCAAGCTCATGTATCATGGCTGACATGACCCTCAAATGCTGCTTTATCGAGTGATGCGCCTTTTTCTGATAAGAGTCAAACTTCATAGTTAGCCCATGTAGCTTTGCCAAAGAGGTGATACCAAACTTTTGCTTGAGAGATTCCCACATCTCGAATACAGTTGGGCAATGCTCAAACTCACTAATCAAGTCGTTGTGCATGATACTTAACATGGTAAAGCGCGTACACCGATCTTTGTTATGCCAAGTTTGAAAGACTTCAAGATCTTGACAATGTTGAGCTGTATTGCCCTGCTCAGGCTCAACCATCACTTGTTCAAGTGTGGTCAACACTTCTTGCTCATTGAGGAGGTATTGGATCTTATAGCGCCATATTTCATAGTTATCGCCATCCAATTTCTCTCCCTTACTTAAATCTGCCACCACTGTCTTAGCTGCCATTTCTACATATAGAGTAAAGAAAGAACAAATGCGCAAGGGATATTAATCTTAGCAATACAAAATTATTTTGCAGCAAAAGAATCGAAATTAAATAATGCAAAAGAATCTAAATTTGATAATATTACACATGTCTCAAGATCAAAAATTTGCTATGCTCGTAATCATCTCTTGCGCCTCTAGTGATAATTATCAAAATTTAATTTAATTCCATATGCAAAAAAAAAAAAAACCACCCATTACTTATGGCATGTACAATGCATGATAAATTTCATACAATAGCATCTTAATGTAAATTTACAATTAACTCATGCTATATTCATTTAATAATGAAATTTAAGTAAATAAATAAATAAAACAATATGCTGTGTTTAATATTCAGATTATGCCATAATAGAAAGTATATTATTCTGAAATTTTTTGGAATTTTCTAAAATTTTCTAGAATTTTAAATAATTAATAAACACACATAAAATCAGAAATAAATATTCCAGAATCTGGTAAACTACAACAATCATACCAGTAAATAGTAAACCATTACAATAGTCTACAATAAAAATTTCAGCCCTAGAAACTTAGCCATGCAACACCAGAAGCATTTTAAAGCAGAAATAATGAATTATTATCTCAGAAAAAATATTTTTTATTTTCATAAAATTTTGAAAATTTTACAGTAGATAAAAAAATTAATTCTAAGTCCAACAGTACCAACCATGCTCAAAACAAAGCTATAATGAATTATTTATGAGCATTTAACGCGATTTAGGATTTAAGGAAAAACAAACAGCGCCTTAGCCTCCAGCAACCAAGCCAGCCAAATCGGTGCAGAAATGGCACAGCTCGGCTCGGCTCGGCTCGGCTTGACACGAGCGTGACTGCGCGGACGGCTCGCGCGTGGAGAACGCGGACAGCTCGCGCATGCGGGCTGTGACTAACGCGTAGCGGTGCTGACGTCGTCAGATGGCGCGTGCGGCTCAACGCCGCTAGGAATGGCAACGGGCCGGGGCAGGGCTGGGAATCACACTCCCCGTTCTCGATCCCCGACTGTGAAAATCTCCCCGACCTTGGCCCAGGCCCCGATCCCCGACGGGGAACCTACACCGTTTCCATCTCCGCCCCCTAACGGGGATTGAGTTTCCCCGACCCAAAAATTTCCCGCCCCTCAAATTTGTTTCAACAACACCATCAACAACAATAATAACATCATCATCATCATCATTAACAGATCCACAAAATCATCAACAGATCATAAACCAAAAAAAAATAAAAAAAAATAGACGATCGGCAGATACAACAATTATTTCATTTTCAGCATCAACATATCAACAAAATCATCAACAGATCATAAACCAAAAAAAAAAAAAAATGGACAGATACATACACACAAACAGATCTGAGATCTGTGTCACAGAGAGAGAGAGAGAGAGAGAGAGTGGATGATCGGCGGCGATAGACAGTGGTGGAATAGCAGAGGCAGTGGTAGAGCAGCGGATGAGGAAGGGAAGAGAGAGAAGTTGCGATAATCGACTCTCGTCGTCATCTCTGCGATCGACTCTCCGCGTCGTCTCTATGGTCGATTCTTTACTTCGATCGACATGGGTTTGAGAGGTTAGGGTTTCGAATGTGTGTGTGTGTGTGAGAGAGAGAGAGAGAGAGAGAGAGAGAGTAATCCAAATCTAGAGTGATCCAAATTTGAGACTGAAAGGAGCATGTATATATATATATAAATGGATGAGGGGTATAAAAGTAATTTTATTTTGGGAGGTAAACGGGTCGGGGACGGGGACGGGGCTGGGGCTGGGGCTGGGGCCGGACCGGGTCCAGGGCTGTGAAAGCTATCCCCGTCCCCGGCCCGAAACTGATCGGGGATGCATTTTTGAATACCATCCCCGGCCCGTCGGGAGTATTTTTCGGGAAAAAACCATTCTAATTGGGGACGGGGAGTCGGGTCCTCGTCGGGCTGGGTTTAAATGGCCATCCCTACGCGCCGCCTTCCAAGATGTTTTCTGGTCCAATTTTGGTACTGTCGGACTCCATTTTCCAAAATAAAAACATTTGTGGCCTCAAAAATGACATTTAATAAACATAAATGATAAGGTGTATTACACTCTCTCTCTAATGAGAGTGGAAGTGCAGAAACTCTACACTTCATCTTCTTTCTTAAGGCATCAAAAATTCAAAACGAACCCAAATTAGGGTTTGATGTATTTTATCAACCGTAAGTCCAAATCTAACAAATAATATATGGTTTCGAAGGTCTCGAAACAAGATTCTAAATATGTAAGTGTAGACCCGACTTTCTTCGTGCGCCCCTCTTTCGAAGAGGCACGAATTGGTCTTACTACAGTTCGGACTCCTGTCACGGTTCTGAATCTAAGCTCACAAAGTGCAATGTGAGACTGATAAACACCAAAGAGTCCAATCAGGCAAATCATTTTGGAAAATCAGATTTTAAATCAAATAATGCCAAACTGGACTGCTTTGCCAAATTACAGAGTCGCCACCTAAATATTTTGTTTTGGGGAAATTTAGGAAACCCTAACTCGTGCCAAAGGCCACGTGTCCGTCATCACCAAAGTTGCCTCGGCTCGGGAACTTGGGTATGAGAGGGGAAGGTCCTGAAATGAGCACCCACACTCGCCCGATCAAAGGATCGGCCTCTACTAAGCATGATATGTTGTTTTCTCATGTGTTCTTATTCTGATTATTTAGCTAACTTTACTATTGTCAAGACCCAGACCCGCCCCTATGGGTTTAGCACCATAACCGGCCAGTAATTCGAGATTACCGAAGGCCTGCTTAACAGTAATACAGTAAAACAGAGTACAGGGGTATGGCGGAAGCCATTACAGTAATAAAACAGTGTCCAATGAGCTGTGACAGTCTGTATGCAAAAAGACTTTCCATACATAATTACATTCGGTACAGAAACAGTATACACGTACATGTACAATCATTCAGAAGACAGGGACCTAATCCCTATTAACAGTATAGTACTATCAGTCTATACAGTATTACAAAAACAGTACAGAGACAAACGGGGAAATAAAAACACCCTTAAGCCATAGCTTGGCAGGCTCGGAACCTCGCAGTGAGGCACAATGGTTGGCTTGACAAAACAGGAGTTTACCCCGACGCTTCTAGCATTGGTCCGGTGCCTGTACACCTACATATATATATGAGCAGTGAGCTAAAGCCCAATGAATAACATAATGCATAAAGAGGTTTAGAATGAATGTCCTTACAGTAATGAAAACAGTTCATTAAATCAGTATATCAGTTGTTCAGTACAGTAAACAGTCATATGTGGTACATCCATTAGCATAACAGTAAACAGTAGGTCTTAAAAGACCGAACAGTAAATGATGGCCATTAATCAGTAAACAGTAGTGGTTCCAACAAGGGAACCGACAGAGATCTCTGTAACAGTAACAGTCAGTAACAGTAGTTGCTAAGGATGCCACAATACAGTTCAGAATATAGGACATACGTTCATTCAGTTAACAGTAACAGTTCAGAAGACAGTACAGTTCAGTATTCAGAAGATAATCATTTTGAACATATCTTTACACAATTGTTACTTACAGAGTTCTGGGCTACAGTAAGCTAGAGCGTCTCCTCGAAATGCCAACCCTAAACAGTACAGAATGAACACACACTAAGCTACATAGCTGGGAAGGATAATAATAATTTAATCCCTAATTGCCTCGGTGTGTTCTACATCTATATCCTCATTAAGATGTCTTAAACTAGGCCTAAGAATGCCTAGGATGGGATGAGGATGCAAAGATGTACTTAGAAAACATTTTCAGAATTCTCAGAAAAACAGAGTCCCGCTCGAGCGCCACTTCCCACGCTCGAGCGGACATGCAAAACAGTTAAAAGTGCTGGATAAGTGAAATTCATGCTCGATGCCCGCTCGAGCGTGTCACTCAGTCCTCCGCTCGAGCGCACATTCCTCCACTCGAGCGGACTGATGAACAGTGCAAGATGCTGGGAGCTCGATTTTCCCGCTAGAGCGGCACTTCCCCCGCTCGAGCGGAAGACCAAAATCTGGAAAATCCAGATTCGAGTCCCAAACTCAAAATCAAGTTTAGATGCATAAAATTCGATCCTCTTGGGCCAATTTTTTGGAAAACCTAAGTAAACTCATAGAACAACATGCTTCGAAGGTCAATTTGAGGGATCAAGGCCCAAGGGTGTTTCAATTAAACTCATTTTCAAACTCATTTTCATGAACAATGTTCAAACATGACATGCATGCATTCAAACCAATTTAAAGCTTCAATACATGCTCTAATGAGCTCAATCCTTTCAAAAACAAGATGAAATCATGGTCCTAACCATTAACATGAACATACATGCAACATTTGCCATGAAATCAACCCAAAACTCTTCAATATACACATGCATGCATGAATTAAGCTATAATTCAACATTTTAGAACTAAAACATGACTTAGCTCTACAATTTGACATGAATCATGCAAGAATTAACTTAAATACACAATGAAGAAGGTGAATTTCCTTACCTAAGTCTTCAATCACAAGACTAGAAGCTTAATTAGGCAATTTACACTTCAATTTCTTCAAGGTTTCAACCAAAATGACAAGATGAACTCAAGTTCTCCTCTCCCTCTCTCTCCAACAGTTATAACAAGAAGAATGGCTGAACAAGAGATGCATCTAAGTGTAATAAGGCTCAATATTATAATAAACAAAGGCCCACTCACAATGGCAATTTGGTAGATAAGGCAACTTATGCAATTTAGCTTATTTTAATCTAATTTAAATATACCAAATCACTTTTTCAATAAATATACCATAAAATCACATAAATTATGACAATCATAAAACACCAATCGATTTCAGATTCGGCCGCCGATAAGGCCTTCAATTTGTAGTTCAAACATATAAACATGAACAGATAATCACACAGTCAAACAGATAGAAATGCATTTAAACAAATACAGTCAATCATTCAGTTTCAGATTTAAGTCAGTGTAACAGCGCCCGCGTGGGACCTCGCTACAGCTCGGACTCGATTTGTGTCGCGGTTCTAAATCTGAACCAAAGAGTCCACCTCTGGCAAATCGTTTTGAAGAAAACAGATTTTTGAAAAAGTAGTGCCAAACATGGACTGCTTTGCCAGATTACAGAGTCGCCACCTAAATATTTTAAAATGGGGAATTTAGGAAACCCTGACTCGGTGCCGAAGGCCACGTGTCCGTCATCACCAAAGTGGTCTTGGCTCGGGAGCTTGGGTACGATCGGGGAAGGTCAGCTATGAGCACCCCCTTTCGCCCGGTCCGAAGACCGGCCTTTACTAACCGTGATATCCAATTTTGAAAACTTTATGCGTTCTTATTCCGGTTATTAGCCTAGAATTACTATGTTGTGCGCACAGCAAACAAGTATAGACTAGATCGCCTAATTTGGGAATAAGCATTGCATATCCGTCTTGTTTGGAAAACAGTTTGAAATTGCTACTCGCGAGTAGGCTAAAACACGGATTTCAATGAGTATTCCCAACTCAAGTAATCCAACCTTCACCCACAGGCATTCAAGCAGTTTATCACATAAGCACTTAGCCGCATGGCAGGCATACTGTCATGTTAACATTCACACGCATGCGATATGCTAAAGCATAAAACTTACATCGTACTCCGTGCCAAAACAAGAAACCAGTTAGTAAAACATGCATGACCTAGTTTATGTTAAGTGACTAATGCATCGCATACGGAATGTAATCTAGACAGGCTCGGCTATCCTAAGCATGGCACATGAAATGCAACAACTATCACGTATTCAATTTGGAATTTAAAGTACGATGCAGTTTGTATGATGTACCGAGCCCGATGTATGTAAACAAATGCATGAATGCACGCATGCATTGCATAAGGTATGCTAATTTAGATGTGCCCTAATCTACCATCATAAGCAGGTAAATAAAAGGGTAGAAAGAAATGGGGGTTGGAAGACATACACCCACTCACACACACTTATTACAAATACGCCCTCACTCGGAGGGACCAAAAAAAATAATAATACAGAACCGAATAAATAACTAACTACTCTAGCTAATTAAATATTACAAATTAACTAAATTAATTAAATTAATTAATTAATCTAATTAAGCATTAAACCGCCTCGGGATGAGGTCCGGATGCAACACGCGCTCGGGATTGGCTCGGAACCACACTGCCATGCACGGATTGCCTCTGTTTCCCCTGCTATCCTCCTCTGAAAATTGCCAAAGTCCCAGAAGCACCTCTCAGGGCACTGGGGAGTACCACCGGCTGGGGTAGAGCACCACCGGCTGAAGAAGGAGGCCACCGGCACTAGATGAAGTTATCGGCTGGCAATTGGCTGCCGGTCGGCACTAAATAGTGCCGGCCGACACTTAACACCTGCAGAACCTGCAACCCACAGCAGCAGAGGACAACAACATGCATGGCAATGTGATTCAAGGTATTTATGCACTATACACACCCCTTATCATGTTATTGACTCAAAGGGGCATGTGCCTCGATTCCCGGACCACCAATCGCGCATTTCCATACGTGATGGCCCTAAGAGCCAAGGATGCAACTTTGATTTCAAATGCATGTAATGCAAACAAGCAAGCAAGGGTGCCAAACCTCTATCAAACTCACTTCAAGAGACCCAGCATGCATGCAAATGTGATGCAATCCTAAGCATGTTATCTAGGCATGCAATCATGGACAATGTGATGCACTTGTGCAAGGCATACAAGCAAGCATGATTTATGAGCATGCAAACCAATGGAAGGATGGTCTTATACATGAATTAGGCAACTCTAAAAGGCCCTAAATCAGTGGCCAAATGCTAAGTTAAGAGGGCCAAACACACATGCACACATGCACAAGTTAAGGCACCAACACTTAAGCATAATAAACAACATTCAAGCACACTTGAGATGAGTTGAACATGGGCTACTAGCATACATGAAAAGCTTTGAAATCCATGCAAAACTTGATGCCAAATCATGCAACAAAGCAAGCCAAAGCATGCAACAAATGGCCCAAGTCTTGAAACAAGCCAATGAGGCATTGAACTACACTTATGCAAAGCAATTATGGCATGCATTAAACAACCTAAAACAGAGTTGTAGCATGTTAAAACAAAGCCAAATGGCTACTTAGATGGCATCTAAGAGGCACAAACACGAAGGCATGCAACATGACCAAAACATGGAGCATTCAATACATACTCTTAAAGCATTAAAGAAGCATGCAAGGCAATCAAACAAGCACATTACAAGGTCTGAAATGGCAAGTTAGATGGTTCTAAACCATCAAAAATGAAGCAAGTAAGGCATGCTACACACTCATGTTCTTATGGCCAACAAGCCAAATACAAAGAGGCTATATTAAGCATGCTAAGATTGACCAAAATAACTTTGGACAGAGCTAAAACATGCCAAAATAAGCATACAAGCTTCATGGATCGAGGCCTAAAACATGCTAGAAAGAAGGCATACAAACCTAGAGCAAGTTAAGGCAATACAAGGCATTACAAAGCATCTATGCGAGGCATGCAAGGAGTGCTAAAACCAACTTAAAAAAGAGTTTAATCATGGCATAATAAGCATGAAAAACAGCCAAGACATACTCAAAACACAACCAAACATGGTGCTCCTTTGGAGGCCAAAATTTGCCCTTTTCAAGGACATTAAGGAGAGGGGGTGGCCCTCTCCTTTTGGAGACTTCAAGGCACCATCTCCACCACTGAAATCCCTCAAGATTTCAGTGGGGGAGAGGCCCAAGTACCAAAGTCTCGGAGCTCTCACAAAATGGCCTAAAAATGGCCCTTTTCAAGGCCTAAGGGTGGTCAAACCTACCCAAAGTGCAAAACACTCTTGATAAACAATGAAGAGGGTTAAAAAACAGAACTTTTATATGTTATGGACTAAGCACAAAAACAACTCTAAGCTAGGTAAAAAACAAGGTGCAAAAATGGGGGAAATAAAGTAAGTTTTGTTACCTTTGAAGACCACCTTCACAAAGGTTGGAGTTGTTGGTTCCTTGAGCTCCAAACCAGTCAAGAACTTCAAGAACAAGCCCTTAGCACCTCAACTCCAAGAGGAAAGTGAAACACTAGGTGCTTGTGTGCAATAGTAAGGCACAAAACACCTAGACTAACAAGAGAGGGATAGAGATAGAATAGATATGGAATTTCTAACCTAAACCAGAGCTTCTCCCTTGTGTAAAAAAATGGCTAAGGCTCTCAAGAAGTTCAACCCTTGAGCCAAGAGAAGAGCCTTCTCTTGTATAGGCACAAAACTTACAAGTTAAGCAAGCCTAAAGGCTCATCCCTCCATACACGTGTATGGAGGGGAAAAAAACACCAGAAAGCTGTCTGAAAATATCTCCAAAACAGCTGTAAAGTGGTCGGCAGGGCAAAATGGTCATTTTGCCAAAAAGAGTGCCGACCGGCACAAAATAGTGCCGACCGGCACAATATAGTGCCGGTGGCCACACCAGCCAGCCGGTGGCCTCTAGCCACAGCCGGTGGTATGTGGGGATGCCTCACAAAGCATTCCCTGCCCTCCCAAGGCACAACACAAGTGTTTGGTGCAAAACCAAACACCAAACGGTCGAGTTCGGAGGTCCTGAGGCAAGACGCGCGTAGCCGAGAACTCCGGGAACTCCAAACGAACACAAACATGGATAATCACCGAGTGTTCCAACGGTGACGTCCAAGTCTTGAGGACGGTCAAAAATGGGATGTCTACAGTCAGTCAGTTCAGTATTTCAATTACTTCAATTATCAGTCACAATCAGTCTCAGTTTAGCCATAGTCGGTAATTAATCGGTAATTAATCGGTAATCAGTGTGAGGGTCATTACAACTATGTGGCGCACATATACAAGTATAGACTCAATCATGAGAATTGGAACAAAACAACTCATATTTGTTTTCGAAAATGGTTTGAAAGTGCTACTTGCAAGTAGGCTAAAACACGGATTTGCCACCCTCAAGTGGGCTTGAAAACATGATTTGCTACTTCGCAAAGTGGGCTTAAAACTTTCATTCATCGAATTGTCCCAATTCAAGCAACAAAGCCTTCACCCACAGTCACTCATGCAGTTTAATAAGTAAGCAAATAGCCTCATGGCAAGCATGCTATCATGGCAACACTCACACTCATGCAAGTATGCTAAAGCGTAACACTTACAGTGTACTCCAAACCAAAACAACAGCTAGTTAGAAATATGCATGATCTTAACTATACAAGATGCCTAATGCAACACATGCAATATGCAATTAATAGGCTCGGCTATCTAAGATGACATATGAATGCAACAATTTGATACATGTATTCAAATAAGTATTGAAATACAATGCAGTTTGAATGATACGCCGAGCTCGGTGCATGTAATACAAATGAATAGATGCAAACATGCAAGCATAAGGTATGCTAATCAAAATGTGCCCTAAAACTAACCATCAAAAGCGGTTAAATAAAAGGGAGAAAGAAGTGGGGTTGGAAGACATGCACACACACACGCACATTTATTACAACATTGTGCCCTCTCGAAGGAGGGTCCGAATAAATAAGCTAAGTTATTCTAAGCTAAGCTAACTAACTAATCTAATTAAACTAATTAGACTAATTGTTACACAACAACTAATTAACTACTCGAAGCTAATTAATTACAAAAATAAAGAAATAGCTAAGCTAAGCTACTTAATTATTACAACACTTAACTAATTAGCACACTAATTAATTAAATTACAAAACCAATGCTAACTAACAAGTAAAGCATTAAATTACACTACTTCAGCTCTGCTTCAGAAAGTTGAACATGCATGCATTCGGTTTCTCGCCTCGAAAAGCCCACCAATTTGCTCTCGAGAGGTTCTGTTTGCAGGGTCACTCCAAGAAATTTCTGCTCCACTTTACCAATTCACCGCTGAGGAATGCACTAATGGCCTGCCGGCCAAAGATGTGTACTGCCGGCCAAGGATGAAGCAGTGCCAGCCACTGGTGAGGCATCGTCGGCCACTGGTGTGCTATATCACCATTTTGCAACAGAGCTCAAACCAGAGGAAAATGTAGGGTCTTCCAAGGGTATGTTTGTACCATGCCCCTCATTATCATCTCAAAACATCAAAGGAGTTGCACTATTGAATCCAAGACCACCAATTAAGCATTTTGAATGCATGATGGCCAAAGATCCAACTTGTACACATTCAATAAATACACAAAACAAGACTCTAGGACCACTACCCTATCATGCATGATCAAGGGCAATGGGGTCAAAGGAAGATTGGCTCATTTTCATCACTTTGAGTATGAAATGGACCAATCTACCTTGTGTTCAATATAACGTCCGATTGAACACAATGCAATGCAAACAACATGCTTATCTTGGCCTTGTTTTATTTGATTCAATTCTTGTTTACACATTTAAAGATTACCAAGCCATTCATTAATTGATTTGTCCAAATGTGAAAGTCCTCTAATGAGAGAGAGGTCAATCAAAAGATGCCTTAAAACATGAGAGAGACCATGTCTTTGACTAGGAGGAACCTCGAAAGAGGGTTAAAGCCATTTAAGCCCAAGCCTCAATCCCAAGCTTAAACACAACTTTAAGACTAACCATCCCTCAAAACAAATAGAAAAATGAAGAAATGAGGGAGGTGGCATAATTTCAGTGCTGAAATAGCATGAAACACAAGACTCTAACATGCAAACAACTCATGTACAACATGTTAGGGGACTTAAGCATTAAGACTAGTGAAGAGCTTTACACTAGAACCATGCAATATCAAACTCAAATGGCCAAACCAGCCCTAGACAGACCTCAAACATGCCAAAACAGTGGCCAAAACAAGTTGAAATGGTAGCATGAAAAGCAAGAAAGACATGCTTATGTATTGGCTCATAAACAAGGCAACATACTCATGTATTGGCTCATAAACAAGGCACAAAGCACACCTCTCAAAAGTGATGAAAGAGTGATATATGTAAGAGTGTGACAGGGATATATGCACTGAAATCACATGTTAAATGATGCTACAACATGCAATGATCTCATGCAAAACATGTTAGAGGCCTTAAAACACTAAGCTAGTGAAGGCATTTGCACTATAGCTATGCAATACAAAGCTCATATGGGACAAACACTTCAAAACGGTCCTAAAACAACTTAAATGAAGTTCTAAAACATGCTTGAAGTAGGCTAGAAAGAGCTATAATGAAAGGCTAATTCATAGCACAAACTAAACTAGCAAGCACAATTGCACTACAAGCATACAAAGCAAGCCCCAAGTGACCAAACCAACTCAAAATAGAGCTAAAGCAGGTCAAAAAAGTAACAAAAACATGCTAAGATTAGGTCACAAAATAGTAGAAAAACATGCTCACATGTTAGGCTATCTACTCATGCAAACAAGACACAAGGAGGGGAGTCCAACCCCTTCTATTTTGGACCTCAAAACCAAGTTTCTACCATTGAAAATCCCCTGGAATTTAGTGGTTAAAAGGCCAGAAAAGAGTTGTTTTAAAAGCTTTAAAAGATGGCACAACACTTAGCAAACAAGCTACAAAGGAGGGTGGACCACCCCTAACTCCAAAAAGGCCTTAAACCACCATTTTTAAACCTTAAAAATAGAGGTTTTTTTAGTTTAAAACTAGGCCAAAAATAGCGTGCAAAGGTGGCCAAACTAGTGTGCAAAAATAAGCTTAAAAGAGGTAAGTGTTTACCTTTGAAGCACAACAGCAAAACAACCATAACTCTGAGCTAAAACCAGCTTTGAGAGCTCAAACAAGACCTCCAAGAACCTCAGCTCCAAGGTGAAGGTGTTTGGCTAAGGGTCTTAGTACAAATGTGAAGAGAATTCTCACTTTCAAGCACAAAATAGGAAGAGGGAGAGGATTCTAGAGAGAGAGGCAGATTTTGCTCAAACAAGCCAAATTTTGCTCACAAACTTTTGTAAGGAGAGAGAGATTTTAGAGAGAGAAGCTCCCAAACTTGCTAACCTCCTTCAAAATGAGAGATATAGCCTCCATATATAGCAAAATACAAGCCTTGGTCGAAATATCTGATTTATAGGACAGTTGGAGCAATATGGAAACAACTGAAGGTAAATATCTGCAAAAAATCTGAGTTTTGTCATCATTGGCCGGCAGGGGATCATTGATGGTTGGAAAGCATCATCAATGGCCGGCACTGCATCATCCATGGCCGGCACCCTTCACCAGTGGCCGGCAAAAAATTATGCTTTCCAGGTCCAACTTCAAATGGGCATAACTCTTTCATCTGGACTTCTTTGCAGGTCATTCTTGTGTCTAAATTGAAGCCCCGAAAGTAATATTTCCAATGGTGGAAGCCTCGCATCAAAATTCCAAGTATGAAAAAAGATATGCCTTTTTGAGTGAAGACTGCTCAGTTTCACTCCAACCGAATTCATGTCTAACTTCTTCTCAGCTAGTTTTCTTCCCTCCTCTCCTTTTTTCTTCAACTCTAAACCACTAAATTAGGTGTTTTGAAATATTTTTCAGAGATTTCACCTCTTTTTCATTCATTTCCACTTTGTCTTTGCTCGGTTTACCGAAAAGCGCAACATTTAACAAAATGTGAGCGTTGGAACATCGTAGAAATTCTTTCAAAAACTATTTTGAAAGAGAGGATTTTAAGGTCTAAAATCTTTGGTCAAAATCTTTTTGGTCCAAAAAGGGGTGTGAAGTTTGGATTTGACTCTCTCTCTCCTTGTCAAAGAAATCGATCCTTTACACTGCACATCTTCATCACCAAGTAAACAATCAGTGGCGCCCAAGTCTTAAGGGCGGTCAAAAATGGGGTGTCTACAGTAAGATTTGTAGGCTGAAATTAAAGCATGTAAAACCATCATGCATGTAAAGTTTCAGGAATATAAAATGGGTCTCCATTTTTCTTGAAATCTAACTGTTGGATTTTCATGAAACTTTGCAGATATGTTCAACATGAAATATAATACAACATATATAAATTTCAGGTTGATCAGAGATAGTTCGAAAAATTATTAATTTTCATGCATGTATCATGTATATATATAATTATACACATATTTCAATGCATAAAAATAAGCACGAAAATACCCATTTAATGCTCTAATACCAATGTAAATCATGTATAACGCAGCGGGTAAAAAGATTCAAGCCATACCTTAGGTGATGGAATCCGAAACGATGAACCTTGTGGGTAAATCACATCATTCACAAACCACAAACTACGAATACCCAGCAATGGAGTGATACCACAGTATGAGTATCACCTACACCAGTCACAGTGCAAAGGCTTGATTGTTTTACAAATGAGAGAGAGTTAGAGAAAGAGTATGGGAAAAATATCAATCGTTATTCTAATCATCCCACATCCCATATTCCATCTATAATGTATCTGATATAAAGGCTATCCAACCATCTATTCATATCTACTGATAAGATATGATAGATATAGATATAAGATAGTGGGTTATCCAAAACTAAGGATAGATAATAATTTAAATTCAAAAATAAAATTATTTAGATGATCTGATATTGGTCATGGGTCATGCCACATGGGCGCCCAAATCCAGGTCCAATATCCGGCCCAATTTTCAACAAAAACTAAAGAGGAAACATGAGAAATAACAACTCAAGACCTTTTCAAGAACCCTTACAGCTAGCTCATGTGCAGTATCATTAGCCAGTACAGGTACAACTCTTTGAGCAAAGATACGTCCTGTGTCTTAATGCTCATCAACAAAATGAATTGTAGGACCCGAATATCTGAGAGACCCAAAATTAAATGATGTGAGAAATTGCACACAAGCTGTAATCAGAATGGAAACATAAGCAGACGGCTAAAAGAAAGATGAATTCAGTAGTTGGATGAAGGCAAAAGCAAAGAAGATAAAAGAGGCAAAAAAACAAGGAAAATGAGATCATGTTTCTAAAATCCACAAGTTTATTTTAAAACAGACCTAAAGGGGTCTTTAAGAAGATCAAATAATTTGAAGCACATGGAACAAACCAACCAAATTTGATCCCTTATGCCATTGAATCAAAGTACTGGATTCCATGAAATAGTAACTCAAAGTAAGTGTTGAATGCCATACTACGAGATCACTTGCCACAATATAATACAAATTTTTCAGTTGATGCTATACAACCAAATACTTTCATGACCTCAAATTTCAAGGAATATTTTTATTATCAAGTTATCAAAGCTCTCATCCATCATTACACTACACCCATTCATTGTAAGGAAACTCACAACCTCAAAAGAACAGCCAATTCACAATTAAAACTAGAATTGCAAATCAACTGATCTTCCCTTAGGCAATTTTGGTGCAGACTTGTTAAGAAGCTTCTTGGGAATTTTCACCCACTCAAAGATGTCAAGCTGAAGTTCAAGTATGACCTCAATTGTTTAAAACGCTACATTGGAAAACACAGATTTTGTTGGGCACTTGTGCACACCAGTTTGAGTAGGATGAGGAGAGATCTAACATGTTCCATTAACACAATAACACAATTTCTTAATTAATAAAGCTAGTGAGCTATGATGAACTGAGTGAATTTTGACATTTTTGCAATAATGAATTTGCATTGGGCTAGTGTACAAGCTTAGCCAAGCGTACACAAAACAAATTCAACAAGTTTAACATATTTTTGACCAAGCTAAGCTTGCTAGAAACCTTGATCTTCAGCTTGACTTTTCATATCCAGTTTGCTTCTCTACTAAATGCTAATTATTGAGAGGCTTACGTTACTTTGCATCTCTATGACACCAATGACAATGTATTGCTTAGAAATGCTTACTAGCCAAGTTTAGCAAAGCTTAAAATTGTACTAAAGATGAAGAAAAGGTGTTGCCAATCCAACACAATGAACCAATAAGCTAATGGTATCGAAAGCACTAAGATGCATATGTCAACATTACAGGTTTTTTCTAGAGTAACATCTTCAATTGTGTATTTGATTACAATTAGACCTTAGATTATATAGCCCTAACTTCTAAACCAAAAAGAAAAGTACAATCACGCCTCTAATAGGAAAATACAATCACGCCTCTAATATGTACAGCTACATGCCTAATTTAGAATATACACAATATATTCTCACACCCCCGCTCAAACTTAAGGTGTTTAGCAGAAAACACTGAGAGTTTGTTAAGAAGAAACTAAAACCGAGCAGTAGTGTGAGTCTTGGTGAAGAAGTCCGCAAGTTGCAAAGCCAAAGGAATGAAAGGAAGCAAGATAGAGCCAGATTGTAGATGTTGGCGAACAAAATGACAATCAATCTCAATGTGTTTAGTCTGTTCATGGAAGACAGTATTATGGGCAATCTGAACAACACTGTGGTTGTCACAATAGAGAGAGGTCGGAGAAGATGGAGAGACATCCAAATTAGACAAGAGACAACAAAGCCAAACAATCTTAGCAGTGGCATGAGCCATAACACGATACTCAGCTTCGACAGTAGAGCGGGCAACAATTGATTGTTTCTTGCTTTTCTAAGAGATCAAGGAATCACTAAGAAACATACAGAAACCAAACATAGACTTACGATTAGTAACATCACCAACCCAATCAGAGTCAGCATAGGCCACCAAGTCCAAAGAGGAAGTAGAGGACAACAATAAGCCCTGAAAGATGGTACCCCTAAGATAGCGAAGAATGCAAACCAAAGCAGTCCAATGGGTAGAGCGAGAAGCAGAAACAGACTGACTAACCACATGAATAGCATAAGTAAGATTAGAGCGAGTGATAGTCAAATGAACTAAATAACCCACAAGCTCGCGATATAAAGTGGGATCATCCAAAGAGACACCATCAGTAGAGTTGAGCTTCACATTAAGCTCCATAGGTGTATCAGAAACCTTAGTATCAGTAAGACTAGCACGGTGAATGACTTCATTAGCATACTTAGCTTGAGACAGAAACTAGCCCTTTAGAGAAAAAGCAACCTCGATACCAAGAAAATACCGTAATGAACCCAGACCTTTCATTTCGAAGGTGCGGAAGAGATGCTGCTTGACCTCAGAGATAGCAAAAGAGTCAGAGCCAGTGATGATCATATCATCTACATATAGCAAAAAAGCAACAAAACCAACCGAGGTATGTCTTAGAAATAAAGTAGAGCTGGAAGCAGAAGGATGAAACCCAAGCTCAGTAATAGCAGTCTAAAAGCAATCATACCAAGCACGAGGAGACTGTTTCAGACCATACAAAACACGCCGAAGATAACAAACCTGGCCAAAGGAATGGTGAAGGCCAAGGGGAGGACGTATGTAAACCTCCTCAGTGAGATGACCATTAAGAAAAGCATTATTAATATCCATCTGATAAAGAGGCCAAGAACGAATAGCAATGACAGAGATCGAAGTACGGACAGTAGTCATCTTGGCAACAAGAGCAAATGTTTCCTCATAATCAATACCATACTCTTAGGAGAAACCTTTGGCAACCAGACGAGCTTTGTAGCGCTCAAAAGAACCATCAGAATAAATCTGGACTTTGTAGACCCATTTGCAACCAACCAGATTCTTACCAGCAGGCAAATGAACCAACTCCTAAGTATTAGTTTTCTGTAGAACAAACAACTCATCATCCATAGCTTAAACTCAATGAGGATCCTGATAAGCCTCCTTATAAGACTGAGGTTCTAAAAAAGAGTGAATAACAGACAAAAAAGTGCGATATGAAGCAGAAAAACATGTATTAGACCAACATAACCTGTTTGGAGGATGACACACTCGAGTAAGATATCGGTGTGCAGCAAGATCAGAGTCGTCAGAAGCAGGAGGATCACTAGCAAGGGTAGAGACAACCAGTGGAGGAGGAGTCTTGCGACAAGAATAAACTAACAACCGAGGAGGAGAAGAAGCCGAAAAGAAGAAGCCGCCAGAGGTGAAATAAGAGGAGAATATGGAACAAGCTCAGGAAGAACTATGGAGATGTACTCATCAGACAGGACCTCAGAAGGAAATGGATCAATATGAGCCAAATCCTCTTTGGAAACTGGGGCGGTGAGAGAATGAAGCTAAAAATAAGGTAGACGTTTGAGAAAGGCAACATGGCGAGAGACATAAAGGCGATAGGAAATAGGGTCATAATAGTGATAACCTTTTCAAGTGAAACTATAACCTAAAAAGATACATAGGACAGACTGGGCACTAAGTTTGGTCCTATCTTTATAGGATATAAGGACAAAACAAGCAGATCCAAACACACGAAGGAGGGAGTAATTAGGAAGTTGAGAAAACAGAGCCTCATAAGGAGACTGACCAGAAAGAAGTGAGATAGGCATACGGTTGAGAAGAAAAGCAGCAGTAAAAACTGCCTCACCCTAAAACGGAGCCAGAATGGAGATAAAGAGAAGGAGAGACCTAGTTGTCTCAAGGAGATGACGGCATTTACACTCAGCTCGACCATTTTAGGCAGGTGTATCAGTACAAGAAGTTTGGTGAATGGTATCCAATTTGGCCAAATATTCACAGAATTCAGTTTTAAAGTATTTCCCGCCCAAGTCAGACCCGCAACAATTTAATAATAGACCTGAACTGTGTAGTGACCATAGACTGGAAAGTATAGTATATCTAGTAGAAGTTAGACTTATGAGTCATAAGATAAACCCAAGTGTAATAGGTGCAGTCATCAACAAATGACGCATAGTATGCAAAACCCCCATTGGTGAGAACATGAGAAGGGCCCAAAACATCAGTATGAACTAAAGAAAATGGTGTATTAGATATAAAAATACTTTTATGAAAATGTAAGGTTGTCATTTTGGTAAGTTTACACCCCCGACATTCAGTAAGTTCACTGGGAGAAACTTTACCCAATATACCAGACTGAGCTAAAGACCGTAAGTGATCAGTAGACAAATGCCCTAATCTAGAATGCCACAAGTAGAAAGGACTAGACACAAAATTTAACTAAAAAGAGAAAAAGGTAGCAAGAGAGGTTGCCATAGGCAGATCCAAGCTCTCCACCACATAGAGGTCTCCAACTCTACGGGCCCCAATCTGTTACTTAGACATTCGATCCTGCATAGAACAAATAGAAGAAGAAAAGATAACATCAAAATCATAGGCATCAAGCCAACTGATAGATAATAAACTGACAGATAACTGAGAAACATAAAGGACAGACAGCTCTTCGATTGTGCGAATCGAAACAGGAGAGATCCAAGGATGCAACGAGACGAGCTAGATGTAACTCACAAACCAGAACTAGAGATAAAGGATTACACGATCGCGACTCGTTCTCTTTGGGGTTAATAGCAATCAAAGTCCGAATTAGAGAAAGAGACGTAAGCTTCAGAGGACAAACCAGAAATTCCGCCAGAATAATCGCGAAGCAAGAGAGAGAATAAGCTCAATCAATTTGTGATTCAGAAACCAGAGAAAGAGTTGGTGAATCAAGCAGCTTGGGTTTCAAATGTGGCTCTAATACCATGTAAGTTTCTGAATAAACTTGTATATTCAATTGTGTATTTGATTATAATCAGGCCTTAGATTATATAACCCTAACTCCTAAACCAAAAAGGAAAATGCAATCACGCCTCTAATAGGAAAATACAATCATGCCTCTAATATGTACAACCACATGCCTAATTTAGAATATACACAATATATTCTCACATAACCAACTTAATAAAAAGCAAGAAATCTAAAAAGAGGAAACAAAATTGAACATACCTTGCTCCGGAAGCAATGACTGCTTAATGCACCTTCATACCATAATAACCTTTGCCTCCAAAAGCTCTAAGAAGTGAACGACGAATATTTAAGATTGGACTAATTCAACTGGTATAAATTTCAAGAATCCAGCTAAAAGAATAAAGTCAACCTTGTACCTCAGGTTTAGTAGTAATACATCAATTAGAAAGAGAAAGCATAAACAAGGTCAAAATACTCTGTTCAACAATTTTTGGAAGTTTATATGACACGAAGACAAACAACAAGAAGAACAATCATAGAAGAAGAAAAAAAATCAGAGATAAGACCAAAAAACTCAAGACATTTATGCACGTCAGATTCAATCGATAGTTTAAGAACTGATAAATAGATTTTGATCTCAATCGATAGTTTGGAAATTAATTGATGATAATTTAAAGGTAGAAAGTGTAATAAATCCTATACACAAGGGTAAATTACACTCACCTCCCCTGAGGTTTCTAACAAATACAGGAACCTCTCATGTGGTTTCAATAATTACATAAACCTCCCCTACTTTACCTGACATTGTACAAATTCCCCCAATTTGTCAATTATACACAAACGACGTTACTTTTGCATACAAAATGACCATATTACCCTTTTATATGAGTGTGAAAAGACAAAAATACCCTTTGATTATAGTATTCAACTTTTTATTTTTATTTTTATTTTGTGTTCTCTTTCATCTCATCAGATTGAAACACGAAAGAGAGAGAGAGAGAGAGAAGCTCCTCCTCGCCGATGCCACTCTTTTCCGCCGTCTGTCTTCTTCCTTCTGCCACCACCATCTTTTCTTCTCTTTCTATTTTTCTTTCTCCACTCTTTCTCTTCCGCCGTTCGTCGTCTGCTTTTCCTCTTCTCCTCTTCTTTTTCGTCTTTTTCCAAAACCCTCGCCCTAGATCTATGGTTTTGAGAGCGGTGGTGGACGGTGATGGCAGAAGACCCATCAATGATTTCATAAAAGCAAAGAGGTGGTGCGACAGCGACGGTAAAGGCAGAGAAGGGTTGGATGGCAACAAGGAAACTAAATGTGAGTTGAGTTCCTCAATTGATAGTATTTCCAAACACCACTAGGTTCAAAATCCAAAGGCACCAATTCTCTCTCTCTCTCTCTCTATATATATATATATTTTTGTGTATTTGTATTTTTTTTTTTTGGTTGCTAATTTAGTGTAAGAAAGTTTAAAATTTTGCTTTAGATCATTTCAATGTAGATTCCAAACACCACTGGGTTCAAAATTCGAAGGCACCAAACCTCTTTCTATATATATATATATATTTTGTGTATTGGAGTTTTTTTTTGCTAATTTAAATTTTTGCTTTAGATTAGTTAGTGTAGATCTAGAATGTGCTTTGTAATGTTTAATTTTTTATTTGTATATATATATGTGTGTGTGTGTATAAGAGTTGTTGGGAAAATGTTTAAAGAGGAGATAATGAGTTATTAGAAATCCAATCAAGTTCCTATTCTTTGTTGGGTTTCAATTCTTTGCTGAAAATTCAAACAAGTGTATATGTATATATGTAAAAATATATGTATATATATATAAACATACATCTTTTAAACAAATTGTTCCCATGTTTATATATTTGTATATATACACATCTGTCAATATATTTGTATGTATATATATATATCTATTAGAAGAAAAAAAAAATTCTTCCCATGTTTGAATGGGTGTATATATATACATATATCTGTTAAACAAATTTAGAAATTAATTTAATTGGATTTTATTTTCTTTGCTAGAAATCAAAATATGTTTTCATGTGTTTATATACATGTATCTGTTCATATATATATGAGATTTGAGAACTCAATTGAACTGGGTATTGCTTTGTTTGAATTTGAGTATTGATTTTTCTCAATAAGACACTTGAGGGCATTATGGACATTTCAGTGTATATCTTTGATGACATTAGTAATTTCTGTTAGTTGTGTGAACGACAATAAAAAAATGAAGGAGTTTTGATATTGTCAGTTAGAATAAGAGAGGTTTCTGTAATTATTGAAACCACATAGGAGGTCTCTGCATTTGTCAAAAACCTCAAGAGAGTTGAGTGTAATTTACCCTATAAACAATAACAATATGAGCATCTAGGGGCGGAACCAAGATTGCAAAGGTGTGGGGGCCAAATGGACAAGAATGGTCTATGGCAAATTTAGACAATAAATTTTTGAATTACTCAAATAAGATTATTAAACATACTTAAAATTCAGTATTACTTATTTTATAATTTTTTATATATATAAATTAATATTGTGTAAATTTATTAATATATTGGGTAAGTGTAGCATTAAAATTTTGAAAACAAATCCCAATAGATTAGTTAAAATAATTTGATTATTTCACTTTGTTGTTAAAACAAATTCAATTGGCCAACAAGCTTTTTACAATGAGATAATAATAAAATAAAATAAATGACTCAAAAACTTAAATATATACTCTCCAAGCAGTCGAATTTTAAAAACAAAATTATAAAATCCAAATTTAGAGTTAATTTTTTATTAGTTTAATAAAAAATAGACATTGTTAACATGTGTCTTTAAGACATATCAAAAGAGATAAATTGTACATTTTTATTACACACTTTCATTCAAAATATACAATCTTGTAACACTTTTAAGGGGGGTTTGAAAACCCTTAAAGTTTTCATGCATTAAGGACGAGTAAAAAAAAAAATTGAAAAGTCCAACACATACTACTACCAAAATATATAACTTGAAAATAATATAACTTTTGATCTAAATATCGATTTTTAATAAAATTAATATTTTTAAAATCCTCTCATCAAGATTTATCAAATAAGATCTATGTTGACTATGAAATTTTTAAAAATAAAAAATAAAAAAATTGTTACAGTCAAAATTGATGTAAACAGTAACGTGTTACTCTATTTGACAGTAACATGTTACTCTGACAATATTATCCACAAAAAAAAAAAAAAAAGATATTTTACTTTATCCTTACTCAATTATGCGCTTCCTCTTTAGAAGGTTTATGAAACAAAATAAATTGGATTGTCTTTTTAACCAAACAATGATCCAATAAAAAAATTTTGACTAAATTTCTCAACTTTTAATATATGCCTAAACACATTAATAAAATCCATTCAAACTACTACCAAATATTGCTAACTGGGCCACACTTTTGGAAGTCGTAAGTTATGTTTGGACTAGGCTCAATTCTATTTTACGTGGGAAGGATTATGTTTTTGTTGGGGTCAAAAAATTTGTAGGGACCAAACATATATAGACAGCTGCATACTACTGCATCACATATAAACATGATGTTTCCAAAATCCTTGAGCATCTCTCATCCTTTACTAATCTTTCATTAAATTTAAATTTGTTAAAAATGAGGTCTAATTCTTTTATCAAACTTGTATCAAGTCAAGAAAGAAACAAATTATTTAGCAAATCAAGAATGAACCAAATCTTTTATCAGAAACTAGCATTTTTTCTTTAAATTTGATAAAATCATTAAAAGATAAAGGATCGGAATTGAGATTTTTTCACCAAATTGATGAAAAGTAAAATTTAGGATGAGAAACGAATTTTTTAAAAGATTTTAATAAAATTTAATAAAAGAATTTGAGTATTTGATATTGAATCAGATATTTTACTCAAATTTAATAATAATTTTAATGAATAATTAGAGATGGTCACAACAACAATAAACAAAAACACAGACACATAAATCAATAGCAAATATTAATCAGAGAAGATTAAACAATCAAATCACTGAAGAAAAAGCAGAAATAGAGAGAAGACAAAAAGTATTCGTTACATGAGTGATGAGCTTCAAGGAATGAGAAATTAAAAAGGACTCTAAAATTAAAAACAAAAAAAAGAGTAATGAGCTTAACCTGTATAGGGCTGCAAATGAGCCGAGTCGAGCCGAGCTTTGCTGAGTTCAAGCTTGAGCTCGGCTCGTTTACTTATCGAGCTCGTTTATTGAGCTCGAGCTCGGCTTGATAAGAAACTGGGCTCAAGTTCGGCTGGGTTGGTTAACAAAAATGAAACTCAAGATCGGCTCGGCTCGATAATTTTTTTTTAATATTATTTATATAAAAATATTTAAATAAAAAATATTATTTATATTATTTAATATATAAATAATGTATTTATATAATTATTTATATATATTTATATTATTTAATATATAAATAATATATTTATTATATAATTTAAATAAAGACAAACGAGCCAAGCCCTTAACGAGTCGAGCCGAGCTTGTTCATGAACAACTCGGTTCATTTGCAGCCCTAAACCTGAGTGATGAGCTTCTTCTTCTTTTTCTTCTTCTAGAGCAGCGTATGCCACTTCCGGCAAAGAGGCTAAAAGCATAAAAATATTAGGGATTTTAAATATTTTATTAATATTTTTATTAAATATTTTATATAAGCATGAGATCCATGTAATATAAGTTCGATGTGGATCTCACATTTAAAAATATTGATAAAATATTTTAAATTTTTAATATTATTTTTTTATTTAGAATTTTTAATGTCATTTTTTATTATTTTTTAATTTTTTTAAATCATATCATCTCTCTATTTTTTTTATAAAAAACCTAAAAAATTAACTTTTAATCTACTCACCAAAACAAGCAACGCCACGTGGGTGACTGATGAGAGAGAGCGCAAGTATGAAAGGGACTGATGAGAGAGGATCATATTTGTGCATTCCATGCTGGTAGTGGCTAATTACTTATACGTGGGTGTTGTCTCGTGGTGGATCGTGTTTATATCATGTTATTTTAAGTTTGTGTTAGAATTATCTCCATATTAATTTGACTCATTTATTATTTAGTATTATTGTATCATTTCACTTTTGATCCGTGTTTAATTCAAACCGTGTTAACATGTCATATCAAAATATTTCACTATTAACTAAAAATATCAAATACATAAAATAAAAAAAAAAAAAAAATTCTTCACAACTAATCTCTATTAAATGAAATTATTTATAAAACTATTTGATTTCAACTTAATTTATTTTCTTAATTTATAAAAATTATGTTTTATTATTATATTTTTTACTAGATTAATTCAAATAATAAGCAAAGAATACATTCAGTTCAATTAAAAATAAAAACAAAACTTATATTAAATTTAAAATCGCATTTTACATATTTTTAATAAACTAGTGGTTGGGTATGTACATTGCACGTGGTATGTAATTTTTCATCGATTATTAGTATTGTAATTATACATGTCTCTTAAATTGATATGTAATATGTATACAAAGTATGAAGATTTGTTTGAGTAAATTGATCTGTATCCAAAGTATAACTGAGTAAGAAATGAATACATACTCAGCTAAATTGATTTGTATTGTAATTATACATATCTCTTAAATTGGTATGTGATATGTATACAAAGTATGAAGACTTGTCTGGGTAAATTAATCTGTATCCAAAATACAACTAAGTAAGAAATGAATACATACTCAGCTAAATAATTTAAATGATAAATGAGAAATTTTATAAATATGAACATTAATTTATAACTAGATTGTTGAGATCACAATCTTATCTTAAACAATAAATAATAAATAAGTCTTTTAAGTATATAGTATTACACAAATATTATTCTATCAACTTCCCACTTCAATTTTTCATAATCCGTAAATGTAATACAATTAAAGGTATGAAACTAACTGTATAATTTTGTTTAATAGTTCATTTCATAATATAAATTATTTGAACCCACTATTGCATATTATTTGCATATTATCGGTGTAAAAATATATTAATATCAATAAGAAATATATTTTTATACATCAAGAGTTGTTGAGTTTCGTTTCCTGTACCACAAATATCTTGCATGGTGAAAAATATAACATTAGTCATTAGTATACAATTACTATACAATTGTCATAAAAAAAATAAATATAATAAGTACAATTATTGTCGTGATATAGATGTTTTGCAAAATCTTGATTTATTATTGAAAATGCTTGTTGTAGACACTTGTTCGTATGACATGTACGTATATATGTATTGAACATAAGTTGATAAGAGAACAATACACAATTCCGCAATTTCTGTCCTAGCAAATATAACTATATTACTAAAGCGATACCTGTTAGAAAATTTATAGCGACCCTGGTTTAAATCCGACCCGTGGATGTTTTGGATATGGGTTTCATTGCTTTCTTTGGTTGTTCATGTCTTGCTTCTACTTTTTTTTATTGGGTTTGGTTTTCAGAGTGTCTTGGTTACGTTGGAAACAGAGTGGTGACTTCTTTCTCAAGCTATTGTTGCCCAGAATTTTTCTTCTGCGCTTGAGCGGCACTTCCTGTGGTTGAGCGCTCATTGTGAACTTTTAGCACTTTTGCAGGTCTGCAGAGATACTGGGAGTTGTCATTCTTGCGCTTGAGCGGTGTTCGCTTGAGCGGTACTTCTTGTGTTCGAGCGATGGTCACTTGTCTGCAAAACTTCTAAGAGTTTGTATTCTACGCTCGAGCAATATTTTTTGCGCTCAAGCGGTCACACTTTTTGTGTCTGGACGCTCAAGCGTCACTTCTTGCGCTCAAGTGGACTGCACGTCTAGATAAGGCCGTAGTGCGCTGACAAAGTCACTTTTTGCTTTTCTCTCTCTTCTCTCTCTCCCTTTTTCGCCATTTTAGGGTTTCTTGGACCTAAAAGCTTGGATTTCATCTAGTTACACCCATTTTCTACCCCTAGTCCTATAGATCAAAACGTAGAGGGTCGCGAGGGCTTCAATTTAATTTGAGTGGATCGTGTTTTCATCGCAGGTGGATGTTCGACTTCTCTCCCATTCGCTCCAAGAGGTAGGGATTCTTGAGCTTTTTTTCAATATCTCACTATAGATAGACTTGTAGTAATTTTTATGGCGTTTAAAAACATATTTTATTGTTGGTTTTTGTTAAAAAGCATATGGGTGGATTTGGGTTTATTTGGTGAGTTCGTGAGTTGTGTATAATTAGTTATGAGTTATGAATCATGTTTAGGATATAAATTGGAAAGGTTGGGTGTTTCGTTTATCCATTTGGAATATAAAAGAGAAGTTTAATGTTAAATATAAATGGAATTATAATGTGGTTGTTTATGAATAATCAGGGTTTTGGTTTAATACGGTGGACGTGGCCACTGTGGTGTTTGTTGGGATTTGGAGTAGTAAAGTTTTGTTTTCAAAACAAAATGAAACTAATTACCATTTTTTATAAAACTTGAGAGTTTGCGATGAACAAGAATGTGGAATTACCCAAGGGTGTATCTATTATCTCAGATTATGTAGTTAGCGTCTAGAGTTTTGTCATTGGCCATCAGTGGAGAATGGTATTGATTGTTGTTAAATATATGCTATGTGTACTATTGTAGGATGGACTATGTGAGATGAAATGATATGTTGTTGGTTGTAAGTGAACATTATCAATAGACAACTTCATTGTTGAGTTATGAATTAGGTTGTTAAAGAGGTAATTGGAATGTTTATAAATGTTATTTCTATTATGAGACTGTTGTTAAATAGTTATGCCTTTTGAGATTAGTATCCCATGATGTGTTTTGGGAATGTTTGAAATAAAGGAAAACCCATGTGGAACGGTGGTTCGCATAGTATATTTTTAAAAGAAATGCGTTAATGTAATTAATTGATAGTGATTGTTATAGTAGTGATCGGACTAGGTGTATGTATTACACCGTGTGTTATTGATGTTGGCTAGCATGATTGTATTTTATTGTGATGATGTTTGGTGGTCCGCTACCCGCTGTGTTGAGCCGGCAAATCTTGCTGCCTTGACAGAGGTTTTTCGTCCCTTCCGGTTTATGCTTGATAAAGTGTGAAAAGGCGGTCTGTTTCCCGCCATATCTTAGCCGACAAAGCGTGGCGCATTGTGATAGGTTCTTCGTTCCCTTCCAGTTTGCGTCTGGTAAAGTATGACCTGAGGAGCACCGCTTTCCTAGTGAGGTTGGTAAAGAGTTATGTGTTATTGGTATTGTTGGATCTGTCATCCATGCTGTAAGTCGGTGGAGATGAGATTGGTAGTATGTATTACTTCAGTTATCTCGTTTTGGATTATATATATATATACGTGTTGTCGGTTTTCATATTGTGGAGATGAGATTAGTAGTATGTATTACTTCTATTATCTCGTTTGAATGTATGTATGTGTTAACGAGTTCATACCGGTCACCTTTTTAAACCCTTGGGCCTATGGTCAAGGAAGGTCGTAAATATATCTGTTGGGATGTAAATGCTTATGGTGTATTGAGAGGGAGGATGTGGATTATGATTTGCATGTGGGGTTATATTTTCAGAACGGTGGTTCAAGTGAGATTCTTTTATGTTAATGTAAGAAGTTTTATCAAAAAAAGAATGAGGTTTGAAAACATTTTCTTTTGGAAGTAATGATGGGAATGCAAAAGAGAAAGAATGATTTTTATACCAAATTGTGTCAAGAGGAACTTTTGAGAAAAATACAGTTATATGTATATATTTTGGATATTAAATGTCACACTACTTATATGGTATGTCTTGATGCATTCATGATCATTTTTATCTATATATTGTGATTGGTTAGGATCTTTGAGTTCTCTACTGGGCTTAATGTTCATCCCAGGTGTTGATAACCTTTTTCAGTTACAAGCTGGAGAATCATGTTTGACTTGAAGTCTGTTGTCCACGGGGCCTTTTATTTGTTGGCCGTGTGCTATGTATTGTATAAGGGTGAATCCCTTTGTTTTATTTATTATTATCCAATGTAAGCCTAAGGGCATTGTACTAGGTTTTGTTTATGACATCATTGTTGTCGTGAGAGAATGTTATTATTTATTCTTGTTCATGTTTTCAACTAAATGGAATTATTAAAATGGATTTGGTAATGGATTCGAATAATAAAAGTCGGGGTGTGACAACTTGGTATCAGTGCGAGCCGGGTCGAATACTTTGGGCTTGTGGGAAGTGATTTTACCATAGTGGGTTTGCTATGCTTGGTGAGGACGTTGCATATAGATGATTTATGTGTTAGGACTTTATGTGTTGCATTTGTGTGAGTATGGGGTTAAGTTTCCTAGATAATGCTCGTCACCGGTGAACTTACTTTGAGGTTCGTGGTTTCTGATGGGAATTCCTTGAGAGTTCAGAGGCGAGTAATTCGTGGACTTGATTCGATTATGTGATTAGGTGTTTAATTGTCTCTATGTGATAGAATTATATGTTTCGGGGCTAAGTGTGTCTTGTAACTTAGCAAAGGTTAGTGTGTGCCTCGGGCAAGGCTATTGTGTTGGTTACTAAGTTTGTTTCGGTTTTGATTTTATAGGATGTCTTCTCGAGGGAGTAGAGGTCATGGGGAAAGGAGGAGTGTTGGTAGAGGCACAACTGTTCTGCTAGTACCTTTCCCTGCAGCGTTGACTGTGGGTGAGGAAGTTGCACACGAGATTGTGAGAGCGGTGAGAGATGCTGTAGCTCGCAATGAGGGGGACCATGGGCATAACCTTAAGTTGACTAAGGAGTTTTTTCGCTCCAATCCACCTGTGTTTTAGGGGAGCCTAAGTTGTTGGAGGCTGATGATTGGTTAGAACAGATTACTAAGAATCATGATATGCTCAGAGTCGAAGATGAGAAGTTGAGGGTTGTGTTGGCTAGTTTCCAACTGAAGGGAGACGCCGGTTATTGGTGGAAGTCCGCGCGAGTTTCTATGGGCACTACTTGGGGTGCTTTCACTGAAGCCTTTTTGGCTAAGTATTTTCCTTTTTTTGCTTAGGAAATATTGAGGAACCAGTTTATTGAGTTGCGCCAAGAGGATACTTCTTTGGCATAGTTTGAGGTGAGATTCGCTAGTTTGTTGAGATTTGCTCAAGAGTTGGTTACAACAGAAGAGCGATGATGTCTTGAGTTCGAAGGGAAGTTGTGTGAGGATATTTGGAGGAAGGTTGCCGGGGGCAATGCATAGAGATTATCATGCCTTGGTAGAGGCAGCGACTCACGTGGAAACCGTTATCGATAGTGTTGGTCGGGATGAGGAAGAAGAGTCCATATTGACAAGTCCGACTGTTCGGAGAGGTAGTAGACCTAGTAAGAATTGGTGACAGGCAAGATCTCAGGCACATGCGCAGTTGACGCCTCAAACTACTTTTGTTTCTTCAGACTCGTCCTATGGAGGGTCTAATTAGACTCAGGTGTCCTTAAGTCAGTCTCAGAATAGGGGACCACCTTAGTGTTCTAGATGTGGTCAGACAAGCCATGTTTGGAGTCATTGCCCGCTACGGGAGCAGAGCCAGTTTTAGTAGTCCAAGCGGTGACAGTAGTGAGGTTGAAAGTGTGAGGGAGTTTTGATGCTTTGTAATGTCGTATGGTGTGATCTTATGTAAGGTTGTATGCCTACGGATGTTGTTTATGCATATGTGTATGTGATTGTAAACCCAAATGGTGTGGCTATGTAATTAACTTTGTATTCATTTGTAATGAGTTGAAAGATGTTATAAGAATTGGAAATCCTAGTTTTATTATGCCACATTGATGTCTTGGGGAAGCGTGTTGGCTTGTGATGTCTTACGTTGGTCTCATATGCCTTGTTGAGTTTCAGAGGTGTCTTTTGTATTGTGCTTGGTATAGTAATAATGTTTTGTTTTGGACTTTGAATTGTGGGAATAGAGGATTGGTGGTTTGGTTGTATGGTATTTGAAGTTGGTTGACACATAGTCACCTCAGAAATAGTTTTTGGTTTGAGCTAATGGTTGCAAGGTTGAGGGGTATTTGTGGTTGTACTTGGGGCCGTGGAGCCTCACTTATGGGTGTTGTTTGGTTTGTGTGGGTGTGTAGAACATATTGAGTTGAGGTAACGTGTTAATGCGTAAATTTTGCAAGCACTTTTACGCCATTGAATTATGTTGATTAATATTACTGGTGTTGTGTTGGTTTGAAACCTCCGAGATTTAGGAAGCTATTTGCGTTGTATTATCTCTCTTGGTACTGTATTTATTTCTATTCATTGTTATTACAGAAATGTGTATATTGAATTGTGGAATCACTATGGGTGTATAGGGTGTGATTGGGTGATGGTTGAGATTCACTGGATGTTTTGGAAAGTAAGTTTGGTTTTATGGCCTTTATGACATTTCGTTTCAACAAAATTTTGTTGGAAAATAGTGTGAGTTTGAATAACTTTTGAGGAAAATGGGGTAAGTGATAAAAGAGTTTTCGAAATAATAATAAAACTTTTGTTTTAACCAGATCATATGATTATTCTATTCAACCTGGTAGTGGTGAATTACGTTATGGTTCGGTTTCAGTTACTGGTTATGTTCTTTAAATTTTGTGGGTTAACGTTGGTTGTTTTTTATGGTGCCGGAGAGTTGTCTTCATAGACTGTGATTTGTGGGTGTAGTGTTCTTTGGTGAGAGTTGATTAAGAGTTTTCTGGTTGTGAGTGTGGTTTCTCCTCTAATGTTCGAGTGTGGGAAGCTGGGTTTCTGTTTGGTTGGTTGGGTGCGGTTGGAACGCAGTTGGCATTTAGGGTGCGGGTCGCATGGTTGTTTGGTTTAGTCTCTTGGATCCCATCAGGTATGTGGGTTAGAGAGTCAGTTGTAGCTTCTTTCTTGTTAGGTATTGCTTGAGGGTCTTTGGGGCACCAAGGCGTTGGATCGAGATCCGAGAAAGGTATCCCCGTCTATGGATCTAACTTTGGTTTTAGGGGGTTTTTCTTTTCACCATTGGGTACCTTGTGTTTTATTATCCTCTCTAATTTCGGGAACAAAATTCCTTAAGGGGGGAGGTTAGCGACCCTGGTTTAAATCCGACCTGTGGATGTTTTGGATCTGGGTTTCATTGCTTTCTTAGGTTGTTCATGTCTTGCTTCTACTTTTTTTCATTAGGTTTGGTTTTCGGAGTGTCTCAGTTGCGTTGGAAACAAGTTGGTGACTTGTTTCTCAAGCTGTTGTTGCCCAGAATTTTTCTTTTGCGCTCAAGTGGCATTTCCTGCGCTCGAGCGGTCATTGTGAACTTCCAGCACTTTTGCAAGTCTGCAGAGATACTGGGAGCTGTCATTCTTCGCTTGAGCGGCCATTCTTGTGCTCGAGCGGTGTTTGCTTGAACGGTACTTCTTGTGTTCGAGCGGTAGTCACTTGTCTGCAAAACTTCTAAGAGTTTGTCTTTTATGCTCAAGCGGCATTTCTTGCGCTCGGGCGGTCACACTTTTTGTGTCTGGATACTCGAGCGTCACTTCTTGCGCTCGAGCGGACTGCACGTCTATATAAGGCTGTAGTGCGTTGAAAAAGTCACTTTTTGCTTTTCTCTCTCTTCTCTCTCTCTCCTTTTCGCCATTTTAGGGTTTCTTAGACCTAAAAGCTTAGTTTTCATCTAGTTGCACCCATTTTTTACACCCTAGTCCTATAGATCAAAACGTAAAGGGTCACAAGGGCTTCGATTTAATCTGAGCGAATCGTGTTTTCATCGCCGATGGATTTTGGCTTCTCTCCCCCTTCACTCCAAGAGGTAGGGATTCTTGAGCTTCTTTTTAATACCTCACTATAGATAGACTTGTGGTAATTTTTATGACATTTAAAAACATAGTTTATTATTGGTTTTTGTTAAAAAGCATATGGGCAGATTTGGGTTTATTTGGTGAGTTCGTGGGCTGTGTATAATTGGTTGTGGGTTATAAATCATGTTTAGAATATAAATTGGAAAGGTTGGGTGTTTCGTTTATCGATTTAGAATATAAAAGAGAAGTTTAATGTTGAATAGAAATAGGATTATAATGTGGTTGTTTATGAATAATTAGGGTTTTGGTTTAATGTGGTGGACGTGGCCACTGTGGTGTTTGTTGGGATTTGGAGTAGTAAGGTTTTGTTTTCAAAACAAAATGGAACTAATTACCCTTTTTATAAAACTTGAGAGTTTGCGATGAACATGAATGTGGAATTACTTAAGGGTGTATCTATTATCTTGGATTATGTAGTTGGCGTCTAGAATTTTGTCATTAGGTATTGGTGGAGAATGGTATTGATTGTTGTTAGATATATTCCATGTGTACTATTGTATGATGGACTATGTGAGATGAGATGATATACTGTTGGTTGTAAGTGAACATTGTCAATAGTCAACTCCATTGTTGAGTTATGAATTATGTTGTTAAAAAAGTAATTGGAATGTTTATAAATGTTGTTTCTATTATGAGATTGTTGTTGAATAGTTATGACTTTTGAGGCGTAGTACCCCATGATGTGTTTTGGGAATGTTTGAAATAAAGGAAAACCCGTGTGGAACGGTGGTTCGCGGAGTATATTTTTAAAAGAAATGAATTAATGTAATTAACTGATAGTGATTGTTATGGTAGTGATCAGATTAGGTGTATGTATTACACCGTGTGTTATTGATGTTGGTTAGCGTGATTGTATTGTATTGGGATGATGTTTGGGGGTTTGTTACCCGCCGTGTTAAGTCGGCAAAGCGTGGCGCTTTGACAAAGGTTTCCTCGTCTCTTCCGGTTTGCGCCCGGTAAAGTGTGAAAAGGGGCTCCGTTTCCCACCGTATCTTAATCGGCAAAACGTGGCACATTGTGATAGGTTCTTCGTTCCCTTCCGATTTGTGCCCGGTAAAGTATGACCTGAGGAGCACCTCCTTCCGGGTGAGGCCAGTAAGGTGGTATGCGTTATTGGTATTGTTGGATCTGTCATCTGTGCTATAGGTCGGTGGAGATGAGATTGATAGTATGTATTACTTCAGTTATCTCGTTTTGGATATATATACGTGTTGTCGGTTTTCATATTGTAGAGATGAGATTGGTAGTATGTATTGCTTCTATTATCTCATTTGAATGTATATATGTGTTAATGGTTTCATACCGATCACCTTTTTAAACCCTTGGGCCTATGGTCAGGAAATGTAGTAGATATATATATATATATATATTGGGATGTAAATACTTATGGTGTATTGAGAGGTAGGATGGGGATTATGATTTGCATGTGATGTTATATTTTTAGAACGGTGATTCAAGTGAGATTTTTTTTATGTTAATGTAAGAAGTTTTATCGAAGAAAGAATGAGATTTGAAAACATTTTCTTTTGGAAGTAATGATCGGAATGTGAAAGAGAAGAAATGATTTTTATACCGAATTGTGTCAAGAGGAACTTTTCAGAAAAATACAGGTAAATGTATATATTTTGGATATTAAATGTCACACTACTTATATGGTATGTCTTGATGCATTCATGATCATTTTTATCTATATGTTGTGATTTGTTAGGATCTTTAGGGTCTCTACTGGGCTTAGTACTCATCCTAAGTGTTGATAACCTTTTTCAGGTACAAGGCTGAAGGAATCGTGTTTGACTTAAAGTCTTTTAATTGTTGGTCATGGGGCCCTTTTAATTGTTGGTCGTGTGCCATGTATTGTATAAGGGTGAATCCCTTTGTTTTATTTATTGTTATCTAATGTAAGCTTAAGGACATTGTACCATGTTTTATTTATGTCATCATTGTTGTCGTAAGAGAATGTTATTATTTATTCTTGTTCACATTCTCAACTAAATGGAATTATAAAATGGATTTGGTAATGGATTCGAATAATAAAAGTCGGGGCGACAAAATTAAAGTATCCGATGGTGATATAGTATTACAGATTAACAATGTATGAATACAGTAACATATATAAATTTACTTTATATATATATATATATATTTATATATGTAGACATTGACATACATAAGATATAACAAAGTAATATGTGGTATATTTTGTAACAATATAATACAGGTAACAATGAGAGGTTAATTATTCATAATTAAATAGTTTGTCATAATGTAGATGTTTAGTATTACATTTTTGTGTATATGCACTATTTGTTTAAGGGACATTTACACACAAGTCCTAATTTATGAACTTATACTCCATTAAGTCCTAATTAAGATTTTTTGGACATTCAAGTCCCATTAAATTTTAACATGATAATTTGATATTTATTTTGATGTCTTCTTCTCCCTTGCGCTTCTCACAGTCCCTTTCGATTTTCGCTCTCTAGGATATATACATAGACATATACTCATATGTATTTGTATGTGTCATCATCGCAGCTGCGATTCTTCTCTTTCTTTCGTCGTCTCTCTTTTCTCCATTGATCTCCCACTCAATCTTCTCTACTTCTAAACCCTAACCCAAATCTCCAAATTCCTTTCAAATTTCTCAAATTATTTATCTATTATTTATAGTGTTTTAAGCAAATGCAAGTCACCGATTCAGACGAATCTGTAGTTTCAGAAGAGGATCCCTCGAAAGAAGCTGAGAAATCTGAAAAATCGCAAGTTTTGGAGTGGAGATGATGCTAATTGCGGCTCTATTCTTGATGTTTCTGGGAAAAGTTTGGATTTTTTAAACTGATAATGTTCTCAGTTTTAAAACTGGAAAAAACTGATAATATTCTCGATTTTATTAGATAATTGAATCAAACTAATAAGTAGAAAGACAAAAATGTTTAATCTCTATTTTTTTTATCAGTTAGTGAAACAATTATTTGAAACACTACTATGCAAAATTGATAATATTCTTAATTTTAAAAATTAAAAAAAAAAAACTGATAATATTCTCAGTTTTACTAAATAGGACTTATGGGTTCAAAAATTCTTAGATAAGACCTAAGCTACCATAACATTTGTAAATAGAATTTTTAGGTAATTAACTCTTTTTAATTAGATTATTAAATTCACATAAAAATTGAAAAGTATTTGTGTAAAATTAGATATTAGTGAAGAAATATATATATATATTTTAAAAGTTTATAGTATTTGATTTGGCTTCCCATTTTTTATTATTATTTTTTTTTTATAACTTTTGTTTTGAATATTTGAATTTTCATGCTTTTGTCTTTGACAATTTGTTTTAATAACCTTTTTATTTTCTTTTTGGATTACTTAATTTATTACTTTTTTTAGTTTTTAATTATACTTTTAGATTTAGATTCACTTAATCTACATTTTGAAAATAATTTGTTGTGTATTCTTTTTGGAAAAAAATTATTAATATTAAAAATAATAATAATAAAAAAAATCAGTACATGTTTGAATTTATAAATTTTTTACTAATATTCTACTTTTTAATTCTATTTAGATTATTAGATATTATATTTTCATGTAAAAGTATAATTTAAATATAAAATATGAAGAAATTCCAGTATCTTTAATCACCAAAATTGAGAAAATACGAAAAATCAAAAATTGAAAAACAAATTTAAAAAATAAACCAACGAAAGTGGTTCTTGTTTAAAATTTTGACATCATAAGTTGGTTATTAAAGTACTATGTAAAATATCATAGTTCATAAGAAATAATTTAATCAAAAAGAAAGTGTACGAAGATAACCTGCGGATTTTTGAGATGCAGCACAAATCTCTATTTTAAAAAATGCATGCACTTTTTTTCTGTCTAGATTTGAACGAATGCATACAATTTTAAGATTCAATCAAAATTATTCACAATGATTTGATCCATGATGGATAATTGTAAATATTATGTATATCAGTATAAAAGCAAACACATAAAATTAAAAAGAGCAATTATTTTTTATTCTTCAATTATCATCAATGTAAAAAATAGAGACACACCTTTTATTTTTTTTAGTAAAACACCAATAAATCCCAAATAATGATCTTATGAACTGTTTGGTCTTTTTTTTCTTTTCTTTTTTTCTCTTCTTATAGACTCAAAGGTCACATTCTAGTGTGAATTACATAATGACCAAGTATAAACGTGCATGCTTTATGTATTAATGAACAAATGTGAGTTTTCTCATAATGTTAAAATTATTAAACTTAACACTTAAAAAAAATTTCTTAGTATACTTTTTCTAAATGTAACACTCCAAAAACGTAATACTCTAATGTAACGCATTAAAAAACTATGTACTTTTCTCAAACGTAACATTCCAATGTAACACACTAAAAAACTCTTTAGTATATTTTTTTCAAACATAACATTCAAAAAAACTCTTTAGTGTATTTTTTCCAAACATAACACTCAAATGTAACACTAAAAAACTCTTTAGTGTACTTTTATCAAACGTAACAATATAACATTTCAAAAAAATTCCTTAATGTATTTTTTCCAAGCATAACACTCAAATGTAACACTAAAAAACTCCTTAGTGTACTTTTATCAAACGTAACAATATAACATTTCAAAAAAATTCTTAGTGTATTTTTCCCAAACATAACACTCCAATCAATGTAACGCACAAAAACTCCATAGTGTACTTTTTTTTCCAAATGTAACACTCTAATATAACACTTCAACGTAACACCAGAAAACTACACTAACAGAAATATAGATTTTCACGCTTGACAACCAACACTTTAGCCAATCATCCCTCAAAAAAGAATCTTCTATACCTCATATTTTCATTCTCATCCAAAAACGAATTAGAAAATTAAAAAAATGAATCATAAAAGGACATTCAATTAAATTCAAATGGTACCAAATCAAATAAATATAACTTTTCAAAATAAAAGAGACTAATTGGCTCATAAGAAAACTCTCAAGACTAATGGATCAACATTCCCCATATGGGATTTATTGGTAATTTTTTATATTTTTTTATTTTATTTTTTAATTTTTTTTTATATGAAGGGAGACGGTTTGTCTGTATTTATATAGGACTCTTGGAAGCAGATATATCATTTTTGACTGTTCAACTCCAAAAATAAAGACATAGTTTATATAAGACTCTTCATGACTTTTAGAAAAAATAGTAGATTTTTTTTAAAAAAAGCAGAAAATATGGCAGGTTTTTCACACTTTTATAATAGTAACAATAATAATAATTGGATGTAATTATATAATAGATAAGAAAAATGTCATGATACTATTTAGTGGAAATAATATTAAAATGTATAACAAAGTCTTCATTATACAGGTTATCCGTGTCAATTTCGTACTATACAGATTTGACACTAACCCGACATGTTTAATATTCGTGTTATTGGACATGTCATATACGTGTTCATATCAAGAAATGGTCAACTCTAACTCGTTAACTTTATGTACGATTCTAGTCGTGTTATCGCGTTGTCTCACAAATTCCCACCCCTACTAATTACTTTTCGTGTCCCTATCACGTAGCTTACATCAAGAGTATATTTGTCTTTCTCTTACCCATTTCGTATAGATTTTGGGTAGGTGATGTGATAGCACCCGTGCTATCACACTCTGTGTGATTTATTCAAATCATATTTTAATAATTTAAACTATTCACATTATAAAATGATTTATTTAAATTATATTTTGATAATTTAAACTATTCATATTATAAGATTTGTTGAATATAAATTTAAGGCCCCAACTTGTCTTCAGTTGGAGATCAAGATTGGACCATCCGGTCTGCTCCGTGGGCCCACTTTTGGGCCCCTTTGATAATCCGAACCATTCACATTTTAGGATTCATCGAGTACATTATTCTTGTAAAAAATCAAGTTAATCGGATAACAACAACTACGTGTTCGAATTAGTTTTGTATAAAAAGAAATGGACGGTAAAAAATAAATGGTTCATATAAAACTAATTTGAACGCATAGTTGCAATTATCTGATCAACTTAATTTTTTTATAGGGATCTTATACTCGACGAATCCTAAAATATGAACAATTCGAATTATTAAAGCAGGGCCCAAAAGTAAACCCACTGAACGAACTAGATGATCTAGTCTTGATCTCCAACTAAAGACAAACTGGACCCTAAATTTAATCAGGTAAGTATAACCCATGATTTCACGGTAATCTATTCAACCTAAGAGCATTTCCAATGGTAAACTATTGGAGTTGTCATTGCCAAAATTTGGCAAGAGTCTCCAAAAACCTTGTTCCAGTGAGCTGCTATAACCCCTGCCAAATTTGGCAATTACCATTTCCTCTACTAATGCCAAACTTGCCACATCATCCAAATAAACAGAATTTGGCTCCAAAATTTCCATGGAACAAACAAACACAGTGGAGAAAATCAATCTAACAACACAATAATTAAAAAAAAAAATTTGCCATTACATTAATTTTTGGAGAAATTATTACCATGAACTAACAAAAAAAATAAAAATATATTAAAACAAAATCTAATAAATTCAAGGAATCTTACGCTAGAAAGATCATATGTAGAATTGATCATTCCTCTTTTCCCATTGCCATCGTCAAAGAAGATCGATTACGGTTTGAGTTTGGGTTTAAGAGGGTTTCAATTAGAGAGGGTGAAGCAAAGATAGAAATGGAGATGAGAACAACCGCTCTTTGGAGCCAAGTAGAACAATCACCATTTGGTGCACGATCGAAGAGACGACTGATGAACTACGACGAGTTTTGGTGGGATGAGGCCATTGATCAAGGAGATAGTGATGAACGACGACGGATTTTGGTGAGATGAGGTGGTTGATGAACTAGGGTTAGAGGAGTTGAAGGAAGACGAAGGAGATCGAGAGAAATAGAGTGAGAGTATTAGAGCATCTCCAACGCAAGAGCCAAAAGGAGAGAATTAGGCATCTTGCCTACTGAAGTTGGATTTCGAAGCTCCAACGCGCTTTGCATCTGAGGAGGCATTTTGCCAATTCTCGTTTTGGCTCTCCACAGGTAGCCAGCATCCATTGCTAGGCAAAGCACTCTTCCCGCCATTGTGTTGGCCTCCATCGTTGCTTGTTCCATCTCTGTTCCAGCCCATTGATGATCACAGGTATGGCTCTCTTTCTCTTTCTCTTTCTCTACTTCCCTGTTCTTCCCCATCATCTATCTGCAAAGGAATACATGATTTAGGGCAATCCATTTGCAAAAATTGGGTTTGTGTACTGAAATTGGTGCCCTTGTTCATGGAAATTTAGTTTTCTTTTTTTTTTATATAAATTTTTATTGTTTTATGCTTCCTCAATCTTCGTTTGGTTAAAGTTACAGAGGTAGAAAAGACCGATCATAAATTGGGTTCTCAAAATATTATCATATTAGGACTTGTCTTTGTTCATGGAAACTTGATTTTATTCTTTTATAGGACTTTTTTTATGTGTTTTTTTTTGTTTTTCACTTCTATTGTCTTTCCTTGGCAAAATTTCTGTTTTATGTTTCCTTGATCTTCGTTTGGTTAGGTGGATGAGGTAGATTTTCGAAATGCACTCAAGGTGTTCGAAGAAAAGACAGATTAGAATTTGGGATGCATGAGTTGAATTGTGAACCCATGTGATGCATGAGTTGAATTGTGAACGAAATTATTTCTTGAAAAAATTAAACACTTTTCCGCATATGAAGGTAAGAAATTAGTTTTAGTAGATTGTAAAATTTGGAATTATAAATTAATGAACAATTAGAACATTTTAATTTGTTAATGCATCACATTTGTTAGTGCATCACATTTTAATTTTAGAACTGTGAATCAGATTAGAACTGTGAATCATAATTGTGAAACTAAGATACACAAAGGATTATCTAACAAAGCTACAAGCATATCTAACCCATCCATTATCACATGACATTATTTGTTCTTTCTTTCCACATGGTATCCAATTACTGAAAAAAATAAGGTTGTTTGGGGTGTCCTAAATAAGTGCACTTTTTGTCTTTTTGGACTAAAAAATTGAGGAAGAAAATATAGATGTTTGGGTTAACTTTTTGACTTTTTATGGAAAAATGTGTAATAAAAAATTGTAAAAATTGATTTGTAGGGAAAAATTAGTATTGGGAGTTGTGCAGCCGTAATTGTTGACTTTTGGTGAATAGTGTTAACTTTTTAACTTTTTGAGTAACTTTTTGGCTTTTTGACTTTTTTGATATATGCCAAACTTGGCCTTAGGATTTGGATTTGGATTTGGATTTGAGGAGTGATATGTAAAAGGTGAAAAAAAAGAAAAAGAAAAAAAAAGAAGCTCATATTCAAAATTTGGTAAGTCATTTGAAGACTTTAGGTGACAAATTGACATCAGTAAAAAAAAATCTACCCGATATGCCAAAATTAACATGGACCATTAAAATTAAAAAACGAATCAAAATTGATATCTCTCTCACCCATGCCAAATTTGACATGGTTAAAGTCTCTGTCAATTCCATGTTAGATTTAAGCACCAGGAGCCAATTCTGTTTGTTATGTTTGCCAACTTAGATACAAAATTTTGGGCGGAGATGCTCTTATATTTCTTTGTGGTTCCTAGTTTTTTTTTGTTTTTTTTTTCCTCTTCACAAATTCATTATCCAAACAGAACCTAAAAACAAACCAACTTAGGATTTCACTTTATTTACCTTTCACATGAACAATAAAATCAAACAAAGCAAATATCTGTGTCAAATCACAATTGAAACATGGTCATACCCCATGACTGGCACAGATGCTCTTAGCTTTCTCCAAAATCCCGATTGAAACCACCTTGTTCTATTCTTGAACAGAGTTCACAAACTCAGAATCTGTCATTAAAAAATTTCAGCACAACTTGCAAGTAGAAATATATACCTATTAATACAGACCTTAAACCTCTAATAATCATCAATCAGTATTTCAAATACAAAATCACTTCATTCTTATGTATGGGATCTCATATATTATGTGGAAGTATTACTTAAAGTGTATTATGTCAAAAATGTTAAAACTATTCAAAACAGATTTCAGAGATTTCAAAGTGTATTAGTATAGATGTTTATATATATATATATATCAGTATAGATGCAAATACATTGGCGTGCTTCATAGGATAGCATGTTTGAAGAAATTATAGTTTGTCTATGTTTTATAATTGTGAATCAGATTAGTTCCCATGCATTAGGGAAATTTTAGATGGGATCAAATTACTTTCTATGCATTATGAATCAGATTTGTTCCATCTGTGAATCAGGAAACTTTTAAATTACTTTCAAAGATGTCCAATTATGTCCAATTATAAATTACTTTGCTCCATTATGAATCAGATTTGTCCATTATGTCCAATTTTAAATTACTTTCAAAGATGTTCAATTATGTCCATTATGAATCAGATTTGTTCCAATTTTAAATTACTTTCAAAGATGTTTATGTCCATTATGAATCAGATTTGTTCCAATTTTAAATTACTTTGTTCCAATTATGTCCACCATTCCCTAATTCATTATTTTTGGAATTAGGCCATGAATTGATACTTTTTTTTTTCTTTTCTTTTTGTGTGGTATGAACAATTGTGCTTTAGATGGAATATCAAGGAAATGCGTATTTTAGCAACCTAATGAACGAGTTTGATGTTGACCATGATTTTACCACTGAATCTCCTCAACAAGAGAGTCAATCTTTATCATTCTCTCCTGAAATTATTACTCAAACTACAAAGATATCACAACGCAAAGGGAATTTCACCAAAGAGGAAGACATGATGCTCATATCTTCATGGCTTAATATTAGCTTAGATCCAATTAGAGGAAATGAGCAAAAGTCAAAGGCATATTGGTTAAGAGTGTGGGAGAACTACAACAAGTACAAAACCTTCGATTCTGAAAGAACTCAAACTTCTCTAATGAATCGGTGGTCGACGATTCAACTTGCCACAAATAAATTTTGTGGATGTTTTGCTCAAGTTGAACGGTTAAATCGAAGTGGTTCGACTGAAAAAGACAAGGTATTACTATAATTTAATTTTGTACCTATAATGAATATATATTATTCATTGCGTGATAGTGATTATTCTTTAATCTATTTTTCAGATTCAGGATGCGAAAAAATTGTACAAAGACTTGTATCACTCAAACTTTCCCTTTGAGCATTGTTGGAATGAATTGAGATCCCAACCAAAGTGGATGGAAGATACAACAACAAAGAAGCAAAAAAGCACAAAAAATGCATCTCCGGCAACGTCAACCCCTTGTACACCAGATTCAGTAAACTTAGAGAACAATGATAACTATGATGTTATGATGTTATGATGTTATTGAAAGCACATAAAGTAGTACAAATATTTTTGAAAATACACTCATTAAAGCATATAAGCTAGTACATAAATCAATAAGAACCAACTAGTATTTCTCACAAGGAGTTGCCATGTAGTGTCCACAAGTGTTCAACCAAGTCCTGTTTGAGCTTGGAGTGAGTTCCTCTATCTCTGATGCGATGATGATTTTGAATGAATTCAAAAAGTTCTGGTGTACGCTCATGAGACATTGGTGGAAGACTTTCACTAATTGTATCATAATTAAAGTCTAATCCATTGGCATCCCTCTCATCTTCAACAATCATGTTATGCATTATTATGCATGCCATCATAATATCTTCCATTATTTTCGTTTTCCAAAAACGTGCAGGTCCTCGCACAATCGCGAAACGTGCTTGGAGCACACCAAATGCTCGCTCAACATCCTTTCTTGCCAATTCTTGAGCTTTTGCAAAATATATTTGTTTATTCCCTTGTGGAGATGAGATTGTTTTGACAAATGTTGCCCATTACGGACATATACCATCGGCAAGATAGTATCCCATTGTATAATCATTTCCATTGATTGAGTAATTGACTGGAGGAGCACGACCTTGAGTAAGGAGTGAAAATACAGAAGAACGATCTAATACATTGATGTCGTTATGAGATCCGGGCATCCCAAAAAAGGCATGCCATATCCATAAATCTTGAGAAGCCACGGCCTCTAAAATAATAGTTGGTTCATGGATGTGACCAGAATACATACCTTTCCGTGCAGTAGGACAATTTTTCCACTTCCAATGCATACAATCAATGCTCCCTAACATACCAGGAAACCCGCGATTGCTTCCTATCGCTAATAATCTTGAAATATCATCATTGTTAGGGCTCCTCAAGTACGTCTCAGAAAACATTGCAACCACCGCCTTAACAAAGTGTTTTAGACTCTCTATGGCCGTGCTTTCACCAATTCTCACATAATCATCCACCGAATCTGCTGCTACTCCATAAGCGAGCATCCTCATAGCAGCTGTCATTTTTTGAAGGGAAGACAAACCAATGATTCCAACAGCATCTGTTTTTCTGGACAAAATATGGATCGTATACTTCAACTGTAGATAGAATATGAAGAAAGAGAGATCGATTCATCCGGAATCTCCTCCTGAATAAATGGGCTGGATATATAGCTGTTTCTGAGAAGTAGTCTCGATAAAGTCTCTCATGGCCTTGAACTCGATCGCGATAAATAACTGCATGGCCTTCAATGGAACCACTACGTCTTCTCGAACATCTTTCTCTATTGAGTTGCTCTTCTTCCATTGCAGCTATCGTTATTAACTGCAATTCGTCATCACCGTCAAAGTCGTTAAGAATCATTTTCATGGTAATGCGAGCCATGAATGAATGAAGTTGAGAAATATAGTTCAAATTGGTAAAAATGAAAGAGCAAATCTTTTTTATAAACAAAAATATATGACCGTTAGAGAATATTACCATTTGAAAATATGACCGTTGAGAGAATATTACCGTTTGAAAATATGACCGTTGAGAGAATATGATTGTTTGAAAATATTTTTTTTATAAATAATTTAATTATATATATTAAATAAATAAATATTTGCAAATGTCACGTCAATATATGCATCATGTTATAAAAAGATTATTTATTTATTTATTTATTAATGTTTATAATAGTTTTCTTTTAAAAATTAGTTAAGTTAGTTTGATTGGTTAGCTAAAATAAAGAATATGATTAGAATGTACACTAGCTAAACTAGTTAGGCAAAATAAAGAAGGTAGTTTTTTGTGTACTTTGAAGAGGTATTTTAGAGAGCATGATTGGAGATGCTTAGGTCTGTATGAGATGAGAACTGAAGAGGCTTAGGAAGAGAGAGAGAGAGAGATTGAGAGAGAGAGAGGGGTTTTAATCTTAGTTGTTGGATGAGATGAAGGGAAGTGACAAATGGATGGGTGAGAGATAATCTGAGTCGTTGGATGCTCAAATCAATATTGATCCAACGGTTAGAACATTTAAAAGAAATGAGATGCATAAGATTTTTTTTTTCCAATTTTATAGTGGTAATGGGTGAATTAGATTTTTTTTTTTCAAATTTTTAATTTTTTTAAAATTTTGTCTAATTGTGTAGCATGTAAATATATTTTTTTTGATAAATTTTTTAAAAAATCATAAAAGCCAAAAAAAAAAAAAAAAAAAAGGACAGAAAAAGGAAAAATAAACTCGTATATCTAAATATCACCTAAAAAAAAAGGAGGGAAAAGTGGTTGGAATTATGTTAAAGTAATATTGTTATAATTTAATAATTTACGACTGCAATATGTTAAATTATAATTTTGATAATGCTATAATAGCAATTGGCTCCAATGCGTGAAACAAACCGGATAAAAGGCCAATCGCTGCTCTCGCTCGCTCATAAATCGCACTCGCCTCTTCAGCCCTCACTGTCTTCTCAACAACTCTGCAAAACCTCCAAAAACCCTTCCCTACACCGCCACCGCCACCGCCACCGCCGTGAACGGCGGCGTAAACCACCATTCCTCTCTCCGATAAAACTCATCCGATTTCAGAATGCCAACTATGGCGAACTCCGAAGTCACTGATGGACCAGTCCTGAGCTTCATCAACAAGCGTCTCCGTGCCCTCCGCAAGAAACTCAATCGCATTGTCCAACTCGAAGACTCCATCGCTCAGGGCAAGCCCATCAACAAGGAACAAGAAGACCTAATCGTCTCCAAACCCTCCGTCACCGCCTCCATCGACGAGCTCGAGAAGCTCCGCCATCCCCTCTCCGCCGCCGTCGCCGAAGAAATAAACCTCGCCGTCCAACGCCACCACACCACCCCCTCCGATGATACAGAAAAGGACCGAAATGTGGCCGAGGTTGAATCCAAAGCGGTGGAGGATCTCCTGAACCTTCTCTACTTTGGGAGTATGTTCGATGTGAAGAGTCAGAACGATTTCACTTCGACGATGCTGACTCGGACTCACGAGAGGGGGTGCTGCTTGACCTACGACTACGTCACTGACGACGATGCCGCCGATCTGCTCGGCGAGAGGGACTTGGATTTGATTTCGATGTTGGGCGGTCTCTTGATTTCGCGGCCTGTCGATTCGAGCCTCTCACATATGAATGCGTTGCGACGGTGCATTGAGCATGCGAAGCAATGGCTTTCCAATTCCGATAATCCAATCGATTCAGATCCGAATGTTACTTGTATGCTTACTTCATCACAAGTCTATGATTTTGTGAATTTCTGTGTTTTTTCTTTTAGTGAATTTGACTGATGATTTTTGTAGATGCGGGGTTGAGAGCGAAGCTCAACAAGATTATGGCTTCGGACTATTTCACCACAACTCCGGAGATGAAAGCTACTGTTGAAATGGCTGCTGCAGCTGCCGGAAATTATGCCTCTTTTCAGGTGCCTGTGCATGGTTCCATGGTGCCAGTCCAAGTGGAAGGTTCGGATGAGGAATACCAGCAGGTAAAAAATTGATTTCCTCAGAAAAAAATTTGATTTATTTTCTCTATGATCATTAAGTCTATATGGGTTGTGCCGTACTAGCATTATGTTTGATGTTTCTTATCTTCTTTTGGTGATATACATATCTGATAATGATATTATGGTCTTTGCTAAGTTTGCATCCTGTTGTTAGTGATTTTTATTTATCTACAACTTGCACTATAGTGATGAACAAAGTCAGACAGTAAGTTTATGGTTTTGGGGCCTTTTAAGAGTTCAGATCAATATAATGGGTGTTGTTGGCTGTCTACTATTAACAGAAGAAACTATGTCGTCTTGAATCTAGAAAATTTGTTGCAAAAAGAAATGTGTAGTTAAACCTGGTTTCCATTTTTTAGTATGACTTGCTGCTGTGCCAGGGTTATTCTGTTTTGCTGAAGAGTTGCTTTGCCATGTAAGATTGGGTTGTATGAGGCTATAAGATGATTGTTTAGGCGGTGTGCTTGTATTGCATTCAAATTAATTGAAGGTTGCAAGAACAATGCTTGTTTTATTGTGGTTATTCACTTTGTTTGGATGCATTTGTAGGCAAGGCGATTTATCATTCTCACAACACTCATCCTTGTGGAAGTAGTAGTTGTTAAAAAATTGGGAATGATGTGTCTTTCTATGGGATTTATATTCTGGTTCTCAAATTGGTGGTAGTACCCATAAAATAGATATATTCATATATCTAGTTTATTAAGTTGTTAGATCCCGCATCAAAGCTTCCTTCTTCTGGTGGAAATAGTCAAAAAGCAGATTTAGTATATTTCTTGCTCTTTCTCTGATTGTTTTGTTTTGTTTTCTTTCTTTCTTATTTATTTATTTATTTATTTATTTTCAAATGAAGAAGTAGACAAAGTTAAGTAGACACTTTGTTTTGCCGGCTGTAGATTTTAACTGTAAATATTTTCATTTTTGAATGAACCTTAGCTGTGTGTAATTGGCTAGAAGGAAAAAAAAAGAAATATAAAAAATACTTCAGCATTCTTAAGGGGATAGTGTTTTCTTTTTGCCATATTTTTGGGCCTCGATTTCTAACCATTTTAGAATAATTCCTCTCCTTTTGATTTGTAGGGATTGGAGGGCAATATGTGAAGTGTAGTTTGAGAGATTGTTAGAGGGAAAAAAAAAAGAATTGTAAAAGAATACTTCAGCATTCTTATGGGATAGAGTTTTCTTTTGTTACCTTTTTGGGCCTTGATTTCTAACCATTTTAGAAGAATTCCTTTCCTTTTATATTTTAGGGATTGGAGGGCAATATGTGAAGTGTAGTTTGAGAGATTGTTATGTGAATGTAGTTTGAGAGATTGTTAGAGGGGAAAAAAAAGAATTGTAAAAAATACTTTAGCATTCGTATGGGATTGAGTTTGCTTTTTGTTACCTTTTTGGGCCTTGATTTCCAACCGTTTTAGAAGAATTCTTCTCCTTTTGATTTCTAGGGATTGCAGGCTGGTATTCAATGTGTAATTTGAGAGATTGTTTATTTTTTCTTTGTTTTTTATTTCTCTAGAGGATTCCTTGTCTCTGGTATCTTGTAATTTTCTTTTTTCTTTCTTTTAAATAATATTTTTTCCTTTTGTTGTCTGTCGCCAATAGTTAAAAAAAAGAGAGGAAAATGGAGAGATTAGTGATATCATAATATGTGGTGAAGGTCACATTATCTTTCCATAATGCTAGTTTGTTTGCCAACATTGAAGTTAGTTTCTCACTCAAACATGGGTGCAATAATTTTTCCCCCCCTCCTGTGGTAGCTAGGCCTTAGCTTTGAGAGTTTCTTGACTTCCTATTAGTGGATGGTTCTTATTTCTTTTCTGTGTGATCTTTCTTCTTCCCATATGAAGTTCTTTTTTTAAGGTATTTTTTTTTTCCTTCTTACATGTGATTGTTCTTATAGGAATGGATTAATTTGATAGGAATGTGCTTTTTGATAGTTTGTTATAATAAACTTGTAGTCACAGGATCTCTAATGAAAATAGTCATATCTTAAAACTGATATACAATTGGTGAATAATGGGCAATTTGTTTACATGTGTGTGCATATATTGAGTTCTATCTTATGGTGCATGGGTACTTAAAAAAAATGATGTTGCACTGTATAGTATGGCTCCAATACTACTGCACGCGTATTGGGTACATGAATTATGTATCTATCTAATTATTTAAAAAATATATATGATTTTTGGGCATGGGTCGGGTATGACATGGATATGATTTTGGTGTGACATGGGTACGTATCGGGTACTTTTGTGGATATATAGAGGTTGAAATGTATTATTTTTTTTTAATAAAAAAATATAGGACTACTGTAATAAATTTATTATGTTTATTTTTAAAAACTTTAAAAGAAAGGGTATCTTTGCAAATGTCCCAAATCAAAAATTACATTTAGGATTCTCTTATCCTCCTCGTTTGGGAACAGGCTAATTTAGTAACTTTTTGGCTATTTGGCTAAAAAGGTAGGTAAAAAAAACTTGTATGTTTGGGATGACTTTTTGGCTAATTACGAAAAGATGTGCAAAAAGTAGAGAGAAAAGAGAATCTTTGACTTTTTGATATGGGTTGTTGGCTTTTTGGCTAATTTAACTTTTTGGCTAATTGGCTAAAAAAGTTAGTCCCCAAACGGGGCCAGTAATTTTGTGTGTCCATAGAAGAGTAACCCTTTGTTTCTCTCTTAGTCTGACACTCAATAATCTCGTCGATGCTCAACACCAACGCCTTCCAGTAAATCTCCTCTTCTTTCTGACTCTCTCTCTTTCTATCTTCTTTATCTTAATTTTCTTAGCGATCTTCTCTTGATCAGATTATCTTGTACAGGGGAGGGGGAGGATGGAGGGGGCCTGATTAAATGGGTTTCATTAAATTTGAAAATGCCTTAACATAGTTGTGTGCTACGAGCCCACATCGATTGACAATAGGCTTGGCCATCTGAATTTAAACTTTTCGAGTACACTTCCTTTGCAAATTTGTTTTTAAGGATGAATTATATCCAAAAATTTGTACCCATTTGGTGTTAGAGCCTACTACCATCTCAAGTCTTAAATCAAACCAAATCAAACCAAACCAAACTAAGCCTTAAGTCCCATCAAATGGGGTCGGCTACATGAATCCTTCTTCTCCATTCGATTCTATCAAAGGCCATTTGGTTAGTCAAATTAAGGATATTCATATCTCTATTTACTACAATAGTTCACGTCAATCTATGTGTGTCCCTTTCCTCAACACTTCTCTCTACCGTCGCTGTATCGCATTTCTTTACTACTGTCTCTGTTGTATATGACCAAACCATCTCAATCTATTCGTTCTCAACTTATTTTTTATTGGTGCTACTTTTACCCATTCACGAATATACTAATTTCTAACTTTGACTTTTCTAGTCTTGTCACAAATCTATGTTAGCTCCTCATCTTAGCAACACTCATCTCATCTACATGTTGTTCTTAGTTGCCCAACATTCCGTCCTATATAATATCGTTGGTCTAATATCCGTTCTATAGAATTTTTCTTTTAATTTTAGTAGGTACTCATTTATCACACAGTACCTTAGACGCACTCCTCCACTTAAGCCACCTTGCCTTAATTTTATGGATCACATCTTCTCCAACCTCCCTAGCCGTTGTGATAATCAATCCTAAATAACGAAATTGTTCACTCTTACGTAGTTCTTGGTTCTTAATCTTCATTCCTTCTTTGTATCTGTTTCCATTGTTACTATTACTAAAATTACATTCCATGTATTCTGTTTTAATTTTGCTTATCCTAAATCTTTTAGATTCAAGTACTTTTCTCCAAATCTCTAACTTAGAATTAACTCATTCTCTAGTCTTATCCACCATCTAAAGTATGGGATTGAATCGGGGTGCTGCCTCCTAGCATGGTAGTCACCTTCCTACAGTCCAACCATCAATTAAATAAGAAAATGAAATTCAAAAACTATGATTTCTTTAATCATAAGTTGGTCTTATGCTTTTAAGAAGCTATACAATGTACTTTAACCTTATAAACCATATCACTATTTTACTGAATTCAAACGCACTTTTCATTGATGTCAAAACTTCGTTTAACCTTTTCACCATTTCCAAAACACTTTTTACACATATTTCAACTCTGAACAATGCCCTAGGGGCGCTTGTTTGAACCATTTATTTTATTTGCTTAAGGGAATCACTTTCGCAAGGGAATAATTGTGGATGTTAAACCATGATAGCGAGTCTCTGTCTCTGGACATTTGGCGATTGCAGAGTTTGTGCCACTAGTAAAGCAACCCAACAATGGACACATGTTCTTATAAAGTCAACCATGAAAGATATTCATTCAGCTGTAGTGCATAAATTGAAGAATGCAAAAAGGTTGACAAACCCAAAATGCACAAAACACGCACTGACCAACACATGATTAACTAAAAAATTTCCCAAATCAACATGAAAACAAGCCAAGCACGCATAATGTTGCAAAATATAATCACGCCTTGTTTGAGAACATTCAATTTTAGTCTAAAAGTTAAAAAGTTATAAAAAATTTCAAAAAGCCAACAAATTATATAAAAAAGTCAAAGATTTCCTTTGTCTCTTTATTTTTGGTACATCTTTTCGTAAAAAGTCAAAAAGTTATCCCAAACATACTAGTTTTTTTTTTTTACTTTATATTTTAGTCAAAAAATCAAAAAGTTACTAAAAGAGCCTGTTTCCAATAACACGTGACACACTTGGTTGTTTTCAACCTCCAAAAATGCCACAAACATGCAAGCCAAGCCCTGACTAAAATTATTTTATAGATGTACCCCGACTTTACCTTTTTTTATTTATAATTTTTTTTTCGTGTGAGTGTACTTGTAACACACCCTTACTAGCATCCGTACAGTCGTGCTTCTGGTTTCTACCTTATTTTAGCCTTATTGAAATGGTCCTTTCTTTTGTTGGATGCTGGGAAAGGTCATTGGTGATTTTGCAAAGTTTCGAGGTTGAAGGGGATGATAGTGGTTGGGAGAGTAAAATCATCTTATCTGCAATCACAAAGCAGCGCCCCCCCCCCCCCCCCCCCCCCCCCCTCACTTGTCAAATTGTGAACTGATTGCACAATTCAATGATGATTTTTTCTTTTAGTGTTCTTCTCCTACTTACTCTTATATTTGTTCAGAACCACTATGACATTACATTTTTTGCTGGAGATTGTTCCATTTTCTATTAATTGATAAAATACACTCATTGCCTTGGAAATTGGTGGTTAGTTGTTTATGGTTTTTGCTTTCTTGCAAGATAACGGACTTTTGAGAGGATGGGTTGAATCGGTAAAGAGATTGGGCTTCATAACTTCAATGCCCACGTGATTTTAAAATTCTTGCACCCAAACTTTGGAAGAAGTCTGATGGTTGAGCTTTCAAATGTTTTGTCATTTGAACAAGGCTTTTCTTGGTAATTGGCACACATTTGGGTGAAAATGATGTTAGTTTTTCGAGATAAATGTAGCCTCTATTTACACTTGCCTTCTTTGGGTTTTACTAAAAGAGTTCATGAGGTTTTCTAATTCTTGGGGCCGTTTTTTGTTTACCAGCATTTGCTAATGAGCTGTTGGTTTGAATGGAAATTGCAACTGTTGTCAGTCATTAGGGAATTATTGATTCTGAAGGAAATTAATGTATTGATATTATTGATATTGATATATTGATATTCAATATCTTGTTGAATATATATCATTTACAAGGAATAAGCTCTCTTTATAGAGAGGAGAAGGAGACAATAGGGGCAATAAACAAGTTGCCATAATGGAGCACTTACACTAACTATAGTGGAGCATTACACTAATGGAGCATTACACTAACAATGGATCACTTACACTAATAGCCCCCCTCAAACTCAAGGAGGGTAGGTACTAACCAATTTGAGTTTGGAGAGAGTAGATAGGAGACACTGTATGGTCGTGTCAGACCGTTGTAGAAGACAGTTTATGGGGTCATGTCGGACCGTTGTAGAAGATAGTTTATGGGGTCATATCGGACCGATGTAGAAAACAGTTTATGGGGTCATGTCGGACCGTTGTAGAAAACAGTTTACGGGGTCATGTCGGACCGTTGTAGAAAACAGTTTACTGGGTCATGTCGGACCGTTGTAGAAAACAGTTTACGGGGTCATGTCGGACCGTTGTAGAAAACAGTTTACGGGGTCATGTCGGACCGTTGTAGAAAACAGTTTACTGGGTCATGTCGGACCGTTATAGAAAACAGTTTACTGGGTCATGTCGGACCGTTGTAGAAAACAGTTTACTGGGTCATGTCGGACCGTGGTAGAAAACAGTTTACTGGGTCATGTCGGACCGTTGTAGAAAACAGTTTACGGGGTCATGTCGGACCGTTGTAGAAAACAGTTTACTCGGTCATGTCGGACCGTTGTAGAAAACAGTTTACTGGGTCATGTCGGACCGTGGTAGAAAACAGTTTACTGGGTCATGTCGGACCGTTGTAGAAAAACAGTTTACGGGGTCATGTCGGACCGTGGTAGAAGACACTATATGGCTGTGTCGAACCGTTGTAGCAGATAACCGAAATCAATGTCGGGACAGTTTACAGAGTCTTGTCGGACCCTTAAAAGGCGTGCCCAATCTTATCAAAAGGCGTGCCATCAAAAAGCGTGCCATCAAAAGGTGTGCCCGACAGCCATCAAAAGTCGAGCCATCAAAAGGCGCGCCATCAAAAGGCGTGCCATCAAAAGGTGTGCCATCAAAAGGCGTGCCCGACAGCCATCAAAAGGCGCGCCGATTTGTCGTCTAGTGCCGAGCGGCGCGCGATACGCGTGGCTGTTGTGGCTATTTAACGAAGACGGAGTCTGAGGCTTAGACAGAACAAAACACTTGCTGAAAAACCTCTGAAAACCTCTTCGTTTTTTGCTGAGAGAGATTATCCCTGAAACACTCTACAACTAACCCTGAATATGGCCTCTTCTTCCCGTTCAGCTACCCAGAACATAGCATCTTCGTCCCGTGGTCTTACTCTCTTTCCCGACCTCAACGAGGCCACAACCCAGAATATAGCCCTTGAACCTCAACTAAGCCCCCTTGGTTTTGCGCCTTTGAACTATCCGATGGTGGCAGTTGAGCAGATAATGGCTGCTCAATCTAATATTGAGGCCAATTATTATACATTGAGGTCTTGTGTTGAGACAATGACGGCGGTCAACAACCTGTCGCACCGGCTTCAGAGTAGAACAACTGAGGTGCAGCAGGTAAAAGCCCAACTGGCTCTGCTCCAGCGCATGTATAACGGATGCCCGAGCAGAGATATGTGTGCTGAAGGCAGAAAATAAGGAACTGAAGCGGAAGGCCACCGTGATGCTCAGATTTGGAGGCCGCCATATGTGACGGTTGAGGAGCAACGGAAGTGAACGTGCTCGGCGGCGTGGGAAACACGGAGGCAGTACCGGCAAGAGACGCCCAAGACAAAGGCAAAAGGAAGAGAACAGCTGAAGAGGCGAAGAAGTGAGGCCGGTTGATGTGTGGTTGGAGAATTTGTTTGTGGTTTTTTTTTTTTTTTTTTTTTTTTTTTTGGTGTAAAATGGTGATTGGGTTGATCCCGACAGAAATAAAAAAAGGTTGTGATATGTGGAATGTTTTGGTGTGTTTAATAATAATAATAAAATAAAATAAAAAATTAGAGAAAGAAAAGATGTTGGCACCAATGGCCAGTCCGAAGGTGACAGCTGGATTCAAATGACCACCTGAGATGTTGGCTGCCATGGACACTCCAACAAAGAGTGCAAATGCATGGGCTACAGCCACTGCTACTAGCCCTGCTGGGTCCAATGCTGCTCCTGATGTCAGCTTACTGTAAGCAATTGCAGATCCAACACCAGCAAAAACAAAGAGAAGGGTTGCAATGAACTCAGATAGATAAGACTTGAGTGACCCAAGAACTGTGGTGTGTGGGTGGTTGCAGTTCTAACTGTGAAATCCAAAAACACATTTGCAACTTCTCTCCTTTGATCTTCAAATTATTACTAGACACTTCCGTGGCATAAAGAATTTCGAGCTTTGAACAATTATAAATAACCAGACTTTCCATTACTGGACCAATACTTAGGCCGCCTGAAATACTAACCAATTCAGGTAGGTTCAGAAGGGACATCCTCTCCAATCTTAGGAAAGCATAACCAAATTTCAAGTCTGAAAATTCTTGACATACTAGGCTCTTGATTTTGCAGCAGTCTTCAACTAGAAGGTCTTTCAAGTTGTTAAGATTACCAAGCAAATATGGTGTGAAAATGGTAGTCAAATTGGGGTTACAAGCGTGGTGACAGCATTGCCCGAAAAATGAAACAACAGAGGTGAGCAAGGCCCAAGAGACTCATCCAGAGGAAGCCGTGGTTGCACCAGCAGCCCCAGTCCCAGAGGCAGAGCCAGTGGCTGCTGAAGAACCAAAGGAGGAGGCTGCAGCAGCAACAGAAGAAGCACCAGCAGCAGTCCAGGAGGAGGTTGAAGTCGAGAGCAAGGAAGTTGTTGAGGAACCCAAAGTTGCTGCGGAAGAGCCAGTGGTGGTGGTTGAGGAGGAGAAACCAGCAGAAGAAGTGGTTCCAGTGGTGAAGCAAGAAGAGGCTGCCGTTGTTGCTGAAGAAGAGACCAAAGAAGAAACTGCTACTGTGGTTGCTGATGTACCAGCACCAGTACCGGTCCCAGCTGCTGAAGAAGAGAAAGCAAGTGAAGCAGTAGTTGAGGAGAAAACAGAAGTTCCAGCAGTTGACAAGGCTGAGGAATAGAATATGAAGTTGAAGAAAAGAAACCAAGTGAAGTAGGTTGAGGTCCGGCGGGCGGCCAAAGGCGAGATTGCCGCCCGCCGGTGAAGCGAAAATATTAGGTGTTAAACCTGCTCTGATACCATGAAGGAAATTAATGTATTGATATTATTAATATTGATATATTGATATTCAATATCTTGTTGAATATATATCATTTACAAGGAATAAGCTCTCTTTATAGAGAGGAGAAGGAGACAATAGGGGCAATAAACAAGTTGCCATAATGGAGCACTTACACTAATGGAGCATTACACTAACTATAGTGGAGCATTACACTAATGGAGCATTACACTAACAATAGTGGAGCATTACACTAATGGAGCATTACACTAACAATGGATCACTTACACTAATAGATTCATTGTTGGGTTCTTCGTACACATAGAGAGTTTGATTCATTTATGTGGATTCTTTGGGAAGTGGTTGTCCATTTATTGCAAGAAGTGGCACAGGGCAAGGAGGCAGCCAGTTGGCCATGACCCTCATTCTTTTTGAAAACTCCTTTTATCTTTCCTGTCAATTTGATTACTTATTATGTACGAAGTGGGGCTTTTGCATAATTGGGGCTAACCAAAACTTTAAAATCATCACTCCGAATTCTAGTTTTGTAATGACATTACATGGTCAAAAGTATCAAGTTGGGGCTAATCGTAAGTTGTAATATATTGGTTTATATACATTTTGCATTTTTTGTGGCATTGAAAGATGTGTTTCTTTAACTTCTTAATTCTAAGTAGTAAAAGTGGGATGAAATTGCACATGTGATCTTGGTTTCATTCAACGAGAAAGCTCCAATATTATCATGTCTTGCACTTGTGCATTATATACTATTGGCAACAACTATAACAAAATAAAAGAAGCGGCTAATTAATAATTTTTTTCACAGACTTAATGAAAGGTTGTAGATCTAATGATGAGGTTATATAGGATTTGTGTACCACAAAAGTATACAAACATTATAATTGTCTTAGCAATAATTTGGTTTTATACTACAAATTAATCATAATTTTGTTATCCTAGGCAAACTATGGATTTTCTAAACTTTCAGTAAAAAACCTTGGTAAAAAAATTAACAATTTGTGGAAACAAGTTGAATTTCATTTATCTTGTTGTGTTATGGACTATATGACTATGACACTTAACGGGGCTTTATGATATTAGTATTCATAGTATAAGTAGATACTTTCTTTGCCATTCCCCCAAGCAAGAAGTTCTATTTAAGATTATATGTTGGTCATTATTCAACTTGCCCTTGTATATTCATTTTAGAGGCACTATTTTGGTCCATGCTTCATGATAAATCTGTGAGTTCATGTTCAATGGAAAATGTCTTTGAATTTCTCATAATTTTTGTTTTTTAGTGATGAGATCACCATATGTGGAGATGCTAGGGGCAGGGGAAGACCTAAGTTGATACGGGATGCAGTAGTGAAAAAAGATCTAAATTTGTTTTATTTAACTGAGCATAGAGCCCTTGATAGTGCTAAATGGAGAAAAAGGATTCATGTAGCCAACCATACTTGATTGGGACACAAGGCTTGGTTTGGTTTGGTTTGGTTTTGATATTTTTATTTTTGGGCTTTCGGTTATTCTCTAATTGTTGTTGACTTGGGCCAAGAAATCTTTTACGGTGTTACATTTGTTGTGTGATAGCCTGTTGACAAATTTCTCAAAGTGGCTTTTTTGTTTCCAGGCCGCGAATCTCCCTAAATCTCCAAGCAACTGAGTTGTCACTTTCCTCATTGTATTTTGTGATTTGCGGTGCGGGGCTAATTATTTGCTGTTAGGTTGAGTGATCCATGGGAAGAAAAGGTTTAAGGTTTATGATTTAGGGTTGAGTAATCTCACAAGAAGAAAAGGTTGTGACTTAAAATTTAATTAAAGCGGTGCTTGTTGAGTGGCCAATTGGCTAAAAATGATTTTTTTAGACAAATTTCATGTTGTTGCATATGTTAGGTTGAATGAAAGAAAAAAGTTTCTTCCTATCATTCTATTCGGTTTGTAGTTAATGCCTGGTAAGTGATGTGTTTGTTTGTAAAAACATTGCCTGATAATTTCACAATGAGTTAATTTGTTTGCTACGTTACACGGACTCATTGTTTTGCTACCAATACTGGTGTCGACACGACACGACACCAACACGGGTGCGGAATCCAACTCGGACACGACACTTTGCAAAAGGATACAGCAGATCAAGAGACGAAACGGTGATTGGATAGATCGAGGAAGAAAAACATAGATTGTGGAAGATTGAGGCGTAATGGATGCCGATTCACGTTGACCATCGTCTTTCAATCACCGAAGAGGAGAGAGGGCCAAAATACTTTATAGTTACAATATTAATTGGGCTAACTTTTCACTCTTCATATTATTAAACTCTAATCCAACTAATTTCGGCCTGTCCAAACCAAAATTTTGCAGCAAAATTAAAAAAAAAAAAAATTCAGATTTAGCACCTAAAAAAATAGTATAAAAAAAGAAAAAAAATTGTAGGATTAGACCTCTGCTAATGTTTTTTCAATACTTTTTGCTGTATCCACGTACTGGTATCTAATTATTGGATACATTTTAGCTGAGTCTACGTATCCTTTATTTAGAGATTTGATGTGTCTGACTATATTACATGGACTCAGGTACGGGTATTGGGTGCTAGTATATATCTAGATGTCGGACTCATCAAATTATAAATTTAAAGGTACGCGGACTATGCAAAAAAATGTCATATTTTTAATTATGTGAGATAAAATGGTGCTAACAATTATACAACAATATTTACATATAATAATACTATTATATACAATTACATAAGAAGTATCCATTAAAAAGTATCTGACACTTGTCTTATACCCTTGTCTGAGTGTGGAATATCCGACACGGGGATTTGATTTATTTTGAAGAGTCTGTGTAACATAAGTGTCCGACCCTTAGTTACACACCCGAGTCCATGTAACATAGTCTGGTTGTGTTCTCTTACCCTCAATGTCTTGTTGCCTTCATTAGGATGCTTTGGCATCAGTGTCTACTTGTAATAAGCTTCCATGTGGATCAACTTTGGGAATTATAAATGATGTGCTAATATCGTTTGATCTGTTTTAAGTTTGACCCTTAGACTTTTGAGCCATAGTTTATTATAGTTTTTTTTTAATTTCTCTGCATGTATATGAATATCTATAATCATCATACTTTAGAAAGGGTAGGTATAACGGTGGGTGGTGGGGAGTTTCTTTTTACACATGTTTTTGTCTGGTCACCTATTTATTTATTTATTTTTCATTCACTAGGTTATCAACTACCAAACAAAAGTTAATGGCTTAGATATCAACCACTGAATGAAAATCCATGGTTTGGCTACACCTTTGGTTCAATAGTAGATATTTGAACCATGAGTTTTTATTCATTAGTTGATATCTGAACAAAAAAAATGGTGTGAAACTAAGAAAATGGATGGTGTGCAAATAGAAGCTCCTTGGATGGCAGGGCGAGAAGTCATTTTATAATTGGTGTGCAAATGCAATTTTTTCTCCCCAACTTTTGAATAGTAGATATAAGTCAAAGTCTCAACACTCTTAATGTCATAAACCTCAGTTTTTGAACCATTTCCCTATGTTATATGGACTCTTCAAAGCAAATTAAATGCTTGTGTTGGACACTCAACACTTGGACAATGGTGTGGGATCCGATATTTTCCATCGGACACTACACTACTTATGTATTCGTATTTAACAATATTATTATATGTATGCATTGTTGTATAATTGCTATAGAAAGAATACAATGCTTTTTTGAGGGAAGGAAAAATATAATAGACGAGTTTTGGTGTGCTTAGAGGGAAACCAAACCACAACCTTCAAAGTTAGACCAGGCTAATGGCTATGGAAAGATAAGTTTCTGATGATTTATTCATTGCTATTTCTGAAATTTATACAGGCACTCCTTCCCGATTTTCCATACATGGGAATACGACATGAGTTCAGTTGCAGCCTCTGGTTTATGGCCTTTTGTTTGCCACCTCAAGCCCTTCCCATTTTTTTCTTCCTGTCTTTGTAGTGCCTTCACTTGAATCCAATCAATTTTTCAATGCTAGTGCACGACAAAGAGTCCAATTTTTATGCATATTTGTTCTCGGCTTTTGGTCTTACTGGATGCCTAGATGAATTGTAGTACTCTGGCTGCTGCAATGCATATTAACACAAAATGAGTTTTGAGTGCTGCCACTGGGTATTGGCCTTCTGTTGCCACCTTGGGCCACTCCCATTTTTTTCTTCATGCCTTTGTTGTGCCTTCACTTGGATCAATCGTCTCTTATTGCTGGTGCACATATATGGTGAATAGTCCAATACTTGTGAGTATTTTTTACTTGGCTTATGTGCCAAATGTTTGAACGAGTTCTCTCATTAATTTTTGGTGCTGCTTCTCCCTTTAGGTATTACGTCTGATTCTTTTTTATCCTGTCGGAATGAACTTTTAACAACGAAGTAACTTACTTTCTTCTTATTTTATTATATTTATTTTTAATTTTAAATATGATAGTTGTAAAATCCTACATCCTCGTCTAATTTCAAATTAACTCCCTAATTTACTTTCTTCTTAGGATGAAGATACAACAAATTTTCAAGGAAACGTGACATATGATAATCAGTCTGGTCCTGTGGAAGAACCTCACAAGATGGTATTTGTACCCTTACACAAACTCCCTGTATTTATTAATGTTTGGTAATTTTTTTTGGTTAATGAGATGAAACATGGCACTCTACTAGCAGGTGAATTTGGGTCGGAAAATCATACAGAAGTTTTGTCTGAGACAGAACTAGATGAACTGCAAGCAGAAGGGAAGAATCAGAGAGATGTGGAGTCGAAGGATCAGCATTATGTTTCTCGGAGGAACTATCAGAACCAAAAAGGTGGCCGTGGTGGTGGCCGCAGGGGTGGTGGCTACTCCAATGGCCGTGGAGGACGAGGAAGCAGCAGGGGAGGTGGGCCTTATCAGAATGGCCACAACCAGTATTATGACCAGCCCGGAAACTATAACCCAAGGAACTATTACAACAATAGGGGAAGAGGTGGCAGGGGTGGTGGTGGTGGGAACTTCTACAACAATTATAGTTCAGGTGCTCAAGGCAGCTATGAACCAGCTGAGTCATGATCCCTTATAACCCATTTAGTTGTTGATAGGGTTTTTTTTGCTACTAGCTAAGCCTTCTGCTTTGCATGGAACTTGGACTGGTTGCCCTTGAGATGAGAGTGCAACAACATCCAGGACCTTTGCTTTTGTAGTGCAATCAGTTGAGGACTTCTTTTTATTTTTATTTTAGTTTGATAGCAATAGATTTTCATTTGAACTGCAACGCTTGTCCGACTTTTAATTTGGATTTGCAGAGTTGTTTCAACGCTTGGATGACGCTGCATATTTTGCAGTTGTTTCAGATGCATCATCTAAAACTGTGCTTGTTTTGCCCATGGAAAAAGATTTAGGCAATGGCAGTTTCTGTTGCTATTCATGAGTTGCAGGTTCTGGCTGGAGTTTATTAAGGGACACCAAGAGCCTCAATAAATAGCTTCCAGTTTCTTAGCCTGAGGGTCCTCTGTTGTAAAATCCTACATCCTCGTCTCAATTTACTCAGAACCGTTTGATCATATATGGGATTTTCAAATTAACTCCTGAATAGTATGCTGGAATGAAATATTCATTCTAGCTTTGCATTCCTTTCCCTTGTTTGATGCGCCATATTTGAGTGAGAAAATTCATTCCAACAAGAAAAATGCTAGACCTCAAAAGATTTATTAAAATTTTTATTAAATGTTTCACATGGGTATGCGATCAACCCTATGTGAGTCTTACACTCATATGAAACATTTGATAAAAATTTTAGTAGAATTTTTGGGATCTTTAAAATTAAGAGCTTGTTTGGTATGATGCAATTGGCCGGAATGAAATGTCCATTCTAATTTTAGATTTGGTACACCTTATGTAATTGGAAATGGCTATTTCATTGGAATGGTCATTCTAACAAAAAGTTTTATACTTAATTCCTTCTTCCAAGTTAAAAAAATAGACATTCAATTGTATCATTGAATTATCTTATAACAAGTGTCTATTAGTATGATGGCTGCTATCTCTACCTATTACCGCCATAGCCACCCCGTCTTCTACCACCTACCACTGCCACCTACAACCACTATCTTCCTTACATCACTGTTGCCACCGCAACCACCATGACCCATTTGATATGGCAAATCATATTCTTAACATTTATCTTCCGAGAGGAGATGCAACTGACCAAGTGATTTGGAAAAATAATAAGAGTGGTGCTTATTCAGTTAAATCTGGATATCTTCTTGCTATGGGGTTTGATAACTGTCACAGTGGAAAAAAACTTCGGAATCTTAACATCCCCCTAAATGGTCTCTCTTTATATGGAAACTTTTTAATAGAATTCTGCCTGCTCGAGCCTTTCTTCTTCAACGGTGATTTGTCACGCAAGCCTTGTGTCCATTATGTCGAGAGGGGAGGAATCTCTTGAACATTTTTGGTTTCAATAGCTGATTTCTAAGCATGTATGGAGAGGGTCACAGCTGGGTTTGGATTTTGAAGTTGCTGAAGAAATATTGGTTCAGAATTGGTTATCTCTTTGGTTTCAAATCGCACCTGATGAAGCTACCATGGTGGAAGCTGTTAAGATTTTATGGGGTCTATGGATCTTTTAGAATAAAGCTTGCTTTTATGAGGAAGTGTTTAATCCTTCTGAAATTCTAGGTTTCATTTCCAATCTACGTTCTAATCTTAAGGGTTTCCTTGGCATCTGAGGACAAGGATATTCCGAACTTAACTTGTACTCATGGGCCCGAGCATGGCTTAAGGTGTTTTGTTGTTTCTAATAATTCTTCTTGGTGTGCAGATGATATTTTTGACAGGATGCTTATTGAAGCTTGGCAACAATATTCGCTGAAAGCTGGTGCTGCTTGGGTGGGATTGGATGGCAATGGAAATCCGATTGTTAAGCGACATATGTCCTTTTTTGCTTCATCAGCTCTTGTGGCTGAGGCTCGAGCATGTTTAGAAGCGCTAAAATGGTGTCTTCCACTCTCAAATTAAAGTTATTTCTGTTCTTACAGATAGTCAGGAATTGATCCATCAATTACTGACACTGGGCTCGACGGAGTGGAATTTAGAAGTTTTGTTAGCTGATATTAAGTATGTGTGTCAGTTTTTGATTATGTCTGTATTTAGAAGGTTCCTAGAGTAGAAGTTAAAGTTGCGCATGAAGAGGCACGACTAGCTTCTTGTTATAGAAGCATAAGTTTGTGTACGAGCATGAAAATAATCTTCTCGTATAATCCTGTTGATCAAGTTTGCACTCCTCCAAACGTCGTCACTTTTCTACCTGAAAATACAAACGTGAGCTAGCCGGCGGGTGTGTGCCGGAAACCCCTCCGATGCCTAAGTCAACAACAAGACAATAGACAATAAGCTCTGTGTATTCTAGAGTAAGAATTGGGATACCTGTACATAGGTCTTGCTATGAGCTTTTATAGATTTTGCCTGGCCCAATCCTAGTAGGATTCCAACTTTCCTTATAAGAGTCCTCCTAGGAATCACACACCCTACTCACTACCAACCAAGTGAGATGGTTTGCACAATCCTAGTAGGACTTTACTCTCCTTAGCAGAGTCCTCCTAGGAGTCACACTCCTACTCACTACCACTACGCCAAAACAGGGCATTAACGGCGGTTTTTTTAACGGCGGTAATGAAAACCGCCGTTAAAGGTACTATTAACGGCGGTAACGAAAACCGCCGTTAATACCGCCGTTAATGTATCATTAACGGCGGTTTCGTTACCGCCGTTAAAAAAACCGCCACTAAAGTGTCTTTAACGACGGTAATGAAACCTTCTATTAACGGCGGTAACGAAACTGCCACTAAAGCCCGCCTTTAACGGCGGTAACAAAACCGCCGCTATTGCCCAATCATTACCGCCGTTAATGATGGCGGTCTTTGCCGGCGGAGCTCCGGCGAAACTCCGGCGTGCTCCGGCAAAACCATCTACAATAAAGTAAAAGTAATGTTTAAATATTTATTTAGGGAATATATTTCATGAAGAGTGGCTGTGGTAGAGTGGTTGGTGTAGGTGGATGAGAGGTCTTGGATTCAAGACTTGGGGAGTGCAAGAAGAAAGAATTTGTTTTGAAAAATTTGAACCTATTAACGGTGGTAAAAAACCGCCGTTTTTGGTCCTATATTACCGCCGTTTTTTGTCGACTTTTAACGACGGTAATTTACCTTTTTACGACGGTTGTACTTTTTCCGACACGCGCATAAACGGCAGTAACGAAACCGCCGTTAAAGGCTTTAACGGCGGTTTTACAGCCTTTAACGGCGGTAAAAAACCGCCGCTAAAGCCCAATTTTGGCGTAGTGTACCAACCAAGTGAGATGGTTTTGTATAATCCTAGTAGGACTCTACTTTCCTTAGCAGAGTCCTCCTAGGAGTCTTAAGCCCAAGGATAATGATTATTCCTAAAACACCCTTATTATTGCAAGCCAAGTGAGATGGCTGAACCCTTACCTCGGCTAACATTGCGGTCAACCGTGCTCACACAGCTCGGTGATACTTTAAGCACCATTGTCAATCTTGACTCTAAGATGACGCCCTGCAGAGCTATCTTTTAGCTCGGTTCTCCCTCCACTGATACCTCGGTCCAGGATAGCTAGGTCAGGTCACTGGTAGCCCATCTCTGACCGACCCGATGTTTAGATGATCAAGGACCGTGCTACATAAATAATTACCTTGGCCCATAGTTCGGCCCAAACCTGAAATATGAGATGTCTTCTTGGCCTAAGACCGAGCTACACCAGCCCTTATCTCGGCCCATTATGCGGCCCTACTCCCAAAGAAGACTCTTCCTAGCTCGGCCCAATTTGTTTACAAATTACCCTCTTAATTGCCCCTTAATTCCATCTGCGTAGCATGATTGAGATTATTTTTCCTCCAGCCGAGCTAAGAACGCCCCACTCTGCTGAGCTAAAAAGTTGTTCGGTTTCATAGCTTGTTCGGCCCCAACAAGCCTTGTTAGTTGCTCAACATGTCCATCCACTAATCTGGTATGACGTTATTCCCAGGATACATGACGTGCCCCCATTATCCCCGTTCTCCTGTTACAACCATCATGCATCTTTAAAAATTTGAACAGCCCCACCTTCTTGCCTTCAACATTTATACCCTTCGTGGTTGCAATCGTACGAGAAGGCATTCTTTCTGTGTAACCGGGCTATATGTCCCATCTTTTTGTAATCATCTTCCAATTAATGAAAAATTTCGATCTCTTGGTGTGGTTACTGTGCTTCTTTTTCAATGTTTTGCATCATTCTGACTGCATGTTCAGTCGAACTCACTAGCTTGGCCGAGCTAACTATCATCCCGGTCAAATTGTTCAAAAATTTGTTGGTCAAACTTGCCAACTTTGGCCGAGGTAACTATTATCCCGGTCAAAGAGTGCCAAAAAATCTTGTTGGTCAAACCTGCCAACCTTCTTGAGCTGTGTGATCCTTATCTCGGCTGAAGAATGAAAAGGGTTGGTCAAATCTGCCAACCTTCTTGAGCCTAGATCCTTATCTCAGCTGAAGAAAAAATGTGTTGGTCAAACCTGCCAACCACCTTTAGCCTAGATCCTGATCTCGGCTAAAGGGTGCAAAAAAGTTTTTGTTGGTCAAACCTGCCAACCGCCTTTAGCCTAGATCCTGATCTCGGCTAAAGGGTGCAAAAAAGTTTTGTTGGTCAAACCTACCAACCGTCTTTAGCTTAGATCCTGATCTCGGCTAAAGGGTGCAAAAATGTTTTGTTGGTCAAACCTGCCAACCGTCTTTAGCCTAGATCCTGATCTCGGCTAAAGGGTGCAAAAAAGTGTTGGTCAAACCTGCCAACTTCCTGCAGCCTAGATCCTTATCTCGGCTTAGGAAAACTAAATGTTGGTTATTCCTGCCAACCTTCTTCAGCCTAGATCCTTATCTCGGCTGAAGAAAGCTAAATGTTGGTCATACCTGCCAACTTCCTACAGCCTAGATCCTTATCTTGGCTTAGGAGAGAGCTCAATGTTGTTTATTTCTGCCAACTTTCTTCAGCGCGGATCCTTATCTCAGGTGAAGAAGAGCTAAATGCTGGCCAATCTTGCCAAGCTTCTTGATTGCCCCCCAGTCGGGCAAAGACTTGTTAGAAAGAGTTGGTCAAACCTGCCAACCCACTTTGCCCCCAGTTGGGCAAAGACTTTTGCGCTGTCGGTCCTACTTGTCAACCGTGTTAACTCTTGCCAAAGGCTTTTTGTTTGGTATCGCTATTGTGTCGAACTCTGCCTTGGTGTACATCCCATCTTCCTTTACCAAGATGTGTTGGTGCACTCTCTCCATCAGGGCTTCCATAGTAAGGGGTGGCGTTATTGTCATTGAATCCCTCAACTTATTGCCAGCCGGCAAGCCTTGTTTGTACTGTGCGATAGCTAGGTTTGTGGGGCAATATCCAATTTGATTAAAAGTCTCCCAATACCGATTGTTGTAAGTCACCAAGGCTGGAAGGAAACAGGATACACATTAGAGCCTTGTTTCGCTGATACACGGCCATAACCTGGTAAAAGTGGCTCAAGTGTATGTAGGGGTCCGACTTCCCCTCATAAGTAGTGAATTTGGGCTGGTGGAAGCCTGAGGGTAATGGTGCGTTCTTTATTGCTGGAACGAACGGCGAGCTCTGCAACCTTGCTAACACTTTGTCTGCTGGTTCATAGGCAAGGCGCGGCTTTGGCATTCCTACCTCGGCAGTCCCATGTGTTCTAGGAACCAATCGTTGTAGTGCGGAGACTCTGTGGGTATTGTGAGCCTGAGTGTCTTCTCTCCTTTGAGCCCTTTCAGTCCTCATTCTCTCAGGCCCGCCGACCTAGGCAACTCCATGTGCCTAGATGTCGTTTGGTGTGAATGTGTGGGCCGATAGCTGCTTCCTTCTGTGTAAGACCTTTTTGTCCTCCTTCTCTCAGACTTGGAGTAACGAGTCTTGGAAGTCCTCGATTGTGTATCGCCTGACCTGAGGCTTCTTCTTTCAGCTTGTGATGGTGTGACTTGTCTGTCACGATCTTCTGAGTGGCGAAGGTGTGCCCTGCTCTTGCCCACCTCTTCTTCCGCTGCCCCTTTGCCCTTTATCTGGCGCTTCAAAGCCTCAATGTCAGCCGCCATTCTTCTTATTACTTCGTCTTACTCCCTTACGCAATTTTCCAGAACTTGAGGATCTATCCTCTGCCTCTGTCTATCAGGGCTTTGAGAGCGGTGTAGACTTGAGCCCTGTCTTTCTCGCGCCTCTCTTCGTGGATTCCATTGCTGGGGATCTAATTCCGTCATGGGTGGTACATAAGGCAAGCCTTCGCGCCTTGCGCTCCCTCCCGGGGTCTGCCCATCAATAGCAGAATGTGGTAAGTCTTCGTTATGCGCCATTGATTTCATCTAAAGAGGAAAACTCGATCAAAAGGTTTTGTTCTTTGTGTTTTCCCACAGACAGCGCCAATTGTACGAGCACAAAAATAATTTTCTCGTATAATCCTGTTGATCAAGTTTGCACTCCTTCAAATGTCGTTACTTTGCTACCTGAAAACACAAACGTGAGCTAGCCGGCGGGTGTGTGCCGGAAACCCCTCCGATGCCTAAGTCAGCAACAAGACAATAGACAATAAGCTCTGTGTATTCTAGAGTAAGAATTGGGATACCTGTACATAGGTCTTGCTATGAGTTTTTATGGATTCTGCCTGGCCCAATCCTAGTAGGATTCCAACTTTCCTTATAAGAGTCCTCTTAGGAATCACACACCCTACTCACTACCAACCAAGTGAGATGGTTTGCACAATCCTAGTAGGACTTTACTCTCCTTAGTAGAGTCCTCCTAGGAGTCACACTCCTACTCACTACCAACCAAGTGAGATGGCTTTGCATAATCCTAGTAAGACTCTACTTTCCTTAGAAGAGTCCTCCTAGGAGTCTCAAGCCCAAGGATAATGATTATCCCTAAAACACCCTCATCACTGCAAGCCAAGTGAGATGGCTGAACCCTTACCTCGGCTGACATTGCGGTCAACCGTGCTCACACAGCTCGGTGATACTTTAAGCACCACTGTCAGTCTTGACTCTAAGATGACGCCCTGCAGAGCTATCCTTTAGCTCGGTTTTCCCTCCACTGATACCTCGGTCCAGGATAGCTAGGTCAGGTCACTGGTAGCCCATCTCTGACCGACTCGATGTTTAGATGATCAAGGACTGTGCTACATAAAAAATTACCTCGGCCCATAGTTCGGCCCAAACCCGAAATATGAGATGTCTTCTTGGCCTAAGACCGAGCTACACCAGCCCTTATCTCGGCCCATTACGCGGCCCTACTCCCAAAGAAGACTCTTCCTAGCTTGGCCCAATTTGTTTACAAATTACCCTCTTAATTGTCCCTTAATTCCATCTGCGTAGTATGATTGAGATTATTTTTCCATCAGCTTTAACGTCCTCCTAAGCTATCCCTTTAGTAGGGGCATACCATCAGTACCAGAAAGTTGGTTCCCACATAGAGTAAGCTAAAACCCAGTAGAGATGAGTTTAATAACATGTATGATGTTTAACAAAGCTATATGGTTAATGCTTATGAAATGCTATTAAAAAATTATACATTTTTCTCTTTTTAAACAATGCTATGCTAGGGTTCAAATCACAATTTATATATCTTTGTTTCAAAATAGAAAACAAGGTAGTAAATACACACATTGGTAATCTTTAGGTACGTATTTGCAAGTATAAAAGCACTACCAAACCCATTTTATCGGCAACTAACCGGAATGAAGGCATCTTAACTGTGCGGATTTTTGGACTTTCACCAAGGACACAAAGGCCAACTTAATTAACCACAACCACACTCTTAACTAGATTTACCACGGTATTTACCCATTTTTTAAAAAATAATGCTTTTTAATGCATGAGTATGAAACCAATGCTCAAATGAAATGCATGGATGGTTGGACTTTAGTTAACCTAGTTCTCATGCAATTTTTACAACAAGCAATGCTATCCTCTACCGATAGCCAAAATAGTCATCTCTAACTAATATATAAATTTCAAGAGACAAATATAACTTATAATCTCATATTTTCAATAATTTCAACATAGGAGTAACAATCACATGTTCAATCTCTTGTTTTCCAACTCAAACCAGAATTATAATATTCTTCCACAGATAATCAATTTTCCTTTTTGTTCAAAGTCAAGAATTGCCAAGATCTTCCACAATGCTAGAATAACATATGTTTCTTTCATATTTCTCATTTGAAAGCAATTTCCCTCAAGTTCCCATACCACCCATTATCATAAGCAACCTAACAACACTTTGAAGAAAACATCCCAAAAACTCCTTTTTTGTGAATAAAAATCATGCCTAATTCAAACCCAAATTCCTCCAAAATTCAATTTAACCAACACATAATGAGGTTAAATAACATGCAAGCCATTAAAGAAATCCCTACCGCAAAGTCAGAAGAAAAGATGAACAACAAGCAAAATTGATGGAGATGAAAATTCAAACTTTTCAGATTAAAACGATCCTTGCCTCAAGCCCAACCTTTAATCCCAAAGCACAAATATCAAGAAATCCACGGATCAAGCAAGATGAGAGGATTTAAACAAGGATTTTAGAGAGAGATGAGAGCAAAAAGGGAAAAAGATCTTTGGAGAGAGAGAGAGAGAGATGTCAAAAAGTGACTTTCCTCATAGTTTTATACAAACAGACCATTCGAGCGATGAAACCTACGCTCGAGCATCAGACACAACATATTGCTCGAGCGACCAACCCTAGTCTCGAGTAAAGAAACCAAACTACCAGAAGTTAACCCCTGCAGAACAGACTGCTCGAATGACCAAAATATCGCTTGAGCAACCAAACCCCTATTCTCAGAAGTTAATACTACAACCTAGAACCTAGAAGAAATAAAACACTGCTCAAGTGACCAAAAAACCGTTCGAGCGAACTCAAGACCACACAACTAAAACCTACCTAGAAAAACCCAAATCCCACTTGTTTCAACATAACTCAAAAATCCAATTCTCAACTCCAAAAGACAACATAGGATCAGAATAGATGTTAACATCAACAATCAAATACAAACCTAAAACCAAAGAGTATAAAAGGGTCGAGTCTTAACCCAACCTTCCCCCCTTAGGGAATTTTGTCCTGGAAATTGAACTACGTCAACAACAAGCAATACAACATCAACAACAATAATAACATTTGCCCAATAGTATATATATATAAAAAATACAAACTCAACTCAACACAACATTAACATCAATCTTATGAAGTGTTTACAATTTTCATATACAAAAATAACTACAAAAGATTCAAACATCAATAAATAAGTTCAGATACTTATCATGGACTTTAGTCTCATGCTCTCAAGTCGCTTCTTCGACCCCGTGGTGCAGCCACAATACTTAACCAAAAGAATATCTTGCCTCACAAAACTTGCTCTCGTGTGTCCAAAACCTGAACTAACCTATTCTCATACGAGGCATCCTCATCTACCTCTAAATCAGTCCAATCTAGCACATATGAAGGATTGAGCTCATAGTTGCGAAGTATACTAATATGAAACACATTGTGAACCCTGAAAAGTTGTGACAACAAGACTAAACAATAAGCTACTTCTCTGATTTGCTCTAAAATCTCAAAAGGTCCAATAAATCTTGGAGACAACTTTTCGCTCTTTTCAAACCTCATCAAACCCTGTCTCGGTGAAATTTTAAGGAACACGTGATCCCCCACCTCAAAAGGCAAGGGTCTTCTCTTTCGGTCGGCATAGTTCTTTTGACGACTTTGAGTTGACACTAACTTCTTATAAATAAGTGCAACTTTCTCCATCGTCTCTTAGACCAACTCTGGACCCAACATAGGTGCATCATCCACCTTGGCCCAACAAACAGGCGACCTACAAGGTTGGCTATACAACGCTTAAAAGGTGCCATTTCGATACTCGCTTGAAAACTATTGTTATAGACAAACTCTATAAGAGGTAAGTACCCTTTTCCAAGACCCCTTGAAGCTGAGAACGCAAGCCCAAAGCATGTCCTCTAGAATTTTAATTGTGTGCTCAGATTGCCTATCTATCTGAGGATTATAAGCGATGCTAAAAGTTAGCATGGTACCCAAGGCCCTCAGTAGGCTCTGCTATAACTGAGGTGTGAAACGCAGATGCCTATTTGAAACGATAGTCACCAGAACCCTGTGAAGTTGAACTATGTCCCTAACATATAATTTGACAAGATAGTCCATTGAGTCACTCGTGCGCATAGGAATAAAGTGAGTGGACTTAGTTAACCTGTCAAAAACTACCCAAACAACATTATCCCATTGAGTCCTCGGAAGACCTACAACAAAATCCATAGTGAGATGTTCCCACTTCTACTCAGATATAGGTATGGGTTGTAACAATCCTACTGGTCGTTGGAACTCGGCCTTCACTTACTGACAAGTAAGGCACCTTGAAACAAATAGAGCCACGTCTCTTTTCATCCTCCTCCACAAAAATTGACGACAAAGGTCATGATACATCTTCGTGTCTCCCGAATGTATCGTAAGACGTAACTGGTGGAACTCTCGGAGAGCCTCTTCTCTACAAGACTGTGGCACAAACATGCGGCCTAAGTATCTCACACTCAAATCAGAATGAATATTCAGATCCTTCTCTAATTTCGCATTGGAAATCATTCCTCGGATAATCTTCACCTCACGTTCGTGTTGTTGTGCCTCAATAACTTGACTAACCAATGTAAGTTGTGCAACTGCGGTAAACAAGGTAACCAACTCAACAGACTCATCAAGATGCAAGTCAAACTCACCGATGACACCTTACATCTCTCATTCGTGTACGACAATACTCGCTACGGTGCCCCCGAACTTTCTACTCAACGCATCGGCCACTACATTGGCCTTCCCTGGATGGTAATGTAATTCGAAGTCATAATTATCAATAAACTCCATCCATCTTCTCTGTCTCAAATTCAAGTCTTTCTATGAGAACATATATTTTAAACTCTTGTGATCAGAAAACACTTCAAACCTCTCCCCATATAGATAATGCCTCCAGATTTTCAAAGCAAACGTCACCCCTACTAATTCTAGGTCATGTGTACGATAGTTCTTCTCATGGATTTTCAATTGCCATGACCTATAAGCCACAAACTCTCTTTATTTATTTATTTATTTTTTTTGCATTAGCACATAGCCCAACCCTTCTCGAGACGCATCACAATATACCGAGTAATCCAAACCTCTCTATGAAATAATCAGAACTGGTGCAGTGATAAATCTAGTCTTAAGTTCTTAGAATGATTTCTTACAAGTCTCACTCCACACACACTTAATTCTCTTCATCGTCAATGTAGTCAAAGACGAAACTAGCCTAGAGAAATCCTTCACAAAGTGTCAGTAATACCTGGCTAAACCCAAGAAACTCCGGGTCTCAAAGGCATTCTTAGGTTGTTCCCAAACCTGTACCATGTCTATCTTAGAGGAATCCATAGTCACCCATTTCCTGGACATAACATGGGGTAGAAACTTGACTTCCGTGAGCCAAAACTCACATTTCTCAAACTTAGCAAACAAATGGTGTGCTCTAAACAACTCAAGTACAACCCGTAAGTACCCTTTGTGTTCCTCCTCGGGGGGTGAATAGATGAAGATGTCGTCGACGAAGAAAACCACAAACTAGTCTAAAAATTCATAAAGGACTCGATTCATCAAGTCCATAAATGAGGCTGGTGTATTAGTTAGCCCAAAAGGTATCACTAAGAACTCATAATGGCCATAATGCGTACATAAGGTCGTTTTCTGAACGTCCTCCTCCTTCACCCTCAATTGGTGATATCCCGATCTCAAGTCAATCTTAAAAAAACAACGAGATCCATTAAGTTGATCAAATAGATCATCTATTCTCGGCAATGGGTATTTGTTCTTGATAGTAGCCTGGTTCAACTTACAGTAGTCAATACATAACCGTAAAGTGCCGTCTTGTTTCTTCGTAAAGAGAGCCGGCGAACCCCAAGGCGAAGTGCTAGGGCATATGAAACCTATATTTAACAAATCCTAGAGCTGCACTTTCAACTCATGCAACTCAGCTAGTGCAAATCTATACAGTGCCATAGAAATCAGAGCCGTGCCTGGCACTAAGTTAATAGAGAACTCAATCTCTCTATGTGGTGGTAAGTCAATAAGATCGTCTAGAAAGACATCCAAATACTCTCGAACCACTCTCGGTAAGTCACCCTGGACAACATTACCTTCATCCGTAACCAATATGGAAAAGATAAAACTCAACTCTTCTCGACCTTTAAGGTCATACAATGGAGGAATAACACTATCATCCCTATCGCACAAAAAGTAGAAACAATCCCTGATGGTGTACACACCAACACCCTCCAACGGTAACAATCTATTAAAGCCTGAAAGTAGGTCAGCCAATCCATGTCTAAAATCACATCAAAAGTATGCATGTCTAGAACAATAAATTCAAAGAAGAGTCCACGATCTGTGACCTCAATCTCACAAGAGCGACACACTCGACCCAATGCCACTTTACCCCCAATAGGTGTTTCAACAAACAGAGGAGACTCCAATTGATCAAACTCCAACCCCAAGGTAGATGTAAAAGAAGATGATATAAATGAATGAGATGCACTCATATTTATCAATACACTGGCTAGCGAATTGAACAACAGAAAATTACCTCTTACAATAGTAGGCCTTGGTAATAGTTCCGGTGTGATAACAGCATACACATGCCCTAGATGCCTCTAATCTACTTGCTCACTCCTCGGAGCATAGGCCTGATGAACGGATTGAGCTGAAGTGGCTCCCTGATTGGCCCTTGAGGCCTGAATCGACTAAGTTGGCATGTAGCTTTGATTCTGTGTAGAACTAGATGCACTAAATGTGCCACCAATTGAGGGCAAAATCTACTCAAGTGCCCGGATTGCCACACTAAAAACATGTAGGCGGTTACCCTCTCCTTTGGCTCTCACTTTGAGAATGAGTCGAAGATGATGATGGTTGTTGCCCTCTTCCTCTTTGCGAGCAAGCTAGAGACTTGTCATGAATACAATTATTCACTTTTTTTTTTTTAATTTTTTAAATCATTAGCTCGTCTTACTTCTCATTTTCATTCCTCATTTCACAAAAGTATATAAATCTTTTATTGATTTCCAAATTTATTTTTCCTTCTCTCCAAATCCCCAATACCCACAACAAATCATCACATCTTTCTCTTTAATTATCATTTTTTTTCATAATCTAACACATACATAACACAAATTAATCCCATCTCTCAAAAAATCAAATAGTCAAAGGATTTGGGGTTTTCATCTCAACCCTTATAAACCAGATTAACCAATTCACAAATCTTTCAATACAAACAACATTTACCAACACCCTTTTTATTTTTCTGAAATTCTGATTTCTCGACAATTATTACAACTTAGCAATTATAAAATCTTAGATAATAATTAACACAAATAAAGTTCATGATGACTTTCTTTATTTTCTTACATATCTATTTTCACATTTTTAATACACAATACCCCATATGGTCCAAATAATATCAAATCATCAATTTTTCTCTCTTTTTCATAACCCATAAACAATTAATTAGGGATTTTTACTCTAATCCTTTTAAACATGCTCCTCAAAAATACAATCTCATAGATTCACAACAAAACACAAGATTTAACTCTAGATCATAAAACCCTAACCCTCATCACATACTTTTCAAAAATACCCAACAAATCAAGTTTTTAATGCAATAAAAATTATCTCATGTCTATCTATAACGAGGTATTGAAAATGAGTAAAGAAATCCCTACTTTAAAGAGAGAAGAGGAGAAAACCTCAAAAATCAACTTCATCAAAATTTGATCTCCACTGGTCAAAACGTTGCCCTGGAGGCACTCGTCATTTTTGTATTAGGAACTAATATCAAAATCTTACTTGATCTTCGTAGATCGAAGAGAATATGAAATTTGGTGAGAGTTTAGAGAGAATGAAGAGAAAAGAGAAGTCAGAGAGAGAGAGAGAGAGAGAGAGAGAGAGAGAGAGATTGATGAGAAATGGTCGAAAAGAGAGAGATTTGATTTGAGTGAAAAGAGCACAAAAATCGATGTTTGAATGCTCAAAATCCGCTCGTGCGGATCAACTTAGTAAAAAGTGGCTTTCTCACAAAATCTGCTCGTGCGGAATTCATATTTCGCTTGTGCGAATTTGATCCAAATAACTTTTGCTGGATGAGTTCAAACAAGCATATCTCCCTTGTCCAAAATTGGAATATGGTCAATTTTTCTAAATTGAAGCCCCCGTAATAAGCTTTCCAACGGTTTTGACCTTACATCAAGATTCAAAATGTGAAAAAAGAAAAAGGCAAAAGAGTGAACACTACTCAAAACAAATATTCAAATTTGGGATTTTTGGTCTAATCTTGCTCAACCAACATGTTAACTCATCAATCAAGGTTCCAAACAATGATGAAGAGGTCCTAATTATAATAAGGAGGACTTACATGTAGGTTCTAATAGGTAGACTTAGGCCTCGTTTGGGAATAAACTATTTTAGTAACTTTTTGGTTTAATATGAATAAATGTGCAGAAAGTAAAGAGAGCGATATGACAACTTATAGTGACTTTTTGGCTAAAACCGAAGGTTTCCAAACGAGGCTTTATTGTCCATAGGAGTAGCATCCTGGCACAACTTAACAAACTATTCCCTCAACCTTTCCCGAGCGGAAAGATGGAAGTACTTGGCTTAAAAGGCCTCTATGAAAGCAACCCATGTGTTACTTACTGTGTCCTTAGCATACTTCCACCAGTACCCAGCGTCTCCTTTCAATTGGAAAGTCGCCAAAGAAATCCTCAACCCCTCATCCTCGACTCTGAGTATACCAAGTGTCTTGGTAATTTGTTCTAACCACTCATCTGCTTCCAATGGTTTAGCCTTCCGTAAAAGCTCCGGTGGATTGGAGCGAAGAAACTCCTTAGTAAGCTTGAGGGTACACTCGTTGTCACCCTCATTGCGAGCTAGAGCATCTTGTATTGCTCTCATAATCTCGCGAGCGACTTCCTCCTCAACAGTCGATGTTGTAATGGCAGGTGCTAAAGGAACCATTGTGCCTCTACTGACACTCCTACTCCCCATCCGTCCTCTATTCCCTCGTGTAGACATCTTGTAAAATCCAAAAACAAAACCAAACTTAGTGCTCAACACAACAACCTTCCCCGAGATACACACTCACCACTGCCAAGCTACCAGACACACTTAGCCCCTAAAACATACAATTTCTATTGCGTATAAACAATTAAACACCTAAACACATAATTGAATCAAGTCCTCAAAGATAGTCACTCATCCCAGAACTCTCAAGGAATTTCAATTATAAACCATGTTGATCAGGCGTGTTCCGATAAGACCTTAAAGCAAGTTCATCAGCTACAAGTACTATCCAAGAACTTAATCCCATGCTCACATAAATGCAACATACAAGTCCTAGCGCTTATCCTAACTATATGCAAACGTCCTCACCAAGCATAGCAAACTCGTTGTGGTAAAAACCACTCCCCACGAGCCCAAGGTATTCAAACCCAGCTCACTTTGATACCAAGTTGTCATGCCCCACTTTTTGTTACTCAGATTCTATTACTGAACCATTATTATAGATTCAATTTCAGAAATAACATGCGAAAACTCTTTACATTAACAAGAACACATGAATAAAGATTCTCTCATTCGAATACAATATGAATGCAACATGAGTTATAATTAAATAAATTTCCCGTAGGCTTATATCTTTCACATTAAAAGAAAGGGTTTAACCCTTTTACATCAATGACATTCTACCCACAAATAAAAGGCCTTGTGGCCAATAGATAAAGAAGATCCTTGACCTTGAAACACTTTTCAACGTTCACCTGAAAAAGGATTAGCAACATGGGATGAACATAAAGTTCAGTAGGGATCTCAACATGATCCTAAACAATAACAACATACAGATAGCTATGATCATGAATGCTTTATATCATATCATATACATAATGTGACGGTTTATACTGAAAATATACTAATACAGTACTTTTCTCAAAATCATGCAATTTACCTAACAACACAAACAATCCACTTTTCTTTCTAATTTCTTATTTATAAATAACGTATCACAACTGGTTGTTTTAAAAATACTTTCACAAAACTCGATTACTTCTCATTATTTACGTCCAATACAAAACATATGTTCACTTTTGATACATTCATCACATTTCCTTGGCCCTAAGTTGCCCTAAGTCCATGGTCAAGAAACACTTTCAACAACTCGTCCAATATGCCTATGTATATACATATATGTCCTAACATGAATACGAAATCAATACATGTACAATGATTACTACGTTATCATATAAAGTAACCCGGCCTCACCCAACCATAACCATCACCTACTCATGATATATAAGGATACATCAAGACAAAATGAGAAACAAAGCAATGCTCTACTTGCCTTAAGCACGGTAAGCCAAGGATACACCTTTCCATAACGAAATGCCAATTTACCATACACAAGCTGGAAGATAATGGTACCTCTACCAATTTACCAGACACCAGCTAAAAGGTAATGGTACATTTGCCAAGTTCTCCAGGCGCTAGCTGGAAGGCAATGGTACCTCTCATTCTCAGCGCGTGAACATTTCCAACCATCTCAACATACTAGAATGCATAATAACAAAATTGCACTACATACACGATATTATTCAACACAACAATGCCATTTTCCACTGATGACCAATGACAAAACCTCTAAGCATATGTATTAAATACACGTAAGACAATAATCCAATCTCACGAGACCTTAAGTCTAATAACAATAATAATATGTAAAGGTCTCAAAATCCGACCTCAAGTTTATTATTAATTTACGAAGTGTTATGATTTCATTTTCTTTCCAAAAACCAATTTTCCTTATTTTCCTATCCACACTACTCCAATCATTTTCTAAAAATTCATTCTCTTCATTTAATTAAAAATCACATCCTTGATGCCAAAGCCATAACCTAACCCCACTCAACATGATTAATCTAAACAATCCAATACCAGGGTTACTTCTCCCTTTTAGATATTAACACAATTACACAATCCAGATTAACAAAATATAAAAGATTATTCAATTTCCCCCCTTTTAAATCCATTAAGTCAATAATATTAAATTAGGGCTTTCCTCCCTCTCAACATAAACATGTTAAACTACTTCCCAATTAACCCAAACAATAACCAACTTAACAACTTTAATCACAAATATCAAACCCTAGATCATTTTTCATGATTTTCAAGGAAATCCATAATGAATATAGTTTTTATGCAATAAAATCTACCACATGTCTTTCTATAGATGAGGTATTAAAAAGGAGCAAAGAAATTCCTACCTTTTGAAGCTAAGAGGAGACAACCAAAAAATTACTGGCGACAAAACCACGAACTACTTGGATCAAAAGGAAGCCCTTGACGAGATCTACAATCTTTCTCAAAGGACCAAGGTGAAAAGATAGCTCCAAGTGAGTAGATCTAAAGATCTAAGTGAAAAAGTTGAGTTTAGAGAGAGAGAAGGGAGACTCACGGTGTAGAGATGAAAAAGAGAAAGAGAGAGAAAAGAAATAATGAGGAAAGTGTGTTTGGAGCCTATTTATAGTAATAGAATAATAGTCCCAAAATCAATGAAAAGAATAAGAAAAAACCCCCAAAAAGTAGGGCCTAAACCGTACCCAAAAAATATAAAGTTTACTTACAGGGGTCGATCCTCAAGGCAGTGGTGTCGACTTAAGAAGAAATTTTGAAACACCAATGTGTGCAGTAGACAAGGGTCGACCCTTGGAACCAGTGACGTCAACCCTATATTTCAATAGCAACACCCAGAACATAGCAGCAGACAAGGGTCGACCCTTGGACCTGTGGTGTCGACCCTATAAACCAGCAGAGACACTAAGAGCAAGACAGAAAGGTGGTGTCAACCCCCATGAAGATTAGTGTTGACACCAGAACAAAATTTTCAAGTTCTCAAAGAACTTTTCAACAAAAACAAGCACGAATAAACAATCCCAACAAGTCCAAATCGAATTGTACTCCTTAAAAACCAGGATACAACAACTCCAACGACTCCCAAAATGAAAATAAATGAATTAAATATACTCTCCAATAGTTTAAAGGGCACAAGTGCTACACAAAAAATCATTACAAAATATTATTTTTAGCAATGATTTTATTAGGACTTATTTTCAATAGGATTTTATAGGAAGTAAGTTCAACTATTAGGACCTATTAGTAGTTTACTCTTATAATAACTAAAAGGCCAAATGCTCAAAAGTCCAAATATATATATTTATACAGGTATAAGGTAACTGTTACCACTTAACATAAATAAGTCGGGTTTAAGACTTGGGACACTAAATGGAAGTCCATGTCAAATATGTTCATATAGTTCTTTATTATGTAACATATGTGAAATTTCACACTAATCACATTTTCATAAGTGTTTGTTATCAAATGATATAAACTTTCACATCAATAACAAATTACATATGTGTACTTGCTTGTGTTTGTGAATGCATGCATTAATAATTGCATAAATAACCAACTTCTTGTTTCCACTGTGGTAGAAAACCTATGTCGAATTGGTCATAACCAAGCTTGGTTCATTATTCTAGCTTGGAGGTAAGTTGGCAGTCCACGATCGTACAAAACTTATCATCTCGATAGACTATTGTTCCCAACAAGCTCCATACTCGTAAGTCACTTCATAATAATATATTCACATTGCCACAAAACATAATACAAATTATTTAAATTATTAACCATATCTATCTATCTTACAGGGTTGATTGTGTGCTGGTTATTTGTTATATTACGAGACAACATGCCTGCCATGATCTAATAGAGCCAAATCTGTGCCACGCTGACAGATACGAACTACGTTAATCATTAGTCAATTTTTATTTTTATTTTTTATTTATTTTATTTTTTCTGAATGAGAAAGACAAAATAGTTCATGATATTCTTGTGAAAAAATAAAACATGTTCCCAATTCATTTAATCTTATGGTTGGGGGATGTCCACCATAAACTAGTTATTTATTTATTTATTTATTTGTGAAACTTTGACAACTTGTTGAAAATGTGGGTAATGTATATATACATCAATGATCTATTTTGTACACACCTATGTGCTTTGATGATTGATGTTGATGTGTTGCTTGTGCCAAACAATATGAAGTATGAACATCCACATTTGTTCTCTTATGTTGATATTGGTGTGAATGTTAACATCATAGCTTACTTTACAACCCATTCCAATGAATATGAGTGTTTACATTTTGTCCTATGTTTATTATGGTTGACTACAGATGTGAATATTCACATTGTACATATATGGGGTGTATTAATACACACAATGTTAGTTGACAAAATAATCATACATATATGTTTACACCACCATTCTGGCAACCCCAACAAAACAATCTAGATACCACATACAAGTGACACTACTATGTATATTTGGTGTTGGTGTATTATGTGTGCCAAACAATATAGAGTGTGAACATTCACGTTTGTCCTCTGATATTGATGTTGGTGTTAATGTTCTATCAAAAAATATACCAAAAAAGAATATTGAATATGCACAATGACAGTTGACCAAACAATATTCCAAACAATATGAAGTGTGAACATTCATATCTGTTCTCTTATGGCAAAGTTGGTGTGAATTTTCACATCGTAATTTATGTTAAGGCCCATTTTCAATCACATTCTGTCCTATGTTTATTGTGGTTAACTACAAATGTGAATCTTCACAGTATACATAAATTAGGTGTATGATCAATCCACTAACATACCAGAATTAACGTGAATGTCCACATTTATTTGTTGCATTGTGAATATTCACATCATGTTTTTGTTCAAATAAACATATGGCTTGTGGTTATATGAAAGAATACAATGTTTGATGTGAACTTTAACATCACCATTGCATAATGATAATGAACATAGTGAAAATATATACACTATTCAATATTATATGGGTGCGTGAATATTCATACTGATTGACAACACAAATGACAAATGTTCATTACAAATTATTATGAACATTAACATTGATTAATGATGGGATGATGTTAACAAAAAATCAGAAACAATAGCAGCAATAGAACTAGAAATCCAAAAATCTCGATCTCTCTAAAAATAAAAAATCATCACTTATATCCTCATCTTTATCGTTATCACTATCATTAACAACCCATGCAATTCCACTATTATACCAATCCAAACCAAACCAAACCCACATTCAAGGAACATATTTGTAAAAAAAAATCAACTGGATACAAAATTGAGTTTCAAATCATTCGCTCTCCCTTCGATTCAAATCATTCTCTCTCCCTTTGATCTCCAATTGAAATCGCAACTATGGCAGAAAATAGAGTTTCTAACCTTCGTCCAACAATTCTCAACTTGTAATGTCCCTGGGATCTCTGACTGTAACAAAACATAGCTTTAATCTACGACAATAGAAGAATACAAAGTTTCTAACACAGAGCAATAATGGATGAACACATAGTTTGAAACACAAAGCAACAATGAAAGAACACAAAATTTCACCGCAACAATGGAAACGTGAATAGTGCAAAATCATTGATCGACCAAATCCCTACAAAACAGATATTCAAAACTTATCAACCCAATCTCTACAAAATCGGTGATCACCAAAACTACTTCTAACAAACTATGGAATCGTGAATAGTACAACTATGTGAAATACATCTTACCAAAATAGAACAATGGGTATATTAGTTCTAAAAAAATTATAAATCAGAAAAAAGGATCTCCTGGTATAGAACTCTAAATATATGGACTTATACTTTATGGACTTGTTGAGTTAGATCTCCTAAATGTAAGTTATAAAAAGATTTAAAAATTTAAAAACGTTACCAAACAATATGACCTTTTTAACCATTACAAAACTCAAAAATTGAAATTTGCTATAACTTAAAAATAAAAAAATAAAATGACACCACCCAATCCTTTTAATAGTGTGTAGTATTGTAAATTTACTAGGAGTGTTTTTAGAACTTTAAGGTTTCAAACTACAAATTGTTTTAAAAATCTATTGTCTAAGCCATTAAACCTTAAATATTGAAAATTTAATTTGTTTTATAATAGATATCCTTAAATCAATTACAAACTTACCAAAAAAATTCAAAAAGAAATATCTTATACCATTATTTGTTCTTTTTAAATTTCTTAAAATCTATCAATATAATAATTTTCAAATTTTTTAAATTGTGATCATTTAAATAATATTTTTAATTTTTAAATAGAATGAACACATTCTAGAAAATTTTTAGTAATTTTTCATTTTATTTCAGTAAATTACACATGTCACTTATGTATTTTAAAGGAAAAAATCATTGATTTTTTAGATGGGGGAAGAGAACTATTAAACGAAATTGTTGATTATTAGATTTTCAAAACACAAAATTTAAAAACATAAATTGATTAACGACTAAATTTGTTTGGGTGGAGACAGAACAAATTAATATACAATTTCCTAAATTTACATTTAATTTTTTTTATGAGGGAAAAAAAAGTGAATGTATATAGTATATACTTTATTTAAAAAATAATATGTTATTTTATTCTGTACAATAGTATGGTCATATATTAGTTTGCAGTATATTGCTAGTTATGTATAAGTCTAAAACGTGCTAATTGTGATGTTCCGGGTTTGAACTTGAATAGTATTGTGTAGTAGGGTAGTGTGCGTTACTGTCGGTGTTTTGTTTACCATATTGAATTGTTAAGATTTCTTTTCTACTTCTACTTAAAAAATTTTGAGCTTTGAGCATTGGAACTTGTTTTGGATTGCAAAATCAAACTCTAGGTTTCTGGGCAAAACTGCTCATGCAGAATTGGCAACCGCTCGAGCGGATCAACACAGAGTTTTTTGGGCAGAAAATCAATCGAGCGGAGTTTGGTGAAAATTTATGAGCTTCTCTAAAGCAATTCACTCGTGGAGCCAAAAAAATTTGCTCGTGCAAATTTCGGCGCGTTTGTTGCGATTTTCGTGCTATTTTCTTCAAAACTAATACCAAAAACATGCTTTTGCACAAATTTTCACTTCTTTCTCTCTCTCTACTCATCTTTTCTCTCCTTTCTCTCTACAAACACACTAAAATCCAAACTTCTCTCTAAGATTTAGCTCAAATCTTTAAGAGTTTGAGGGAACTTCTAATACCAAATCGAAGAGGGTGACGAGGGTTATGTTTATAACCGATTGGATCAAGTTTTCGTCAACCTTGAATTCTAAGGTTTTCTTCATCTTCATCTTCCAAGCTTGAGGTAGGGATAATCTTAGAATTATATATATGTTTTTGTAAGATTATACTTGTTTGAAGTATTTCTTACATGTTTGAGCCATGGTTTTGGGTTGATGAACCCTATATGATGTTAGATTGTGACAACCCTCACCACTGTTTACTGATTAACCACTGACTACTGCTAAACTGAGACTGATTATGATAAGTAATTGAATCGACTGAAATACTGAACTGACTAATTGAATGCACTAGTTTAAATACATTTCTATCTGTTTGACTGTTAAATTATCTGTCCATGTTTTATGCTTTAAATTGCAAATTGAAGGCCTTATTGGCGGCCGAATCTGAAATTGATTAGTGATATGTATTAATCATAATTTATGTGATTTTATGGCATATTTAATTGAAATGTGATTTGGTATGATTAAATTAGATCAAATGTTGATAAATTACAAGAGTTGGACTTAATCACCATTTTACCACTTAGTGGCCTACCTCTACAACATTTGAGCCTTGATTCTATATCACTTCTTCAGCCACTTTGAGTGCTATAGCCGACCAAGAGAGAAGAGAGGGAGAGTGTGAGAGAATTGAGTTGTTCTTGATGGTTTTGCTTGGAGACTTGAAGAAATTGTAGAGGATTTGTGCAATTGAGCTTCCCTTCTTATAATTCAAGACTCAAGGTAGAGTCTTCACCTTCTTGTTCTTGTAATTGAGTTAGTTCTTGCATGGCTCTTGTCATATTAGAGTTTAAAGTCAAGATTTGGTCTTGTAATGTTGAATTATAGCATATATCATGCATGCATGTTGCCATCCTTGAGTTTTGAAGAGTATTGTTCATGAAATTCCACATGCATGTTCATATTTTTGCATTGGACCATGAATTCATCTTGTTTATGGAGAAATTGGCCCATTTGAGCATGTACTTGAGGCTTGATAGTTGTTGAATTCATGCATGTTATGTTTTACATCATGTTCATGGAAGTTGGTTTGAAATTGGTATTTAATCAAACTATTCTTGGGCTTTGATTTCTCAAATTGAGCTTTGAAACATGTTATATTATGAGTTTTGATGGGTTTTCCAGGAAATTAGCTCAAGAGGATCAAATTTGATGCATTAAAACTTGGTTTTGAGCTTGAGGTTCAAATCTGGAATTTCCAGAATTTGGACTCACGCTCGAGCGGGGAAAGTGGCGCTCGAGCGTGGAATTCGTGCTCCCAGCACTTTGCATTGTTTTACAGTCCGCTCGAGCGGAAGAATGGACGCTCGAGCGAGGTCATGTGTCACACGCTCGAGCGGGTGTCGAGCGCCCATCGAGCGTGATTTTCACACATCCAGTACTTTGCCATGTTTTGCAGTCTGCTCGAGCGGGAAAAGTGACGCTCGAGCGGGGAACCTTTGTCTGCATATCCGCTCGAGTGGGGAAAGACACGCTCGAGCGGGACCCTATTTTTCTGAAAATTCTAAAAATGTTTTTAAAGTACATCTTTGCATCCTCATTTCATCCTAGGCATTCCTAGGCCTAGTTTAAGGCATCTTAATGAGGATATAGATGTAGAACCGCACCGAGTCTAAGTAGGGACTAAGTTTTTGATTCCCGAATGTGAACTTAGTGTGTGTTCATCCTGTAAACTGTGTAGGGTTGGCATCCGAGGACGCTCTAGCTTATCTGTAGGCCAGAACTCTGTGAGTAACAACTGTGTAAAGATATGTTCAAATATGAATATCTTCTGAATGGTTAAACTGTACTGTTTCTGAATTGATACTGTTAACTGAATGAATGTATGTCCTCTATTCTGAACTGTATTGTGGCATCCATAGCAACTACTGTTACTGTTACTGCTACTGTTACAGAGATCTCTGTTAGTTCCTATCTTGGAACTTCTGTTTACTGTTATGATGGCCATCATTGACTGCTCGGTTTTTCAAGACCTACTGTTTACTGTACTGTTCTGCTAATGAATGTACCACATATGACTATTATGACTGAATGACTGATATACTGAATCAATTGACTGTTTTCAATACTAAAAGGACATTCATTCTTAACCTCTTTACGTATTATGTTATTCACTGGGCTTTAGCTCACTGTTTATATATATATGTAGGTGTCCAGGCACCAGACCGGAGCTAGGAGCGTGGGTTAGACTCCCTTTTGTCAAAGCCAACCACTGTGCCTCACTATGAGGTTCCGAGTCCGTTCAAGTTACGGCTTAGGGGTGTTTAAGTTTCCCCCGTCTGTCTCTGTATCTATTTTGTAATACTGCATCGACTGATAGCACTGTACTGTACTGTCTTAATAGGGATTAAGTCCCTGACCTGGATGATTGTAAATACTGTACATACTGTTTTGGTACTGATAGTATATATGTTATGAAAAATATTTTTGCATACAGACTGTCACAGCTCATTGGACATTGTTTAATTACTGTTTTGACTTCCGCCATGCCCCTATACTCTGTAATACTGTCTTACTGTTAAGCAGGCCTTCGGTAATCACGGATTGCTGGCCGGTTAGAAGATGATATAGATAGATGACATAGATAGATGACGTTAGAAGATGATTTTATCTATTTTTTCCAAAAATTTTGAGAATATAAGCTATGTTCTAAGGTGTGGGTGTTATTTTGGAAAAATCTTTTCAAAAAGGGAATAAAAACTTTGTTTTGGTGGAAACTCTAGAATTTGGAGATTTTGGAAAAAAGTTGAAATATTGTGAAATTGATGCTTGATAATTTGTTATGAGAGTAAATGATGGAGGAAATTTCTATAGTTGTATCAAATGAAGAAATTCCATGAGAAAATGAGAAATTGTTGATTGGGAAGCAAGAGGCATAGCTGCTTATTGTTTTGGAAATACCAAATGCTAAAAATGATGATTATTATCTGAAAAATGCATGAACATTGATATTGTATTATTTTATCTCTTATAAGTGTATTATGATGCTACAATGACAAGAGATGTGGGAATTTCAATGGAACATTGTGTGGTGAAATTGAAAATGGACTATATTAATGCATTGTACATTTTGCATTGCCACTTCATTTTATCATTGTTGCAATTGATTTTGAATCTTGCATTGGGAAAGTATTGTTTTGAGAAAGGAAATTGTTTGTGAAATAAGATCATTTTAGATTTGTTTTGGGGTAAATACGTTAGTGAGTCCGAATAAGGGGTGTAGTTTGATATTGGTTAAGTTGGCTTGAGAGTCATGGTAAAAACCGAAAACACGCGTGGAGGAGGTACCACGTGCCTTTTGGTTAGCAACCGGTAAAGTGGGGATTGGTAGTACTTGTTATGCCTACTTGCAGACACCAACTTAGGGATTACCTGAGTTGTATTTACCACCCCTTTGAACTACATTGAAATCATTGAATTTGTTAAATTCTCAAATTGCATTTTGTACAAAAGTTTTAAAAGATATGTGATGACCGAGTCCTTGTTTTTTTTTTTTCCTTATTTTCTTCTCCCTCCCTCCTTCTTTCATCTTCGTTGGGCTTGAAACATCCGGAATGGGTTCTCTAGATTAGAGCTCTTGTTCTTATTTTGTTTGGTGTTGAGGTCTCTTCGTTTCCGGGGATGCGTAGGGTCAGGTCTGGGATGCCCGGGAGCGGAAAAAATTTTTTCTAGGCTGCTGGGCCAGGGCCGCACTTGCGGGGCCCAAGGCCGCACGTGCGGGAGTGGGCGATTTGTGTGAGTTGCACACTGCCTAAAAGGTAGGTGCGGGCTGAGGTGCGGTAAGCACGTGTAGGGGTGAGGGCCGCACGTGCGGGAAGGGCGCTCCACGCATGTGGGGATGGGTGCCACACGTGCGGCAATCTGGGCAGTTCGGGGCTCTGTTTTTCTTTCACTTTAGGGCTGATTTTGTTTCATTTCCTATACACTTCTCTCACTCTGAAAGTCACATTAACTCCCCCTTCTCTCTAGAAATCATCCCCAAACACTAAAAACCCCTTGATTCTTGACATCCTTGAGTTTAGATCATCACTAACTCTCATGATCTTGGAGACCTAGGGCAAGAGCTTCATTTGGGTGGTGGGAAAACAAGCTTCCTCTCATCTTCAAAGTTAGGGTTTCACTCCTCCTTCATCATCAAGCTTGAGGTAGGGAATTCTTGAGTTATATATATATATATATATATGTGTGTGTGTGTGTGTGTGTTTTGCTACAAAATGTTGATTTTAAAGTTTCCATGAAGTAGCTGTGTTGGTTTTAATTTGCACGAAATGAAGAGAGAGAAAGAGAGTTTTCAAAGATGGGTTTCTAAAATCTAAAATCTTTTGTTCTTCCTAAGGGGCTCTCTTTTCAGTTGACTCATGAAATGTGATTTGGGTTGGTTTTCACCTTGAAGTGGACAAATGTTGGATTTTTGATAAAAGCCCTAGAAATTGGGGATTTTGGGAAGGGATGGGAAACACCTATGGTATTTTTATTCTTCTTGTGTTAAAAAGAGTAGATGAGTGTAGACTTCATGAGTGTTTTGAAAAATGACCATCTTGTGTTAGGCATATTGAAATGGAGAGTTTTTGATTCAAAGACTGTAGTTAAATACATGATAATATATTGTTGTGAGATGACCAAATTGTTGTGCATTATAGATTATGAGAACTATAAATACTGGAGGTTTATGTTTGAAAAACATCACATGTGGCCTTGAAGAGGCAAATTGATTAGAATCGTGTATGATGGGAAATTGCTATTGTGTGTTGAAGACACATGGGTATTTTGTAAAATGGCTTGCAGGGAAGACATGGGAAATGGGATTGATTGATATTGTTGTAGAGACATTTTGAGAATAGTAATTGTTGCATCACATTTCAATTGAGTTATTAATTATTGTGCATCTTGTCATATGTTGGAAAAACATTTATTTTGAGAAAGATTATATTGTAATGAGAATTATGGAAATGTGAATGGGGTAAATACGTGGTAAGTTTGGATAGGGGGTGTAGTTAAAGTTGATAAGTTGGCCTGAGCGTCCATGGTGAAAGACCAGAAAACCACACGGATAGGTGTCGAGCCTTCCGGTTAATACTGGTAAAAATGACAGTTTGGTAGTACTCGTAGAGCCTACTTGCAGACACCAGCCTAAAGATTACCAGTGTCGTATTTACTACCCCTATTGAATTAATATTGGAAGTTTGAAATTGATGAAATCACATGATAATACTGAGAACATGGTGATTCTGAAACAATGCATTGAAATGAATATTTTCCTCATTGATTAACCTTGGCATGGCATTGCATTTACATTTATTTTTGTGTTGAGGAAAAAGCATAACTGTATATACTTTGTGAGAATTTCTCTACTGGGCTTTATGCTCACCCCTATGAAATTTGGTGCAAGTAAAAATGTGGTGATCCCGCCGAGTTGATGGCGTGAACGTGATTGTAAAGAGTGCTTACTCTTATATTTTTGTGTAAATTTTTGTAAAGCCAAGGGCTAACGTGTATGGGTCCGAGAGACCATTTTTTTTTGTAGCCAGGCTATAGCCTTGGAACTTGTAAGCCCTTGAGGGCCTTATTCGTTTTGACTTGATGATTTTACATGCTATAGATTTATGTACCAATTTATCAATGAATGTATAACCGCATGTGAGATTATTTTTGTAAAACATTTGATCTTATGAAATAGTTACGTGGGTAGTTCATGTCGAGTTATTTTGGGGCGTGACAAGATAGATATATATGTTTTTTGGACATGACATGACATATACATTCATCTCATTATATAAAATGTATATAATTTGTTAAGATTTTCTTACTAGATTTTGTGCTCACTCTATAGGATTTTGTGTAAGAAAGGATGTGGTGATCCTGTCGAATTAGATGTGTGAAATATATTTTAAGAGCACATGACTCTTTTCTTTTGCTGTAATTATTTTTGACAAGCCAAAGGGCTTACATGTATGAGTTTGAAAACCATTTTGTGTACTCGGACTTAAGCCTTGAAAGTTGTAGCCCTTGGGGGCACTTGATTGTACATGACTTATTGTGCCACATGAATGTTGAATGTATAATTATATGAGGAATATTCTTTTGTAAATCTCTGAAGTTTAATGAATACCCATGTTGGAGATTTGATGACAATGTAAATGTTGAGACTTTATTTCTGTATACATTAAGCAATGGAAATTATTGTTTGGAAACAAAATTATGTAATTAGAAGTTGATAAATCTTTATCGTGTTAATTATTCGGGACGCGACATTAATAAAGCACTTTTAATGGATAAGATATAAAAGAATATGTTCCAAAACAAGTGGTCGGTGATGTAAATGTTGGTTGTCGACAACTAAAGATAAGCTTGGGACCATAAAAAACTTTTGTAGATGCTTTCCTACAATATAATCCAGGGGAGGACTTTGAATTCAATTGGCATTCTATGTGATGTAAAAGTTGGTTGTGGACAACTAAAGATAAGCTTGGGACCATAAAAAACTTTTGTAGATGCTTTCCTACAATATAATCCACGGGAGGACCTCGAATTCAATTGGCATTCTATGTGAATTCAAAACAAAAAGTAATTTATACTTTGCATTTTTACATTTTATATTAAATCTTATTTTAGTCTTTCATTTTTTAATTATAAGAATCAATTTCTTGCACTTTTAATTAAGTTACAATATGATCTTTCGATATTTTTTTATTAAATTAAGTAATGGAAATTTTTATGTGACTCACACAAGTCATTTTTTCCAGGTAAAAATATAAATATCATCCATTTTCTTCTTTTTCTCTGTATTCAATATATATTTTTGCTTTCTTTTGTATTTTCTTAACAGACCATCACCAAATACCCGTTCCCCGCTATTCTTCCGCTCGTTCCCCGCCATTCATAACAACTACCCATCATTTCTTACCGCTCCACACATTCCCGAAAAGCATGGGGGCAATAATATAGTAGAGAAAGAAAATATATTAAATAAATAGAGAAAACAAAAGAAAATTACATTTTCCTTAAAAAAAGTCTTACGTAAAAATGATAATTTTTGTTAGTGAATTTTAATGTAAAACTCACGGAAAAGTTACACTACAATTTGACTAAAACTATAAGAGATAAACCATTATAATTAAAAATTGACCGATTAATATAGTAGTGAGTATAAAGTGCAAGGGTGTAACCTAATTTACTCTAAAAACAAACTAGCAATGAATAGAAATAATTATCTCAACTAGCTAGATTAACTTTAATCTTTGGAAAATTGCAAAGGTTTCCCTAGATGGATATTTTTATAAGTTCCATTTCATCATATCCTTATTGAGTAGCAATACTTTTCAAGTAATAGTTTTTAAATGTATTTTATAATTATTATTTTTTAAATATTAAATAAGTGTTCGATATTTTGTTGGTGACTCTTTAAGTTTATGATCTATTTTGAATTTAAAATGTGTCATTTTAGTGTATAAGATTATTATAATTCTTATAATGGGTCTGTTAAGTGCAACTTTCTACAAGTTAAAAACTAATAATCAAAACAGAATCTAAAAGCACCTATTTCTTTTAATTCTCAATAATTAATTTTGTTTCAAAATTACTTAAGCTATATCAACTTTCTAAGTTATAAATAGAAATTGTAGTAAATATTCCAAGACAAATTTTCAACAGAAAAAAAATAATATAAATGACTTCATAAGTTGCATCAAACATGAGCAAATGTGGCCAATCCAAAAGAAAAGAAAAAAATAAAAAATAAAAAAATTTACCAAATGTAAGTGTAGTTTTCAATTGAAAAGAAGAAAAAATTAGAATAATGAGGCAAATGTATGTCAATTAGAAATAATGAGATTGAAGCTTGTCAATGTTCCCTTTTACGTATCTTATTCCTATTATATATATATTTATTTTTTTATGGGATTTTCTTAATATTTATAAATTAGAGGCGTCATCTAGGGAGTACTGCCTATGATAAGATTTAAATTCTTAGTAAGACGTCTGGATTCTGACAAATTTATAAATTTGAAATTTAAAATATTTTTGATAAATAATTAATGATATTGGTTAACAAGTTTCATAAGAAAATGGGTGAAATATTTAATAAATTCTAAATATTGATCTTATAAACTGTTTGATCTATCTTTTTTTCTTATAGACCAAAAAGTTTTATTCTAGTGTGAATAATATAAAAGGCCAAGTATAAACATGCATGTATTTTGTGTCGAGAAATGTGGGTTTTCTCATATTGTTGAAATTATTAAACGTAACATTTCAAAAAAATTCTTTAGTGTATTTTTTTCAAATGTAACACTTTAATCAATATAACACTAAAAAAATGTAACACACTAAAACACTCATTAGTGTATTTTTTGTCAAACGTAACAACGTAACATTCTAAAAAAAAAAAAAACTTATTTATGTACTTTTCCCAAACATAACAATATGACATTTTAAAAAAATTCCTTAGTATACTTTTTTCAAACATAATACTTCAATCAATATAACACATAAAAACTCTTTAGTGTATTTTTTTTAAACGTAATATTACAATCAATATAACGCATTAAAAAATTTCTTAGTTTACTTTTTCCAAACGTAATATTCCGATGTAACACACTAAAAAGCTCAAAAAACTCTTTAGTATACTTTTTTTAAACGTAATAACGTAACATTTTTAAAAAACTTCTTAGTATATTTTTTCGAAACATAATACTTTAACCAATGTAACATCTCTTTAGTGTACTTTTTCCAAATATAAAACTTTAATATAATATATTAAAAAACTTCTTAGTGCACTTTTCTCAAACGTAACAATGTAACATTCTAAAAAAACACATTAGTATATTTTTTCTAAATATAACACACCAATCAATGTAACACATCCTTAGTGTACTTTTTAAATGTAGGACTCTAATGTAATTTGTCAATGTAATACTAGAAAATCATACTAGTAGAAATGTAGATTTTCACGCTTAACAACCAAAATTTCAGCCACCAATTCCCCTAAAAAGAATCTTCCATATCTCACATCTCCATTTCCATTTCAAAAACAAATCAGAAAATTAAAAAAAAATGAATCACAAAAGGAAATTCACTTAAACTTAGATGGTATCAAATCAAATAAATACAACTTTTCAAAATAAAAACGACTAATTGGCTCATAAAAAAACTCTTAGAACTAAATTGATCACTATTCTCCTATATGGGATTTATGGATAAATTTTCAACAAAAAATTAAATAATTATATATTATTTGTTGAACATACTTTCATACATTATGTACAATCTTTTTTAATATCTTAACAAGTGTCCTCAAGCCACTCGTAAACAAAATCTATAATCAATAATTAATAATTTTCTACAAATATATTATGATCAAATCGTTTTATTACGTAGATAATATTTATACCTATATTGTTTTATTATTAACATATCTATATTTTATATTTTAGGAGAAATTTATTAGGAAATCCTCTTAAGCACTTGTATTCGAATTGGTTCATAACATATTTTTATATTCTAATAAATCCTATTATTTGAAAATTTGATTTACCAAATCATAATTATCATATTTTAGGTATTTTATGAATAATTTTATCCTTACAAATATTTTTTGAACCCTTAGTAACTGGTATACAGTATTTTGGACTATTTTGTAGTTTTTATATATTAAACTTTAAAAATTCTTAATTTTTGTTGTGCATTTTTTTTTATTTATGAAATTTATATTTTTGAAACCTAATTAACGAGATCTATTAAATAAGATCCCACTTGAATATATAATTTTATAAAATAAAAATAAATACATGAATTTGACAGTGTGATGTTTGCATTGAGAGTGAATGTTCACATTAAATAAACTTGATAGTGTGAATGTTCATATTATGGAACATTCACATTATTAATGTGAATATTAATACGAGTTTCACACTATTATTATTATGAGTATTTTGATATCTATATCACTCATAAGACTTATTAAAATACAAAAAAATATTTTGAACTAAATAAAATATAAATAAGTAAAAATGAATTTATAAAAAATGTTCATATATTTTAAAAAATTATTGTATATATATTAATACATTCATATTGTATTGGGCAAATTACATATATCCCCCTCAAGGTTTGGCTAAATTACAAATACCCTTGAGGTGTGAGAAATTACAAATTTCTCCTTGAATGCTATATTTGCATAACAAATTAGGGGGTAATTTGTTATGAACTTTAAACCTCAGGGGACAAATTGTTATGAAAATACAAATCTCAGGGGGCGGGATGTAATTTCTGAAACCTCAGGGGGTATCTGTAATTTAGCCAAATCTCAAGGGAGGTATATGTAATTGATATTGTATTATATTAATATCCGTATCTATAGACTTGGTTTGTTTGCAGCGTGGTAATTGATTAGGTCGCAACTCACAAGAGTGTTGTGGATCAAACATTTCTAAAGAATATAATCAAGGAAAAGTTTGAAATCTCGGAATTAAGATTCTAGAATTTATCTATCTAGAATGAAATGAGTATGTATACTGGAGATTAAATTAATACAATGTGAGAATAAATTCCATGTAAATAATTCTGAATTTATAGTATTGTTGATATAATCAATTAAGCAAGTGGTGATCATGTAAATGTTGGCTGTGTGGACAACCAAATCTTAGAATTGGGGACCAAAAAAAAAGTTTGAAAATTCTAAATATATTTGGAATATTAAGTGGCATCATCTACTTTGTATTCTCAATAAATGAAAAATAATAACACATTCGTTTTGATAGATTTAAAATTTTTTAAAAACAGTTTCCGAGTTTACACTTTGTACTTATATTGAATTTTATAATATTTTAATCAATTTTTTTAAAAAATATTTTTTAGATACATTTAATTTAGATACACTTAAAAAAGTATATATAATTTGTGAAAAAATATTTACAAATGTAGTAAATACAAAAAGATCAAAACAAATATCAACTTTAGTACATTTTTATATTTTTTTTATTCGTTGAATTCTTTTTTGATTTTTTTACAAATATTTTACTTTTTAACTATATTTAGATTAAGTGTACCAAAAAAAAAAAAAATTTCACTTAAAAAACAAAACATGAAAAAAAAAAAAAAATTTCAAAAACTGGAAACAAGGTAGTAAGATTTTATACTGCATAATTAATTTAAAGTATCACGTATAGTTATATGGCACTGCTGAATAATTATATTTAATAAAGATGTGTTAGGTTTCTGTAATTGGCAATCCCGTTGGATAAAATTTTATTCAGTTGTATTTTTATTTACTCTATTGTATCTGTGAGGTTGTGAGGGTTTAGATACAAATCCAATCCAAGTTATGTTTGTGTAGAGAGTTCGTGTTGACATTTTGTATATTGACTTGAGCATTATTGTTTTCCACTTCGTTGACTAAGTACAAGGATCTCGAGCAGTCATTTGTGCGCTCGAGCGGTGAAGTGATTTATCCAGTATTTCTGCGTGCGTCTGAACTTCTGGGAGACAAGTTTTACCACTTGAGTGGTTGGCTTATATGTTTGCATCGCCTTTACTCACATCGCTTGAGTAGTAAAGTGTGTGCTTGAACAGTTTTTGTGACTCTGTTTAGTATAGGGTGTGCTACTTGTTATTTTTAGGGTTTAGACCATTCAGATTCTCAGAGAAGAGTAAATACAAAGTGTTCTAGATTGGAAGGTGGTTTATATGAGTTTTCTTAATGTATCGAAGGTCATCGATTGATCAACAATTTCATATTGACAAACATCAAGGGTTGATTTTGCTTTTTTTTTTTTTTAATTATTTATTTTTATTTTATTCACAAAAGAGAAAGATGCTCATAGATGGATTTTAGGGAATTTGGGTTTAAAGTTTTGGTGGATTCTAGAGTGATTTATTGTCGTGGATTCAACATCAGTGTTATGAATTCAACGTTGGGTAGACCAATTTCGTGGTGAAGACAGTGATGAAAGAGGCACATCGGGTTTGGTTCAATTTGTGAGTCGATTCGTTAAGTAATTGAGGGTTCTCGTATGTAATTCTTTTGTTTTTTTAGTAGATTGCTTTGTGGCTTTGGCTTGTGATTTCTTTGTCACAATTGGAGAAATCCAATTACGATTTTTTCCATGTTAAATCGTTGTGCCGATTTGTTATTAATTGTTTGATTATAATTGTTATTCATTGTTTAAAATTAAATTATAATCACAAATTAATATTTTTAGAATTTTTAGAATTTTTGGATTTTTCAAGATGTCTTTCCCACAAAGTAATTTGGAGGAACTGAAATTCCATTGCCACGTCAATTGAACTTTTCTAAAGGAAAAGCGAATAAAATAGAAATGTTTTTGAATCAATGCATCGTGGAATGATACCTTTCTTATCTTGCTCTAACTTGGAGAGTACAACTTGATGAATGGAACTTGACAAGAAGCTTCCAGGCATTTTAACTCCAAGGCTGCAAGGGTGATTTGATTCTCCAAAAAAATAAAAAATAAAAAATAAAAAATGCAAGGGTGCAAATTTTACGTGTCAAAATCATGGACATGAAATTGGATCCCTAGTTAATTTTGTAGGGAGAATTTTAACACAGTGAAACAGATAAACAAAAATTATCTTACAAAATAAATTGTTCGAATCATTATAATCAACCTTACGTGAATTCACTTCTAAGCCATCATGTGCGCCTTCTATAAAAACGAGTACAATCCCAATTTCCCAAAACAACAACCCAAGTGAGGAGAAAGAAAAGAGCAATTAGCAAAACTTGAAGAAAAAAGTTGTGCAAGTTTTGTTTTTCAGACCAAGAGAGTTGAATCGATGGGAGGCAGTTACTCGGACCTCGGACTTGACAACTCTGAATCAGAACCCGATGATGGATCCATCACCACCCTCAAAACAGTTAAAGATTGGGAGAACAAGGTTACAGAAAGCAAAGCCAAACAGAACAAACTGGTAATAAAGCAAATTAATTCCTGTGCACAAATTACAACTATCTTTTTTTTTTTTTTGTCATATGATGTTAGATGTTAAGAAGGTAGATTACAATAAAAAGACCATAGTCTCTCTATCATGTCGAATCCCAAACCTTTTGCCTTCTTATTGTCTTGAGTTATAGTTGCATAAACCACTCGGCTAATTACTCTGTCCAATTTCAATTATGTTATTTATATTGTTCTTGTTTTGAGATCTCTACTAATATATACTCTCTCCATCCCATTTTATTAGTTCATTGTTCTATTTTTTGAGTCCGGATTCTCGGTGGCCCTTCTCGGCGGCCTTTTCCTGCAGCCCCCAAAACGACGTTGTTTTGGGGGCAAATTTAAAAAAAAAAAAAAAAAAAACATAGAGGAAGATGGAGGAAGGAGGAGGAGGAGGAGGAGAAAGAAGGGAAGGGCCAGACTGGAGGGGGCCATAATCACAGGGGGAGGAGGAGGAGGAGGAGGAGGCGGAGGCGGGCCGGACGGCGGTCGGAGCTGCTGCGACGAGCGACGGCGGGCGACGATCGGGAGGCTGCGACGGCGGGCGGCGAGGCGACGAGCTGCGACGGCGAGCTCGCAGCCTCCTTCCTCCTCCTCCTCCTCCTCCTCCTTCCTCTCTCTTCCTCTGCGTTTTTTTTTTTTTTGAAAATTTGCCCCCAAAACGACGTTGTTTTGGGGGCTGCAGGAAAGGGCGGCCGAGGATCCGGATTCCTATTTTTTTTATTATCGTAAAATGTATTTCTACTTTGAAAAGTCAAAATTTTAAATTTAAAAATTTCTAAAATTATCCCTTATAAAGTAATTATAAATATATTTAAAAATGAGAATACGAAGGTATTTTTGAAATTTTATCCTTTAAAATTTGAATTCAAAGTGTAATGATTATGTCTTCTTAAAAAGTTTGAATTTTCAAAAGGGATTATTAATTTGGTATGGAGGAAGTATATACTAGCAGGTGGTATACGCGATGTGTGTGTAATTCAAATAAATAAGAATAAAAGAAAATAATAATGAAACTAATATTATGATGTGTGCTTAGCTTAAGTGGTATTAATTCTCTTACTTTAAATCTATGCCCATGGGTACAAGCCTTGCTTTCCTCTTTGTGTAACTTTTTTTGTTTTAAAATAAAAAAAGCAAAGATTTCACCACACCAACAAGACCTTCACTTAATAATAGTATAACTATATAATCTTATTTCATTTTATTTTATTCAGATTGTCGTAGACTTCACGGCTTCATGGTGTATATTTTGCAAAATCGTAGCACCGGCTGTGAAAGAATATGCTCACCAATACAAAGATGTTGAGTTTCTCAAAATCGACATGACTTCTCCTCAAACTCCCTTCATGGTATGTCGTTCATTTTTGTTTTGTTTTGTTTTGTTTTGTATTGTTTTTTTTAATTTTTTTAATAGTAATCATTATTTACTATTGTTATTGTTATGATATTTTTGTAGTGTCATCACTCCCTTTCGTGTTGTGCATGTTTGGATTTCTATTTTTTTATTTAGGGCTGCTATATGTAGGACCAAATCAATTTTGCTAATTTGTTTTTAACTATTTAGGTGAATTTACACAATAAATGACAAACTCTCATTTGTTATATGTATTCATATAGAAAGCAAAAACTTTGACCAAAAACCAACATATCCCTGATATTTGTTTGGATTGGGTGAACTTTTGGGTGATTTGGGAAGAAGACCAAAGAAATATATATATATATATATATATATATTTTATTAACTCGATAATCATATATATAATATAAGTGAATGGCTTCTCCTAAGTATCAATTTACTATGATATAATTTAATTTCACATAAAATTATCACATATATTTATTTAAGTAACAATTTAATAATACTTTAAAGTTGATACTATTCTCTCGCAACGCCTCACAACATAATTTTTAAAATAATTATATGTATATATATGTACATATACACATAAACATAAATAATTTAATTTAATATTGTCTCATATATAGTAATTTAAGTTATAATTTTATATCATGATCCAGTTAACATTATTGAAAATAGTTTCTTGGACCTAGTGGTGACTCTAGAATTTTTTACAGATGGAGTCACTTCATAAACTTAAGTTTTATATATAAATTTTAAAAGTAATTTTTTTTTTCCTTCTTAAAACTAAACAACATTATTTTGTTTGGTTTTGAATTTTTAAAAATAATTTTTGAGTTTTTTTGGTTTTTATGTTTTGTTGTCCTTAGAAAATATATATATATATATATATATATTAGTCATTTTTTAAGATGCACTTAAAACAAAAAATATTTATGAAAAGTGTAATGAATTTTTGTATTTTTTGTATTTAGTAAATTTTTTTAAAAAAAAATTCATAAATATTTTACTTTTTATGTGTATCTAGATTAAGTAAATTTAAAAATAAATTTAAGAATTTGCTTAAAATATTTAAAAAATTTATCATAAACAAAAAACACAAAACAAAAAATTAAAAAACTATTTTTGAAAACTATTTACCAAACATCTCTAATGGGTGTGCCCCCTTATTTGATTAGAAAAAATTCAATATCACGGCAATACTATGTCACCATTGACGTGTGGTATTAGATGGTAATATCAATGACATAATATTACTATTGTATTAATTTTTTTTTCTTATTTGATGGGATCTCTTAATTTTTTTAAAATAATTAAATTACATAAAATAAAATATTAATAAAACAACTAATTTTTTTAAAGAGTTTTTGTTTGCTTGATGGGGGATGGGACCCCATCAGCAAGACATTGGAGTCGCCTTGCTTTAAGGGTGTAATTTTGGCCCGGCCTGGCCCGGCCCATTCGGGTTCGGGTTGGGCCGGCCCATGTCGGGTCTTGCGGGTTCCCGCCAAAAAATCAGGCCGGGCCGTCCTGGCCCACGGGCCAGAAATTAGGCCCAGGCCCAGGGGTATTTGGGCTTTTGAGCGGGCCAGTGGGCTTGGGCCTGGGCTCGGGCTCGGGCTTTTGGACGGGTTTGGGTGGGCCTAAATATTTTTTTAAAATTTTTTTCACCAAAATTTTATTATTTTTCATTAAAAAAAATGGGCATCGGTTGGGCCGGGTTTTTGGGTGGGCCTTGAGCGGGCCAATGGGCTGGGTCAGACTTCAAAACGATGGCCCAGGCCCTAGCCCAAGGCATCGGACTGGGTTTGGGCTCGGGCCTTAACGGGTCGGGCCCACCTCCGCCCGCGGGCGGGTTTCAGGTTGCCCGCGAGCCACGGGCCAAAATTACACCCCTACCCTGCTTGGACTGGAGAGAATAGTACGGCCGAGCAAATTATGCCACCTTGACTTTTTGTCTTATAAGTTAAGGTTTAGATTTTGTTGACCCATTTGCCCAATAAAATGTTTGGTCAAATTTATTTTTTTGGATTTAAAATTGGATTGATAAAAAGGTGGACAAAATTTTGAACCATTAATTCAAAAAAATTTGCGGATGTGGCGAGCATTCAGTACTTACACTGAATGTCCAATATGTGCGTTCATAAAAAAAAACATATCATAAATTTGAGTGTGTCAGTAAGAATTGAAAATTTTTTACAGATTAAATTCAAACTAATCATCACGTGATTGCATTGACGGTTTTTTATCTCAACGAAGAAGATTTCAAAATCGCCAGGTATAGAGGAAAAAAAAAATTAAAAGAGAGGAAGATAGAGAAAGATGATTGAGGAAACAATCGGGATGATTGAGTGAACAATCAAAAGTAATCATTAATTACCTCTACTCCTCTGTTTCGAAAAGGAAGTGCATAAAATAAAGTGCAAGAAATATAAATAATAAGAAAAATAGAAATCAATTGTCTTTGAGTTGGATGATTATAAAGAAAAAACTTGTAGGTAAAAACTATCTAGTAACTATCCTATTTTTCTATCTCCTCCATTTTCATATTCCATGATCTTCCACTTCATCTCTATGTCTCCATAATTTCCTTTAACCTCTACTTCATATTCTATGTTCTCTATTTTGTCCCCCGTCATCTTTTCACATGTGTTTAATACTTCATAACTTCTCATTAGCTCTTTTATCAAAATTAAATTTTGATGTGGCCCACAAATCCAAAATGGATTTTGAACACTGAAAGTCGTGGCATAATATGGCCTTGGAAATTAAAATGTTTTGATATTTTCAACAATGGAAAATATTTTAAATCCATCAATAGTATGTTGATCAATATTTTTATCCATGTTTGGTTTCAGAACATGTTCCTTCGCCAAATAATTTTCATCATTTATTGACAAATGGAATTGTTTTTTTATTTTAGCCATTAATGATTTATGAGAAATTCCCATAGGCATGTTGTCTTCATAATTTGACACTCAAAAAATAGATTTTTAGAGCGCTCGAGCTATATATGAAACATCATTCCTATTCATGTTTGGCTTAAGAACATGCTTTCTACCCAAATGAGTAGGAGAGTGTCACATGTCCTGCAATTATATAAATAATAAATAATAATAAAATTGTAAATTTATGGTGCCAACAATGTGCTTCCGAACTAGAGACAACCTCGGCCCAAAATTATTCTTATGTATTTATATATAAGTTTAAAAATAATTTTATGTCACCTCTACACAAAGATATATCTATTTCTATTCTATTTTATAAAACGTACATTTAAATTGATGTAAATATTGTCACATATACATGTGTTTTTAATTATGGCCTTCTCATCCGATAACTATCACCACTTTCTAACTAATAACTGTCACATCTGATAATTAATAAAATGATTTTTTTTCTCTATTCAAAAACTGCTAATCAATCAAATTATTCAACAATTTAAATATTGGACAAATTGCACCAATGCCTCCTATATTTTAGCTTTATTTGAGTTTAATTTTTTTTTTATATTTTTTTGTCTTAATTTAATCTAATTGATTCAACAATTTGATTTTTTTATTTTTATTTTATGGAAAATGCACATATGAGTGACATGTGCCATATTTTTGTGGATAAAATTATAAACTTGATCAATTTAGTGAGCTAACTTCAACCAACTCAATGCTAATTTTTATTCAAAAATCTTAACATCATTATCAATTAGATCAAATTGATATAAAATTTAAAATTAGGAGTCAAATTGAGCAAATTGGAAGTCTAGGAACCAAAATGATTCAATGGATAAGTGTAGGGATTACCAATGTAATTTGTTCTTCAATATTTATTTATTGGGAAAATTAACTTGGGAGTCCCTATACTTTGGTTTTTATGTCATTTTGCTCACTGTAACTTCAACTGGCTTGATTTTGACTTTAAACTTTTTTATTTTGTCTCAATTTGGTCGGCTTCATTACAATTGTTAGAGCATTGTTTTATGAAAAAATGAACACATGAGCCACTTGTGTCATGCTTTTAGAAATATATATATATATATAAACTTGATCAATTTAGTGAGTTAAGCTCAACTACCTTAATGATAATTTTCTATCAAAAATCCGTAACAGAGTTATCAAATAGATTATATTGACAAGTTCAAAAAAAGATGAAATTGTCACAAATTCTAATGTTTTACTTTTTTGATTGGTGAAAGTCAGTTGTTACTTGTTAGATTAGCACAGATATAAGTTAATCTCCCCACATTTATAAAGCACCAAGTACTTGCCCCATTAATTTAACCCCCCTAAGGAGAGTTGAACCCATTACCTCCCCTTAGGGACTAAGTCCTTAGAAAAGTCATGGTGGCCAATTAGGCTTAGTCTAGTTGGTTACATAGAATCTAATGTTAAGGGTCAAAATTGAGCTAATTGAAAGTGTAGGAATCCAAATAATACAAGGGAAAAAGTGTGGCGACTACTTGTGAAATTTGCCTTTATTTATTCTATTATTATATAAAGCGTACATCTAAGTTAGTGTGAATATTGTTACATATTTTATTTTTTTTAATAATGCCCTTTTCGCTGTCATTCCCTCCCATCCAATAACTGTTAGATGATTTTTCTCATCCATCGAACAATCCAAAATTGCTAATCAAATATTCTTATTCATCAAACTATCTAAATATTTAAATATAAAATTATCAACGCATTGTATTTACACCCACCACTAATGTATAATTGTATATAAACAATATAACTAAATTTTATAAAATGTTTATAAAAAACATTCTCTTATACCTTCCATTGCACAAGTTATTTAATCAAGAGATTACATGTGCTCGAGGATTAATCGAGGTGAATCCTGGATACCATGGTGACATCCATCAATTTTCAATTCGTTTTATTTATTTATTTTTAAAGTAACAATAAAAAAAAAAAACTAAAAAAAAGAAGAGGATAATACTAATAAGTACTGTGGATAGTGCAGGATGTGGCTCGGAAATATGATGTGAGAGGATATCCAACGTTTATAATGATGAAGAATGGGGAGAATGTTGAGAAGGTTATAGGGGCCAACAAGGAAGAACTCAAGAGAGCGATAGAGAAGCACAAGGGCTAATACTGATTAATTAGTTTGTATTATTTTCTATGAAATCGTTTTTATATTATACTATATATATGTATATGGTTATCCAAGAAAGTACACAAAAATGATGTTGAGGCACTAGTCTCCATGGATTACATCTCTAAATAAGATCTCATGTTTGCCTTATAGTACATCGCTAAATAAGATCTCATGAATGATGTTGAGGCACTAGTCTCCATGGATTATATCTGTAATAAGATCTCATGTTTGCCTTATATTACATGTCTAAATAAGATCTCATGTTTGCCTACAATCTCTCTCTCTCTCTCTCTCTCTCTCTCTCTCTCTCTATTTATAAGTCCTAGTCTTTGAAATGATCTATCCATCAGTTAATTAGAGAGCTTTTTATTTGAATTTTGTTGTCCGTGTCGTCGATATTCACAAGTTTCCTTATAGTTTTCAACATCTCTATTGTGTTTTTCCGCTTCTTATAATTTTAATTGTTTAGTTTTCTAATTGGAGTGTGTTTCTTTTATTTTTGAAACACTAAATTTGAATTTTTAGTCAAAATTTTGAAATTAACTATCAATGCAGGTGACATGACATTTTCCAAAAATAGTGAAATTTCACTGTCTGAAAGCAAATTTACTGTCTAAAGGCACCAAGACAATTTCACTAACTTGGTGAAATTTTATTGTCATAAAATGCGAACATAGTGAAATTTTATACTTTTTATCAAAATTTTAAATTCATCAACGTGTTATTTGATAAATCGCAAGGATACGATTCAAAAAAATATAGATTTTTATTAAAAATGGAGTTCTAAATCAAAAGTTAATAAAATTTTAACAAAGTGAAAGGTGCTGAATTTCCTCAAACATTATTATGAGGGTCTTTGGTCAAAATATTTGAGAATCCAACTAGCATTTTCTTTTTTTATTTTATAAACTTATAATAATAGATCTCTAATCAAAATTCCTTAAATTAATTTATACTTTGCATTGAAATAAGTCCTTTTAACTCTTACCACTATGTTGCTTGATCAAATTGGCTTTGGCTTAGCACCCTATGACAAAACCAAACTTCAGTGGTATTTGCCAGCAAAACAGAATTATTTTCTAACTATAAATAGAGCAGCTTCTAGCAACAAACAGAGAGGTTTCCGGAAGATGTTCTCGTTTGTGTACATGCGACTCGCCGTTCATTCAAGTCCATTAGATTAGTAGCTTTGATATTTGTATTGTATAACAATTAGTTAATTAATTACTTCATTCATTTGGGTTTGTAATAATTAGTTAATTAGGCCATTCGGACCCTCTTGTGCGAGGGCAAATTTGTAATATTTATATGTCTTCCAACCCCATTTCTTTCTTTCTTTTACTTACATGCTTATCGTGGTTATATGTAGTATCATGTTTTCGTTTCAAATCATTACTATACTTTGCATCCATTTTTTCATGCATTAAGGTTCGATTCATCATTTTTGAATATCATTGTCATTTTCTACTTACTTGAATACGTGCGTTACCGCATACTTTGAGTTAATCCACATGATATGTTAATAAGTTGAACCTAGTAGTTGCATTCTATTTTGCATATAGGGTCATGCATTTTTCTAATTGCTTTCTTTTTCTTTAGCTTACCTCGGAGTACTAGGTGAGCATTTTTTACTTTAGCATATTCATATGTGTGATTGTTGCCATGCTTAGCATCTTACTATGAGGCTACGTGCTTACTCAAAATGAACTGTTTGAATGCCTGTGGATGAAGGTTATTTTATTTGCATTGGGGATGATTTTGATCAAATGTATGTATAAGCTCATATCCTTCCTTTTGAGTTGTGTGCATTCAAAACCTTTTTGAAAATCACGTAAAATCAAGTCATTTCCAAAGTAAGAGAAACAGTCTATACTTGTGTGCCTCACATAGTAAATGTTAGCATAATAAAATCAGAACATGAGCATGTAATGTCCATAAAATTCACATCATGATTAGTAGAGATTGATCTTTGATCGGATGAGTGGGATGCTCAATTCATGATCTTTCCATTTCATACCTAAGTTCTCGAGCCAAGACACTTTGGTTATGACAGACAAGTGGCTATTGGCACGAGCCACAGGTTTCCTAAAATTCCCAAAAATATTTAGGTGGCGGCTTTGAAATTTGGCAATGCAATCCATTTTTGGCGTCTCTGATGATTAATAGATTTTCTAGGATTTGCTGAATTTCAACTCTCAATCATTTTTCTGTTTCACATTGCACTTGTGAAACTAGATTTAGAACCACGGGAGTCCGAATTGTAGAGCTATTATACCTGATGAGGCTAAACCCCTCCGAGAAGCGCGAAAACTAGCTACAGATATGATAGAAAATTATTAAAAATACACATGAAAAAATAGTAAGGGTTGTTAGAGATATATCCTTATGCGTTAATAGGGCTGCAAGGTCAAGTCGAGTCGTACTTTAGTATATATTGCCTCGTTTATTAAGATTTTAACAAATTCGAGTTCGAGTTTAAATTCAATAAAAATTTAACGAACCAAATTCAAATAAGTCCTTATTGAGCCGAACTTGAGTCTATTCATGAATGACTATGTTCATTTGTAGCCCATTGACTGATATCTTCTCATTTATCTTATATCAGACTCTGTCGTGCTGACATTTATATTCTTATTATTTTTATGTGGTTTAATTTTATATGTAATAAGGAAAAGCTTATGTACCAACTAATAAGAAATTTTATATTTGTGATAGTGAGAAATACATAGTTGAGTTAATGACAAACAATGATGCTTTTCCCATTATGAACTGAATAATTATCTATGAACTGAACAATTATCTTTGATATATAGATGCTTTTCCCACTATGTAATTTGAAGGAATTGGAATTCCATTGCTATGCCATTTGAACTTTTTTAAAAGAAAAAAGGAAATAAAAGTAAAAATGTCTTCGAATCAATGTATTGGGAAATGATACCTTTCTTAACTTGCTGTAACTTGGAGAGTACAACTTGATGTATGTAGGGGTGTAAATTTGGCCTGGCCCATGTCTGGCCGAGCTGGCCCACGGGCCAGAAAATTAGGTCTAGGCCCAGGAGGAATTTGGGCCTGGGGCAAGTTGATAGGCCTAGGCTCGGGCTTGAACCAGGCTTGGATAGGCCTGAACATTTTTTTTTTCCTATTTTTTTCACCAATTTTCTTTTATTTTCCACCAAAAAGAACACTGGGCCTCGAGCCTAAGTGGGCCAGTCCTCAAACCGGGCTTTGAGTGGGCCTTGAACGGATTGATGGGCCAAGGCAGGAGGGCTAGGCTCACGGGCCGAATCGGGCTCCAAAACACACAGCCCAAGCCCAGGCCTAGGGTCTTGGGTTGGGCTCAAGCTCGAGCCTAGTTGGGCTTGGTAGGATCGGGCCCGCTAGAGCCGTGCAGGGGTTTCGAGCTGTCCACAAGCCATTTTTACACCCCTAGATGCATGGAACTTAACAAGGCTATAAGGGTGATTTGATTCTCAAATAAATAAATAAAATGCAAGGGTACAAACATTACATGTCAAAATCATGGACATGGAATCGGATCCTAGTTATATTTTGTAGGGAGAATTTCAATATAGTGGGATAAACAAAAAAAAAAAAAAAAACAAAAAAACGTGTGAGATGCAGATGATTTTGTGATGGGATGCAAGTGAAATGTTATGGGGATGCAATCTTTGTGTAAAATTTTTTTCCTATCCTACTGGAATGCAATTCTTCCTATTTTATAAAATGAGTACATGTATATATATATATATATATATATAGAATTAAATTGTAAAGAAATATTAAAAAATTACAACTCATCATAACAAAGATATGATAGAAAAGTATTAAAAATACACATGAAAAAATAGTAAGGGTTGTTAGAGATATATCCTTATTCGCTGATAGGGCTACAAAATTAAGTCGAGTTGAGCTTTAGTAGATTTTGCTTCGTTTATTAAGATTTTAACGAATTCGAGTTCGAGCTCGAACTAAATAAAAATTTAACGAACCAAATTCGAATAAGTCATTGTTGATCCGAGCTCGAGTCTGTTCATGAATGACTATGTTCATTTATAGCCCATTGACTGATATCTTATCATTTATCGTATATCAGACTCTGTTGTGCTAACATTTATATTTTTATTAACTTTATGTGGTTTAATTTTATATGTAATAAGGAAAAGCTTATGTACTAACTAATAAGAAATTTTATATTTATGATAGTGAGAATCACATAGTTGAGTTAATGACAAACAATGATGCTTTTCCCACTATGAACTAAATAATTATCTGTGAACTAAAAAATTATTTTCAATAGAAGATGCTTTTCCCACTATGTAAATTGGAGGAATCGAAATTCCATTGCCATGCCATTTGAACTTTTTTAAAAGGAAAAAGGGAATAAAAGTAAAAATGTCTTTGAATCAATGCATTGAGGAATGATACCTTTCTTAACTTGCTCTAACTTGCATAGCACAACTTGATGCATGTAGGGGTGTAAATTTGGCTCGGCCCGGCTTGGCCTAGCCCATGTCCGGCCGAGCCGGTCCACGCTTCAGAAAATTAGGTCTAGGCCCAGGAGGTATTTGGGGCTTGGGCAAGCCAACATGCCTAGGCCTGGGCCTAGGCTCAGGTTTGAACCAGGCTTAGGTAGGATTGAACATTTTTTTTTTCTATTTTTTTCACCAATATTTTTTTTATTTTCCACCAAAAATGACAATGGAACTCGAGTGGGCCAGGCCTCAAACTAGGCTTTGAGTGGGCCTTGAACGGACCGATTGGCCAAGGTAAGAGGGCTAAGCTCACAGGCCGGATCGGGCTCCAAAACACACAGCCCAAGCCCAGGCCTAGGGTCTTGAGCTGGGCTCGGGCCTAGTTGGGCTTAGTCGGGCCGGGCCCGCCAGAGCCACGGGTGGGTTTCGTGCTGTCCACAGGCCATTTTTATAGCCCTAGATGCATGGAACTTAACAAGAAGCTTCCTTGCATTTTAATCTGCAAGGCTACAAGGGTAATTTGATTCTCAAAAAATAAAAAATAAAAATGCAAGGGTACAAACATTACGTGTCAAAATCATGGACATGAATCGGATCCTAGTTATATTTTGTTGGGAGAATTTCAATACAGTGGGATAAACAAAAAAAACTTACAAAAACCTGTGGGGTGCAAATGATTCTGTGATAGGATACAAGTGAAAAGCTGTAAGGATGCAATCTGTGTAAAAAAAAAATTCCTGCCCTACTGGAATGTAATTCTTCCTATTTTATAAAATGAGTACATTTATATATATAGAACTAAATTGTAAAGAAATATTGAAAAATTGCACCTCATGATAACAAAGATATGATAGAAAAGTACTAAAAATACACATGAAAAAATAGTAAGGGTTATTAGAGATATATCCTTATTGGTTGATAGGGTTGCAAAGTCAAGTTGAGTCAAACTTTAGTATATTTTGCTTCATTTATTAAGATTTTAATGAATTCGATTTCGAGTTCGAATTCAATAAAAGTTTAATGAACCGAATTCGAATAAGTCTTTACCAAGCTAAGCTCAAACATGTTCATGAATGACTCTGTTCATTTGTAACCATATTAACTAATATTTCATCATTTATCACATATCAGACTCCGTCGTGTTGACATTTATATTCTTATGATTTTTATGTGCTTTATTTTTATATGCAATAAGGAAAAGCTTATGTACTAACTAATAAGAAATTTCATATTTGTGATAGTGGGAATTACATAGTTGAGTTAGTGACAAACAATGAGTGTTTATCCAATTTCATTTGTGATTTTTTATTAGTTAGCGACATTATGTACGATGGTATCATTAGTAGGGGTGATGATGCCAACCTACTTGGGATCATCTCTCCCTACGATGATGCGATCTTGGATCTCAGTTTGCTGATAAAAAAACGTATGATGATATCATTGTTACACAAATAATTGTTATCCAAAAAGATGTATTGAAAAGTATTATGAAAATAAAGAAACATGAAATAATATAACACATTTTATTTTCAAGATATTTTTTCAATATTAATAGTATGTACACACTTTTCTGAGGATAAATTACAGATAGTCTAAAAATTTGATACAATTATATTGAATCTCTTTTAGTAAATTCAAATTTGATCGAAACTAATGCATATGATGTGAAAATATAAGAATACGGAAGGTAAAATTTATATTTTAATATCATAGAGATGACAATATTATTTTTTGATTCTATGACTAATTGATTATTAAAGAAAATGGGAGTTATGTTTATGTGAATTTAAATCTTAAGAAAACCTAATGTAATTATACTAAAGGGTTGTTTGGGGTGTCCTAAATAAGTGCACTTTTTGTCTTTTTGGACTAAAAAATTAAGGAAAAAATATATGGATGTTTGGGTTAACTTTTTGACTTTTATGGAAAAATGTGTATTAAAAAATTGTATAAATTAGTGTGTAGGAAAAAATTAGGATTGGGAGTTGTGCAGCCGTAATTTTTGAATTTTGGTGAATAGTGTTAACTTTTTAACTTTTTGAGTAACTTTTTGACTTTTTATGGACTTGCGAAACTTGGCCTAAATTTATGAGACTCATGGTTGTTTTGGGTATCACTTATAAGCTGATTTTTTTTTTCTTGGGATTATTATAAAAAGTCGTGTAAAAAAATAAAAAAGTAATATGACCTAAATAAACTAATAAATTAATAAATTAACTTTTTTTTTTTGATGTTGTCGAAAGAGGTATTATATTTTTTCCGAACCATTGAGTGAATTATCTTTTTTCTTTGGCGATTGGATCATCTCCCGTGGGGTATTGGCCCACCACGAGCTCACTGAGAAGATCAAGAAGATCAAGTTGATAAAAAATTAGAGGCCATTTCATTGGATCATATTTATTTAAAAAATAATTAGCACACACTATAATTTTGAAAGTAGTTTGTCTGAGGAGATCAATTGGTTATTAATATTCTCATCAACTATCAACTTGATTTTTAATATAAATAATTATTTACACAATTTTATAAAATAAACTGTTGAAATTATTATAATCAACCTTATGTGGATTCACTTCTAAGCCATCACGAGTGCCTTCTATAATAACGGGTACAACCCCAATTTTCTAAAACAACAACCCACGTGAGAAGAAAGAAAAGAGGAATTAAAGACTGTAACGACAAGGTTGAATCGATGGGAGGCGGTTCCTCGGACAGCAGAACTGAAACCTCTGAATCAGAAGCCAACAAACCAATTAAAGATTGTAACGACAAGGTTGAAGAAACGAAAAGTTTCTTCACGGTACGTCCCCATGTTCATTTTTGTTTTGTTTTATTTTGTTATTTTGTTTTTTTTTTTTAAAGGGTAAATTATGTAAATGGTCTTTATAGTTTATAAGATGTGTTAATTTAGTCTCTGTTGTTTTAATTTGCTTGATTTTGCCCCTTAATTTAATAGATGTGTCATTTTAGTCCAATAAATAACGGTTGTTAAGTTTGGTGGACGAAAATTTTACACAATGTGTCAATTTAGTCCCTGTAGTTTACACAATGTGTTAATTTGATCTCTGTTGTTTTAATTTGCTCGAATTTGACAAGGACCAAATTGATACATTATGTAAACTATAGGGACCAAATTGACACATAATTTGACTTTCCGCTACCAAACTTAACAACTATTATTTATTGGACTAAAATGACACAATCCGTTAAATTAAGGAGCAAAATCGAGCAAATTGAAAGAATTGAGATCAAATTGACACATCATGTAAACTATAGAGACTATTTATATAATTTATCTGTTTTTCAATAATGGTTATTATTTGTTATTGTTATTGTTATGATATTTTTGTAGTATCATCACTCCCTTTTGTGTTGTGCATGTTTGGATACTTATTTTTTTATTTAGGGCTGCTATGTTTAGGACCAAATCAATTTAGCCAATTTATTTTTAACTATTTAGGTGAATTTACACAATAAATGACAAACTCTGTCATTCCTTATATGGATTCATACAGAAAGTAAAAACTTCAACCAAAAATCATCGTATCCCGGATATTTGTTTGGATTGGGTGATTTTTTGGGCAACAGCGATTCGTAGCTCAAAAGTTTGCACCGCTCGAATGGCTCGAAAATGCAAAACGACATCGTTTTGCAATTTTTTTTTTTTTTTTTTTCTTCTTCTCTTTTCCGTCTTCGTCTTCCTTTTCTGTCTTCGTCTTCCTTTTCTGGCTTTGTCTCTGTTATCTCCCTTTGCTTATCTTCTTCTACTTCTTTTGTTGTTTTCTGAAGTTAAATCTTCATTTGGGTTTTAATATTTAATAAATTTATTTCTTATTCCGCTAGATGTTTCGATTCAAACTTGATTGAGATACCTGTGGAGGTGAAGACTCTTGACCATCATTATTATCATGTATGGATCTCATATACTTCTGCACATCTTTCTGCCTCTGGCCAAAACCTCCTTCATCTTCTTCTTCCTCTACTTTCTTTTCCTAAAAACTACCAAACCCATGACAAAATTGAAGCAAACCCACTTTCTCTCTCTAAAAACTATGAAACCCATCACAAAACTGAAATCAAAATCAAAATCAAACCCACCCACCCACCGATCAAACACAAAAATCAAACCCACCCACCGAGAGAGAGAGAGAGAGATCTTCCCAAGAGATTCTTCCCCCTCCATCATCATCAACACACACAGATCTTCCCCCTCCATCATCATCAACACACAAATACACAAGAGATACACACACACAGATCTTCAGAGACTGCTGAGCGAGGTGAGCGTGGATGAGAGACTGCTGAGCATGTGTGAGTGTGATCTGAGATGAGAGAGCAGAGGTGATCTCAGATGAGAGAATGGTTTTTAGCTTTGGATAGAGGTAGTTGTTAGAGAAGAGAGAAGAGAAGATATATTTTTCGGGCAACTCTCGAGCCAAATAATTTCGAGTTACGAAGCTTTTTTCTTTTTTGGGTGATTTGGGAAGAAGACAAAAGAAATATATATATATATATATATTTATTAACTCGATAATCATGTATATAATATAAGTGGTTGGCTTTTCCTAAGTATCAATTTACTATGTTATAATTTAATTTCACATAAAATTATCATATATATTTATTTAAGTAACACTTTAATAATACTATAAAGTTGATACTATTCTCCCGCATTGTTTGTCTCACAACATAATTTTTAAAACAATTATATGTGTGTATATAAATACATATAGACATAAACATAAATAATTTAATTTAATTTAATATTATCTATCTCATATATAGTTATTTAAGTTACATTTTTATATCATAATATAGTTAACATTATTGAAAATAGTTTCTTGGACCTAGAGGTGACTCTAGAATTTTTTACGGATGGAGTCACTTCATAAACTTAAGTTCTATAAATTTTTAAAATAATTTGTTTTTCTTAAAACTAAACAACATTATTTTGTTTGATTTTAAATTTTTAAAAATAATTTTTTAGTTTTTTTGGTTTTTATGTTTTGTTGTCTTTAGGAAAATATATATATATATATATATTTTAGTCATCTTTTAAGATGCACTTAAAAAAAAAATATTTATTAAAAGTGTAATGAGTTTTTGTATTTTTTGTATTTAGTAAATTTAAAAAAAAAATCATAAATGTTTTTCTTTTTATGTATATCTAGATTAAGTAAATTTAAAAATTTATCATAAACAAGCAACACAAAACAAAAAACTCAAAATTATTTTTGAAAACTATTTACCAAGCATCTCTAATAGGTATGCACCCTTATGTGATTAGAAAAAATTTAATATCACGGTAATATTATGTCTCCATTGACATGTGGTATTAGATGGTAATATCAATGACATAATATCACTATTGTATTAAATTTTTTTTCTTATTTGATGGGATCTCTTAATTGTTTTAAAATAATTAAATTACATAAAATAAAATATTAATAATACAACTGAATTTTTTAAAAAAGTTTTTGTTTGCTTGATGGGGAGTCGCTCTGCTTGGACCGGCGAGAATAGTATGGCCGAGCAAATTATGCCACCTTGACTTTGTTTTATAAATTAAAAAGGTTTAGATTTTGTTGACCCATTAGCCCAATAAAATGTTTGGTCACATTTATTTTTTTGGATTTAAAATTGGATTGGTAAAAAGGTGGTCAAAATTTTGCACCATTAATTTACAAAATTTGCCGATGTGGCGAGCATTTAGTACTTACACTGGATGTTCAATATGTGTGTTGACTTATTTTTCTTACGAGGAAAAATATCATAAATTCGAACATGTTAATAAGGATTGAAAAATTATTACAAATTAAATTCAAACTAATTATTAAGTGATTGTATTGACCGTTCTTTTACTTCAATGAAGAGGATTTCAAAATTACCAAGTGTAAAGAAAAGAAAAATTAAAAGAAGAAGAGAAGGAGACATCGATAGATGATTGATCGAACAATAAGGGTGATTGAATGAACAATCAAAAGTAACCATTAATTACTTCTACTTCTATGCTTCGAAAAGAAAGTGCATAAAATAAAGTGTAGGAAATATAAATCAAACCAAACCAAGCCTTAAGTCCCATCAAATGCGGTCGGCTGCATCAATCATTCTTCTCTCCTGATTTTATCCAAGGCCATTTCATTAGTCAAATTAAGGAGATTCATACATCTATTTACTACACTAGTCCACGTCAATCTAGGTCTACTCCTTTCCCTAACACTACAATCTACCGTCACTGTATCACTTCTCTTCACTACTGTCTTTGTTGGTCTCTATTGTATATGACCAAATCATCTCAATCTATTCACTCTCTCAACTTATCTTCTATCGGTACAACTTCTACCCATTCTTGAATATACTGATTCCTAATTTTGTCTTTTCTAGACTTGCCACACATCCACTTTGACATTCTCATCTCAATAACACTCATCTTATCTACACGTTGTTGTTTCTTAGTTGCCCAACATTCCATCCCATACAACATCGCTGGTCTAATAGCCGTTCTATAGAACTTCCCTTGTAGTCTAATAGGTACTTGTTTATCGCACAGTACTCCAGATACACTCCTGTGCTTAAGCCACACCGCCTTAATTCTGTGGACCACATCCGTTTCAATCTCTTCAATCGTTGAGATAATCGATCATAAACAACGAAAATGTTCACTTTTAGGTAGTTCTTGGTTCTCAATCTTCACTTCTCATCTGCTTCCATTGTGACTGCTACCAAAATTACACTCTATATACTCTGCCTTAGTTCTACTTATCCCAAATCCTTTAGATTCAAGTGATTTTCTTCAAATCTCTAATTTAGTATTAACTCCTTCTCTAGTCTCATTCACTAACACGATATCATTTGCAAAAAGCATACATGATAGCACATCATTTTGAATATTGCATGTCAACTCATTCATAACTAAAGCAAAAAGATAAGGACTTAAGGTTGATCCTTAGTGTAACCCTACAGTAATTGGAAATTCACTCGTCTTTCTAGCAAGCAATCTAATAATGGTCACTACACCTACATATCCCTAATCACATCAATGTCATCTTTTGTCACTCATTTCTTCTCTAACACCCACCAGATTATATCTCGAGGCGCTCTATCAAATGCTTTCTCAAGATCGATAAAAACCATATGAATGTCTTTTTTATTTTTTCTATACTTTTCTATTACTCTCCTCAAAAGATTGATCGCATCCATTGTTGACATACCAGACATAAACCTAAATTGATTCTCTAACACCTTTGTTATATCTTGCAATCGACGTTCCATTACTCTCTCCCATACTTTCATTGTGTGACACATTAACTTGATTTTTCTATAGTTGTTGCAATTCTGGACATCTCCTTTATTATTATATATTGGATGATTATAATGTAGTTATGAATGGCTATTTATAGGAAAACACTTGTAGGAAAAAACTGTTAGGGAAAATCGATGATTCCCACAAGTAAATCAATCAATGGGAATAAAAACTAATGCGGAAAAATTAAATCAAAGGCAACACAAGAATTTTACGTGGTTCCCTCAATGTGAGGTACGTCCACGGGATCGAAATCCGATTCCACTATCAACCAAATAAGTTCCAAACGATTACAAACGAGACACGAATGGTCTCACAAACCACCCTTAGGTGGATTCCAAATAATCACAAATAAACAAAGAGGAAAGACCTCACCAAATAGATGAACCAAAATCTTCAGAACCAGAGTTGAAGAAGACCCAAAATAATGACCCAAATCAACTTCACCAAAGCACCCAAACAAAGATGCACCCAAATCAATGTGCTGCTCCTTCATCCAGCAAGCTAATGTTTGAATAACAAACCCACAAAATACACCAAGCACTATTTCAGCAAATTATTGAATTGGCAGCCGCACATTATTCCACCGAATTGAATTTTCAATTCTAAGCCACTGCTGCACCCTTCTTGCTTGGGAAAAACAACACACTAAAAATTATATTGTGAATCTAGGGTTTTTTTTTATCAAAACCTTAGTCGTTTCCAATTGGATTGGGTCTCCACAAATTAAATATAATATATAAAAATATATTATAATTAATACTAAACCAAATTAAACTCTTTTTCCAAAACCAATTGGGTTCCACACTCCAATAAGGAGGTATACCCAACAATTCTCCCCCTACCGACTTAGGTGGAGACATCAACCATATCCGCTAAAGTTCGACACTTCAAATGTTTGTCCCTCGACAAAGTCTTTGTCAACATATCTGAAATATTATCATCCGTGTGAACCTTTTCGAGTTGCAACAATTTCGAATCTAACACATCATGAATCCAATGGTATCTCACATCAATGTGTTTCGATCTCGAATGAAAAGTAGAATTTTTACTCAAGTGAATAGCACTTTGACTATCACAATAAAGCACATACTTTTCTTGCTTCAAGCCCAACTCTTGCAAAAATTTCTTCAACTATAACTCTTTTTTGCAAGCTTCTATAATGGCAATAAATTCAGTTTCGGTAGTTGAGAGAGCAACACATTTTGTAATTTAGATTGCCATGCCACAACTCCCCCTGCAAAAGTCATCAAATACCCCGAAGTAGATTTCCTAGAATCAACATCACCAGCCATGTCAGAATCTGTGAACCCATCAAGCATCGGCTTACCATCCCCAAAACACAAGCACACCTTCAAAGTCCCTCGAAGATATCTTAGAATCCATTTTACCGCTGCCCAATGTTCTTTACCCGGATTAGAGAGAAACCGACTCACCACACCAACGGCGTGAGCAATATCCAACCTTGTACAAATCATGGCGTACATCAAAGAACCAACTGCTGAAGCATAAGGAACTTTCAACATCTCTTCTTTGTCTTTCTCACTTGTAGGACATTGATTCGAACTAAGTTTGAAGTGACCCGCAAGTGGACAACCAACCGGCTTTGCTTTATTCATGTTGAACCTCTCAAGAACTTTCTCAATGTAGCTCTCTTGAGACAACCAAATCAGTCTCTTTTTGCGATCACGAACAATTTTCATACCAAATATTTGCTTTGCCGGTTCCAAATCTTTCATAGCAAAAGACTTGCTCAACTCCAATTTCAACCTGTTAATCATGGTAGAATCTTGACCCACAATTAACATGTCATGAACATAAAGCAAAAGAATAATAAATTTACCATCCGGAAAATTTTTCACAAAACACAATGGTCCGAAGTGGTTTTAGAAAAACCATTATTCATCATGAAAGAGTCAAATTTTTTGTACTATTGCCGCGGAGCTTGCTTGAGACCATACAAACTTTTCTTCAATTTGCAAACAAATTTCTCTTTCCCTTTTTCCACAAAACCTTCTGGTTGCTCCATGTAAATTTCTTCTTCAAGATCACCGTGAAGAAATGCGGTCTTCACATCAAGTGTTCAACTTCAAGGTTCATACTTGCAGCCATGCCAAGTACAACCCGAATAGAAGACATCTTCACAACCGGCGATAAAATTTCGTCAAAGTCAATGCCTTTCTTTTGCCCAAAGCCTTTCACAACAAGACGTGCTTTGTACCTCAGATTCTTCCTATCATTCTTCAATTTGAAAACCCACTTATTTTTCAGAATTTTCCTCTCTTTAGGCAACTTCACTAAATCATAAGTTTGGTTTTCAAGCAAGGAATTCATCTCCTCTTCCATGGCCTTTTTCCAATCATCTTTCTTTGTATGCTCAATTGCTTCTTGGTAGCTCTCCGGCTCCCCTTGATCGGAAATCAACACAAATTCATTGGGAGGATACTTTCTTGAAGGTTGTCGGTCCCTTGTAGATTTTCTTAACTCAAGTTGTGGTGGCGATTCTTGAGTTGGATGCTCTTCTTCAATTTCTGGCTCAACTTCATTAGGATTAGCATCATCCTCCACTTCTTCAATAGGTGGCTGCACATCTCCCCCATTTTCATCATCAACTGAAGATGAAGGAGATGGATCCATATCAATGAGATTAGTAGTTTTTGACTCCGGTTGATCACCTTTGCCAAAGTCTTCAATTGTTTGGTCTTCAAGAAACACAACATTACGACTTCGAATGACTTTCTTGTCGACCGGATCCCACAATCTATAGCCAAATTCATCATGCCCATAGCCAAGAAAAATACATTGTCTTGACTTACTATCATGCTTGAACCTCTCATCCTTTGGAATGTGAACAAAAACTCGGCAACCAAACACTCTCAAGTGCTCATAAGACACATCTTTGCCAGTCCAAACTCTTTTAGGAACGTCACCATTCAAAGGATAGCAAGGAGATAAATTGATCAGGTCAACCCTTGTACTCATTGCCTCACCCCAAAAGGATCTTGGCAATTTAGCTTGTGAAAGCAAACACCTTGTTCTTTCCACAATGGTGCGGTTCATCCTCTCGGCAACGCCATTTTGTTGAGGAGTCTTCTTAACTGTCTTTTGGTGCCGAATACCTTGGCTGCGACAATACTCATCAAATGGCCCAGTGTATTCACCACCATTGTCTGATCGGATGCACTTCAATTTCTGCCCTGTTTCTCTTTCAACCATGGCCTGAAAATACTTAAATACTTTTAGAACTTGATCTTTAGTTTTTAGTAGAAAAGCCCAAACTTTCCTTGAATAATCATCAATGAAAGTAACAAAATAAAGTGCACCACCATATGTTCTAACTTTTAAAGGACCACAAACATCCGAATGAATCAACTCCAAAACATTTTCTTTTCTAGAAGCAACATTTTTATGAAAAGAAACTCTATGTTGTTTACCCGCCAAACAATGAACACAAGTTTTAAGATGTGTACCTTTCAAACCGGGTAGAAGCTCTTTCTTGAACAAAACTTGCAGCCCCTTTTCACTCATATGCCAAGCCGCTTGTGCCACAATTCGGTAGAAGTATCATTTTCAAGTGCATTGACAACACCTTTACAAATTTTTCCTTGCATCGAATAAAGTGTATGAGTCTTCTTGCACTTAGCCACCACCAAAGAACCCTTTGTGAGCTTCCATATTCCATCACCAAATTTGTTGTTGAAGCCTTCATCATCTAGCTTCCCAGTAGAGATCAAATTGAGGCGAATGTCGGAACATGCCTCACATCTTTGAGCAACAACTTGCAGCCCAAATTTGTTTCCAAGCAAACATCACCCATATCAATAATCTTGGACAAACCTTCATTACCCATTCGAACAGAACCATAATCTCCTTCGGTGTAGGTAGTGAAAAAATCAACTTGAGAAGTCACATGAAAAGAAGCACCGGAATCAATCACCCAATTGCTCTCTTGGCCCACAAAATTGATACAATCATCCTCACAAACGACCATGAGATCATCGGTAGTAACTGTCGTTGTGTCTTCTTGCTTCTTATCCACACTTTTGTCACGCCTTTTCTCCTTGTTCTTGAGCTTTCGGCATTCCCGCTTCATGTGCCCTTTCTCATGGCAATAATAACACTCAATGTCTTTCTTTGAAAAAGAACCATCTTTTGATTTGTCACGGCTTTGATCACGACCATGAGGAGTCTTACTCCTCCCTCTTGTTTTGCTTCGGCCTCTCACAACAAATGCTTCCGAATGAGAGGAACCCGCTGATTTTCTTCTGGTTTCTTCATTCAACAGGCTACTAGTGACTTGGCCCATTGTGACAACTCCATCGGGCGCCGAATTACTAATGGTCACAACCAAAGTCTCCCAACTTTCGGGCAAAGAACTAAGTAGCATCAAAGCCTGCAACTCATCATCAAAAACAATTTTCATAGAAGCAAGTTGGTTAACAATACTTTTTATTTCATTCAGATGTTCCGGAATAGGGCTGCCCTCTTTATATTTTAAATTAACCAACTTACGAAACAGAAAAGCTTTATTTGTGGCTGATTTCCTATCATAAAGACTCTCTAATTTTTTCCATAAATCATGTGCCGAAGTTTCAGTAGCAACATGATGAAATATACTGTCATTAATCCATTGACGGATAACACCAACGGCTTTTCGATTAAGCCTCTTCCACTCATCATCTTTCATACCTTCGGGTTTGCCACTATCACCCTCAATAGGCCCATACAAGTCTTTACAAAATAATAGGTCCTCCATTTTAGTTTTCCAAGTTACCCAATTGCTTCCATTGAAGCTAGACATACGACCCACATTCCCCTCCATTGATTTACACAAATAAATAGATCCAAATAAATCGTAAGCTCTGATACCAGTTGTTAGGGAAAATCGATGATTCCCACAAGTAAATCAATCAATGGGAATAAAAACTAATGCGGAAAAATTAAATCAAAGGCAACACAAGAATTTTACGTGATTCCCTCAATGTGAGGTACGTCCACGGGATCGAAATCCGATTCTACTATCAACCAAATAAGTTCCAAATGATTACAAATGAGACACGAATGGTCTCACAAACCACCCTTAGGTGAATTCCAAATAATCACAAATAAACAAAGAGGAAAGACCTCACCAAATAGATGAACCAAAATCTTCAGAACCAGAGTTGAAGAAGACCCAAAATAATGACCCAAATCAACTTCACCAAAGCACCCAAACAAAGATGCACCCAAATCAATGTGCTACTCCTTCACCCAGCAAGCTAATGTTTGAATAACAAACCCACAAAATACACCAAGCACTATTTCAGCAAATATATGAATTGGCAGCCGCACATTATTCCACCGAATTGAATTTTCAATTCTCTAAGCCACTGCCGCCGCCCTTCTTGCTTGGGAAAAACAACACACCAAAAAATTATATTGTGAATCTAGGGTTTTTTTTTTATCAAAACCTTAGTTGTTTCCAAATTGGATTGGGTCTCCACAAATTAAATATAATATATAAAAATATATTATAATTAATACTAAACCAAATTAAACTCTTTTTCCAAAACCAATTGGGTCCCACACTCCAATAAGGAGGTATACCCAACAAAAACTATCTTGTAACTATCATATTTTTCCATCTCCTCTATTTCATATTCCACGATCTTCTACTTCATCTCTATATCTCTATAACTTCCTTTAATCTCCACTTCATGTTCCATGTTCTCCACTTTGTCCCCCATTATCTTTTCACATGTGTTTAATACTTTATAACTTCTCATAACCTCCAAATGAGTAGAAGAGTGCTACATGTACTACAATTATATAAATAATAAATAATAATATTGCAGATTTGTAGTGTCAACATTACCCCTGCAACTCTTTAAAAATGATTTTTATTTGAATTTTTTAAGGGTCGAACCAAAGCATACGATTTAACAAGAGTTTTGAAGGAGACCTTTTTGGTATTTTTCCATAATAATACAAGAAAAATATATAAAATAAATTAAATAGAAATGACAAAACAATTTTTTTATTAAAAGGATGAAATACAGAATAAACAACACAACGCAAAATATAGAAATGAATTAGATTACATTACTAATAGAACAAATTAGTAACATGGATAACTAAAAATTAGAACTCATCTTTGTAAAATAAATATTTTAAAATTAAAGAATAAATGATAAGAAAAGAAGCAAACCGAAGCCTGCACTAGACAGTTTTCTTAAAATAGATTCACTGCCTCTCGATGGATGCTGGAGGTACGCAAGCATCTGTCTCCCAAGATACAATGAATGAAACCAGCTAATACAGAAGCACCTTCTGAATAGCTTCGGCGAACTTGACAATGAATGCATTCTCTCTAACAAGAACCAAAGAAGATGCTAGCAAAAGAAAATAGAAGTAAGAAACCATCTCCAACTTTTTATCTTAAAACACTATTTCCATTTTCCATCAAATATCTCTCTAAAATTATTCTACCAAGTTGGAGGGGAAATGCCTCTATTTATACAAGTAGGGGAATCCCTAACCATGAAGGCTATACATCAATAGGGCAATCAAATGCCATTAGCTAAGTTTATCAACTCTAGTCATTAGGGCTAGAGTTACAAAGGTTGAAATCCTATGGCTACTAATTGATAATCCCCAACCACAGCTCAGAACAGAGCTACAAACAAAGCTACAAAAGTCACAAGCCAAAGCCACTATGGCCAAGGCTACAACAGTTGCAACTAAGGCAACAGATCAAAACAGAGTTGCAATTGCAGCAGCAGCTACAACTATAGCTAAGTCAAGACCACAACAATATCAGGTACATGTGCATTCCAAAGCAAGTTGTAATTAAGTTGTTAGTTTGTTAAAGGTTAACTATAGTTTGGTTATGTAGTTAGAGTCAGATTAGGTAGTTATGGTTAGGTTAAATAGAGGTTATTATATTTGTATAAATAGGGCTATCATCACTATAATTTGCATTAATTGAATACAAAAGAAATACAATATTGATTCTCTTTATGGTATCAGAGCCCTAGGCTCTTATGAGCAATAGTTCTTGAGAGAGTTATCAATAGCCTCTTAGGTCACAGCTCTTATTCTTCCTTAATGCCTACATCCACAACATTACCTTCTAATCTCACTCTGTTGATTTCCAATCTCAGTTCCTATGTTACTACAAAGTTTGATTAATCAAATTACATAGTTTGGAAGAACCAGTTGGAGAACATTTTGCGAGCCACAAAGCTTCTTGGTTATGTGGATGGATCAGAGGTATGTCCTCCACCAGTTCTAATAGATTCAAATAATCTTTTAATCAAAGAGGTTCTTAGAGAGGCAGATCAAGCTATAATAACTACAATAATGCTAATACAAATAATTTAAATCTGATATGTCAAATATGTGGAAAATGAAACCATGCTGCTCTAGATTGTTGGTACTGATTAGACACAACTTTTCAAACCTCTCAGACTTCTTCTTCTCCACCTCAGTCCCAGTCCAAGGGCTATAATGCATTAGCTTCAACTCAATCATAGTCTGATGTCAACTGGTTTCTTGATTCTGGTGCCACAAGTCACATGACACATGATCTCAGTAATCTCTCATTTTATCAACCATATCATGGCCAGGATCAAGTTGCAGTTGGTGATAGATCTACTCATTCCTTTGCTCACACTGGTGTCACGACCCAAACTCACCCCCTATAGGTTTAGTGTCATGGCCGGCCAGTAACCCTTGGATTGCCGAAGGCCTCTTAACGGAATAACATATAATTAGGGGCTGCAGAAGTAATAAATAGAAATATACATAGTCCATTGAGCTGTGAAGACGTACATGAGACGAATATTCTAAACTTTAATAAAGATACATGTGACGTCAAAAGACACAGTTGATACACGTCACTCCAAGTACTGTACATATAAGTAGAAATTTGTCCAAAGTTAAAATAAAAGAGCCAAAGTCTTAAATACAAAAACATAGCCACAGGATTGACATGATCTGGAACCTCCTCGGGAGGCACAAAGGGTGGCTGACGAATACAAAACTTTTCAGGCATCATCTTAAGCCTGGTTGCGCGCCTGGTCACCTACATATAAAATATAAATAGTGAGCGGGAGCCCAGTGAATAATAACAAAGTAAAGGGTTTTAATGAATGATGTCCATCATAGAGTTAAAAATTAGAGTCTTATACAAATTCAGATTTCAAATCAGAAACGGATTCAAAACTTGTTCGTATTCATTTTCAAAGTTCTTACATTCACATCATAGTATGCGGCACATCCATTAGTGTTAACAAATCCGATGACCCATGAAGGGACAGCCGTAAAGGCATTCTGATGACCCATAAGGGACGACCATAAAGGCATTCTGATGACTCATGTGCATAGAGACGTTTTCAATGACCTATAAAGGGACGGCTGTATAGGCATTCCGATGACCCATAAAGGGACGCAAAATATCACATGATGCTATAGATGCCACGAGTACATTTCAGGAACTTGGACGATCACTCATTCACACAAAACATAGCATATTCAGAAAACTAATCATTTTATATCATCAGAAAATAATCAAAGTCTAACATAACTTTACAGAGTTATTACTCACAAATAATAGATGGCTGGAAATAGACAAATAGAGTAAGCAATTCAGATATCTTGGGACGCGTGACCTACACAGGTATAAAACGAATATATACGAAATTACACACCCGGAAACATATACTTCGTTCTTTTCTTATCTTGATGTGACTCTATTTTTATCCTCATTATTATGCCTTAATTATGGCCTAGGAATGCCTAGGATGGAATGAGGATGCAAAAATGCACTTGAAAACACTTAACAAAACTTGCTGAAAATAGGGTCCTCGCTCGAGCGCAACTTCCTACGCTCGAGCGGACATGCAAAATGTGAGTGGTTGCTCGAGCGAACATTCTTTCGCTCGAGCGGTCTGTAAACTTTGGCAAAAGTACTGGTTGCTTGATTTTTCCGCTCGATGATTGCTCGACGCTTGCTAGAGCGTGAGAGACATGACCTCGCTCGAGCGCAACTTTTGTCACTCGAGCGGACTGCAAAACATAAGAACTTCTAGGAGCTTACATTTCATGCTCGAGCAGACTTTTGGTCGCTCAAGTGGAAATACACACACTTAGAGTGGTTGCTCGAGTGTCGATTCCTTCACTCAAGCGTAGGAACAGAATTCTGGAATTTCCAGATTTGCTCCCAAGCTCAAAACTCAATTTCAAATCCTTCAAAACAGATCCATTTGGACCAAAACTTAGTAAAACATTGAGAAACTCATAGTACATGATGAATTAGAAACTATTTTGCTAAATCAAGCCCAAAAACTAGGCCAATTGTAGTAAACAAAACTTGAAACTTAGATAACATAACATGCATGTAATGTCATGAATTCCAACCTTCCAAAACATGATCAAATGAGTCATTAAGCTCAAGAATAAGTTTAATTCTTTGAACAAAACCAAGTTATGAACATGCATGCGAGAATTCTTGTAAAACCAACTTCAAAACTTCATGATATGCACATGTATGTATGATTTGAGCTATAATTCTTTAATCCTAGCTCATTCTCATGTTAGTTCACCTCCTTTACTTGAATTCTTCCAAAAACTAACTCAATTACACAACTAAGGGTTAGATTTCTTACCTTAAACCTTGAATTCACAAGAGTAGAGGTTTAAACTTCTAAATGCTCTTCAATTCTCCAACAATTCTTAGCAATCCTCCTTTTCTCTAGCTTTTGATCTCAATTTCTCTCCTCCTCCTCTCTCTCACATGTTTGAACTCAATCAAGAGGAATCGGGAGTGCAAAAAGTGTATATGAGGTGTTGAGGTGGCCTTATATAGGCTTGGCTAACGATTAATTAATTGAGCATTAATTTATTCTAATTTAGTCGTTCTGAATCGAATTTCAATTAAACCTACTATAAAATTTTAAAAATTCTAATTAACACATAAATCAAGTCAATTTCTGAATCGGATGCCGATAAGGCCTTTAATTTGCGAACCAGAACAAAAACATGAACAAATCTTCCTATGTTAAACAGATATAACACACATAAGGCAACATATGATGCAAAATTTCACTTTAATTATTTATTAGGTATCACTAAACATGGATTAACGTTAATCATTGGTCGGGGTTGTTACAGCTTCCCCTCTTAAAGAGTTTGGTCCTCCAAACTCGAATTACCTTTATTCTGGAAGAATACCGGATTCAAAGGAAACAACTCAGGGTATCTTCTCATCATGTCTTCTTCTGTCTCCCAAGTTGCATAGGTTCCCCTGTGATTCTACCAATCAACCTTCACTAACGGGATTTCCTTGTTTCTCAATCTTTTGATTCAGCAATTAATAATTTGCATTGGCCTCTCTTCGTACGTGTAATAATCTTTTAGAAGCTCATGAGTCGGTTCAATCACATGTAGTGGATCTCTTAAATAATCCCGAAGCATAGAGACATGAAAAACATTGTACATATGTTCCATGACTGGTGATAAAGCTTATGTTACCGAATTGATCCTCTTAAGAATTTCATATGGCCCGATATATCTTGGTGCCAACTTGCTTTTTACCCCAAACCGCGTTTGCCCTTTTATAGAAGTTACTTTGATGAACACATGATCCCCGACTTCATATTCTCTATCTTTCCTGCGGACATCTGCATAACTCTTTTGGCGGCTTTGTGCGGTTTTCAATCTTTGTCGAATTAATTTCACGTTTTCAGTGGTTTCCTGCACAAGTTCTGGGCCCAACAATAGTCTGTCGCATACTTCAGCCCAACAGATAGAAGAACAACATTTCATTCCATACAGAGCTTCATAAGGAGCCATCCTAATACTTGAATGATACCTGTTATTGTATACAAACTCGGCTAAAGGAAGATAAGTCTCCCAACCCCCTTGGAAGTCTAACACACACATCCGCAGCATATCTCCCAAAGTCTAATTGGTTATTTCAGATTGACTGTCTGTCTGTGGATGGTAGGCACTACTCAATCGCAACTCGGTTCCCAAAGCCTGTTGCAAACTCTGCCAGAATCTTGATGTAAACTTCGAATCTCTATCAGATACAATAGATATTGGACACCATATAATCTCACAATTTCATTCACATACATGTTAGCTAACTTGTTCGCATTATAAATAGTTTTAACAGGCAAAAAATAGGCAGATTTAGTCAAACGATCAACTATAACCCAGATAGAATCCATACCTCGAGAAGAGCGAGGCATTCCCACGATGAAGTCCATCGTAATGTGCTCCCATTTCCATTTTGGTATTGGAAGTGACTGTAATAAACCAGCAGGTCGTTGATGTTCGGCTTTAACTTGTTGGCAATGTAAACATCTAGCCACAAAATCTGCAATACACTTTTCCATTCCTGGCCACCAGAAGTTTTGTTTCAAGTCATGATACATCTTTGTGTTCTCCGGATGCATAGCAAACTTAGAATTGTGAGCTTCAGTCATAACACGTTTTCTCAAATCACAACAATTTGGTACACAAAGGCGATTATGAAATTTCAACACATTATTGTCAAGTAAAAATCCTGGCCTCGGTTTTGAGTCAATTTCATCCACAATCTTTTTCAGAAATGCATCTCGCAGTTGCCTGTCTATTATCTCTTCAATAATTGCGGGTTGGGCAGAAATAGCAGCTTGAATTCCACCCTGTTCATGCAAAACCACTTCAATTTCATTCTTTTCCAAGTCACATAATAACTCTTTCCGGCTGGTGAGCAAACATGACAAATTCCCAATAGACTTCTGACTCAATGCATCCGCAACAGTATTTGCTTTCCCTGGATGGTACAAAATTTGTAAATCATAGTCCTTGATCAACTTTAACTATCTCCTTTGTCTCATGTTCAGCTCTTTTTGGGTGAAGAAATATTTTAAGCTTTTATGATTTGTGTATACTTCACAAGTCACTCCATATAGATAATGGCACCAAATTTTTAAAGCAAAAATTACAGCAGCTAATTTAAGATCATGAGTTGGGTAATTCTTTTCATGTGGTCAGAGTTGCCGAGAAGCATAGGCAATTACCTTTCCATTTTTCATTAACACACACCCCAAACCTTTGTTGGAAGCATCACTGTAAATTTGAAACCCATCAGTACTATTAAGCAAAGACAAAATTGGTGCAGTTACTAACCTAGTCTTTAACTCTTGGAAAGCAATCTCTCTTTGATCAGTCCAATCAAATGATGTAGCTTTTTGTGTTAATTGAGTGAGCGGTAGAGCAAGTTTGGAAAATCTTTTACAAATCTGCGATAATAGCCTGCAAGTCTTAGAAAGCTTCGAACTCTTGTTACATTTGTCGGTTTGGGCCAGTCCACAATAGCTTCAATTTTTTGTGGGTCAACGAAGATACCATCCTTGTTGATTACATGTCCCAAGAATGCCACATTGTCAAGCCAAAATTCACATCTGGAGAATTTTGCATAAAATTTCTTTTCCCTCAGAATCTGTAAAGCACTTCTCAAATGATTCTCATGTTCTTCCCTGCTTTTGGAGTAAATCAAGATATCATCAATAAAGACAACAATAAATTCATCCAGAAATTGTTTGAACACCCTATTCATTAAATCCAAGAACGCTGTAGGTGCATTAGTTACCCCAAATAGCATTACCAAAAATTCATAGTGCCCATATCTAGTTCTGAATGCAGTCTTCTCTATATCTTCTGCCTTGACTTTCAATTGGTGGTACCCAAATCTAAGGTCAATTTTAGAAAATACTTAAGCTCCTTGAAGTTGGTCGAACAGATCATCTATTCGGGGTAGTGGGTATTTGTTCTTCACGGTTACTTTATTAAACTCTCGATATTCTATACATAACCTCAAAGACCCGTCCTTTTTCTTTACAAATAAGACTGGAGCACCCCAAGGTGATGTGCTTGGGTGGATAAACTTCTTGTCTAAGAGTTCTTAGAGTTGGACTTTCAATTCTTTCAGTTCAGTAGTTGACATTCTATAGGGAGTCTTGGAAATAGGTTGAGTTCCAGGTACTACATCAATTGTAAACTCAATTTCTCTATCAATTAAGTCCCCAGGTAGGTCATTAGGAAACACATCAGAAAAGTCACAAACCACAGGAATAGCTTCCACACTGGTACTATCCAAAGACATAGTCAACACACAACACAAGTAGCCCCGACAACCTTTTCTCAACAATTTCCTAGCTTTCATAAATGAAATTAAGTATGGTGGAGAAACTACCCCATTTCCAGTAAAAACAAATTTAGGCATACCAGGTGGTCTAAACACAACTGATTTATTTGCACAGTCAATGGTGGCACAGTATTGAGTTAACCAATCCATACCCAGAATACAATCAAAATGAACAATGCTCAGGGGTAGCAAATCAACATAAAATGTCATTTCACCAATTACAATATCACATGCTGGATAAACATAAGCACATATCATAGAACCCCCAGTCGGTGTAGACACAGATAATAAACAGTTCATAGGTTCTAACAGTCTAGTTAATTTCCGAGAAAAAGCATGCAATACAAATGAATGCGTGGAACCAGAATCAATCAGCACATAAGCATTCTGAGCACATATAGAAATTATACCTGACACCACAGATTCAGTGTTCTGTACATCACCAGGCACAAGAGCAAAATACTCGACCCTGCTTTAAGGTTTCTTTCCTGGTGTTAGCTTTTGTGTTCATTCTTGATGCCGAGGCAGATCCGGCTGAACTCATTGTGGGATGATTGGTATTTTTGAGTCTGACAGGACAATCTCTCATCATATGGCGGATTTTACCACACTTGAAACAGGCACCTGATGCTTGATAACAAACCCCCTTATGTTTCCTACCACATTCTGAGCAAGTCGGTAACATCCCGTATTTTGCTTCTTTGAGAATGAACGACCTCTTTTGAAATTAGATCCTGATCTTTTACCCCTCCATTCACTTGTTGGAATAAGAGTTTGTTTCTTAACTGCCAAAATGGCTTCCGCCATCAATGCTTTATCCAACACATTCACATACGGAGGTAGGTTGAGAACTCCTACCCGATCTAGTATATCTAAATCCAATCCACCCTCAAATTTGCGGGCTTTCTTAAAATCCGTGTCAACCATGTGAGGAGCAAATCTGGCTAACTTAGTAAACTTAGTCTCGTATTCAGCCATGGAATTTTGCCTTGTTGAGTTCCTGAAATTCAAAAACCTTTCGATCTCGAAAGCATTGTGGAAAGTACTTGTCATAGAAAATTGTATTAAATTGAGCCCATGTCATGTTCTCATTACTATTCCGGACTAGCAACCACCATCTACGAGCTTCATCCTTTGAGGTATAGGTAGCCAAAAGAACCTTTTGAGTCTTAGAGTAAGGAAAGACCTCGAATAATTTTTCCATCTCATGTAGCCATGTTTCTTCCTTTAAAAGCTCAATGCCACCTAGGAAAGTGGGTGGCTTCATTTTCATGAACTTCTGAGTCAAGTTGATAATGTCATTATTGTCCAGTTCAACTTGTATTAGCGGAGGTGGAGGAGGTACATGTTGTTGTCTCAATTGCTGCGTCATGGCTTTAGTCAAAGCCGCAAGCATCTATTTCATTCTGTTCATTCGGGCCTCAAAAGATTCACTTATATCATTTCCCTTTGCATTCTCCATTTTGCTATAGAGAGACAAGGTAACAATAAACATAGGAATAATCTTGTTAATTTCATTCAAAATTTTTTTTTTTGTTAATTCAGATTCAAATTTAGTTTTCACATGTATGAAGATTAGCATATATTCGCACATGCAGATGAAATATCCCTAATTCTTTTCTAGGACATCCTATAGCTCACATGGACTTGTGTGTGCGGCATAACTTGTGCTCTGATACTACTCTATCACGACCGAAACCCGCCCCTATAGGTTTAGCGTCGTGACCGGCCAGTAACCCTTGGATTACCGAAGGCCTCGTAATGGAATAACATATAATTAGGGGCTGCGGAAGCAATAAACAGAAATATAAATAGTCCATTGAGTTGTGAAGAGGTACGTGAGACAGATATTATTAAACTTTAATAAAGATACGTGTGACGTCAAAAGACACAGTTGATACATGTCACTCCAAGTACTGTACATATAAGTAGAAATTTGTCCAAAGTTAAAATAAAAGAACCAAAGACTTAAATACAAAAACATAGCCACATGATTGACATGATCTGGAACCTCCTCGGGAGGCACAAAGGGTGGTTGATGAACATAAAACTTTTTAGGCATCATCTTAAGCTTGGTCGTGCCCCTGGTCACCTACATATAAAATATAAATAGTAAGCGGGAGCCCAGTGAATAATAACAAAGTAAAGGGTTTTAATGAATGATGTCCATCATAGAGTTAAAAATCAGAGTCTTATGCAAATTCAAATTTCAAATCAGAAACGGATTCAAACACTTGTTCGTATTCGTTTTCAAAGTTCATACATTTCACATCATAGTACATGGCACATCCATTAGCATTAACAAATCCGATGACCCATAAAGGGATAGCCATGAAGGCATTTTGATGACCCATAAGTGACGGCCATAAAGGCACTCTAATGGCTCATGTGCATAGAGACGTCTCCGATGATCCATAAAGGGATGGCCGTATAGGCATTCTGATGACCAATAAAGGGACCTGATGACCTAAAACGGATACGAAATATCACATGATGCTATGGATGCCACGAGTACATTTCAGGAACTTGGACGATCATTTATTCACACAAAACATAGCATATACAGAAAACTAATCATTTCATATCATCAGAAAATAATCAAAGTGTAACATAACTTTACAGAGTTATTACTCACAAATAACAGATGGCTCGAAATAGACGAATAGAGTAAGCAATTCAGATATCTTGGGGTGCGTGACCTATATAGGTATAAAACGAATATACACAAAATTACACACCTAGAAACATGTACTTTGTTTTTTTCTTATCTTGGTGTGACTCTATGTTTATCCTCATTATTGTGCCTTAATTATGGCCTAAGAATGCCTAGGATGGAATAAGGATGCAAAAATGCACTTGAAAACACTTAACAAAACTTGCTGAAAATAGGGTCCTCGCTCGAGCGCAACTTCCTACGCTCGAGCGGACATGCAAAATGTGAGTCGTTGCTCGAGCGAACATTCCTTCGCTCGAGCGGTCTGTAAACTTTGGCAAAAGTGCTGGTTGCTTGATTTTTTCGCTCGATGCTCGCTCGAGCGCAACTTTTGTTGCTTGAGCGGACTGCAAAACATAAGAACTTCTAGGAGCTTGCATTTCATGCTCGAGCAGACTTCTGCGGAAATACACACACTTAGAGTGGTCGCTCGGGCGTGGATTCGTTTGCTCGAGCGTAAGAACAGAATTCTGGAATTTCTAGATTTGCTCCGAAGCTCAAAACTCAATTTCAAATCCTTCAAAACACATCCTTTTGGACCAAAACTTAGTAAAATATTGAGAAACTCATAGTACATGATGAATTATAAACTATTTTGCAAAATCAAGCCCAAAAACTAGGCCATTGTGGTAAACAAAACTTGAAACTTAGATAACATAACATGCATGTAATGTCATGAATTCCAACCTTCCAAAACATGATCAAATGATTCATCAAGCTCAAGAATAAGTCGAATTCTTTGAACAAAACCAAGATATGAACATGCATGTGAGAATTCTTGTAAAACCAACTTCAAAACTTCGTGATATGTACATGCATGTATGATTTGAGCTACAATTCTCTAGTCCTAGCTCATTCTCATGTTAGTTAACCTCCTTTACTTGAATTCTTCCAAAAACTAACTCAATTACACAACTAAGGGTTAGATTTCTTACCTTAGACCTTGAATTCACAAGAGTAGAGGCTTAAACTTCTAAATGCTCTTCAATTCTCCAACAATTCTTAGTAATCCCCCTTTTTCTCTAGCTTTTGATCTCAATTTCTCTCTCCCTCTCTCTCTCTGTCACACGTTTGAACTCAATCAAGAGGAATTGGGAGTGCAAAAAGTGTATATGAGGCGTTGAGGTGGCCTTATATAGGCTTGGCTAATGGCCTAATTACTTTGTTGATCAATTAATCAATTGAGCATTAATTTATTCTAATTTAATCGTTCCGAATCGAATTTCAATTAAACCTACCATACAATTTTAAAAATTCTAATTAACACATAAATCAAGTCAATTTCTGAATCGGATGCCGATAAGGCCTTCAATTTGCGAACCGAAATGAAAACATGAACAGATCTTCTTACGTTAAACATATATAAACACACATAAGGCAACATATGATGCAAAATTTCACTTTAATTATTTATTAGGCATTACTAAACATGGATTAACATTAATCATGGGTCGGGGTTGTTACAATTGGTAAAGGCCTACTTCCAACTCTTTCATTTCCTTTCCAGCTTTCAAAAATGCTTCATGTGCCCACACTCTCTTCCAATCTACTTTTTGTTCACCAATTGGCCATGGATAATCATTGCACTATTACTTTTGATGAGAGATCTTTTATTATTCAGGACAAGAGCACTCAGAAAATCTTATATAAAGGCTGCTATTCTAATGGACTTTATCCATTCAGCTCATCCACTTCTTCTGCCGCTTCACATGCTTGTTTTTCCTGTTCTACAACTTCAACTTCACTAAACTGGCATTTTGGACTTGGTCACCTTTATCTAAGAAGTTTCATCACATTCTATCACATCATCATCTCGGTTCTAAATCTATACCTTTGTCTAATAAAGGCTTTAGTTTGTGTGAACACTGCTGTGTGTCCAAGAGCCATAGATTGCCTTTTAATTTGTCTAACTCTACTATTCATAAATTTTTAGCTCTCATTCATATTGATGTTTGGGGCCCCTCTGCTCCTTCTGTTTCAAGCTTTACGTACTATGTACTGTTCATTAATGATTTTAGCAAGTTTACTTAGCTTTTTCCTCTTCATTATAAGAGTGAAGTTTTTTCTAAATTTCTTGACTTTAAAGCCTTTTTTAAAATACAATTTTCCACTAAACTTCAGATTCTAAGAAGTGATAGTGGGGGTGAATATCTCAGTACAAAATTTCAAGCTTTTCTAAAACAAAAAGGCATTGACCACCAGTTAACATGCCCTCATACACCTTCTCAAAATGGTGTAGCTGAAAGGAAACATAGGCATCTCATTGAAACTACCATTACTCTTATGCATCATTTTTCTCTTCCTTTGATTTATTGGTTTGATGCTCTAGCTACTCTTGTCTACTTGATCAATAGGCATTTCACTCTTAAGCTCAAAAATCTTACTCCTTATGAGGTGTTTGTTCAAACAAAAACCATATTATATGCTCTTGAGATCCTTTGGGTGTAAGTGCTATCCTTGGCTCAAACCACACACTACTCATAAGTTCCAACCAAAATCCATTTTATGTGTTTTCATTGGTTATCAACCTTCAATCAAAGGCTATAGGTGTCTTGATCCTCTCACAGGAAAAGTCTACATTTCCAGACATGTGATCTTTGATGAGTCTTCTTTTCCATTTCAGTCTTCCTCTCAGACTTTTTCTTCTATTGTATCTTCTCCTTTACAGAATTTTTTCTAGTCTACCTCATCTCCTCCATCTCATTCTTCTATTGCTACTGACTCTGCAGCTCAACCAGCTCACCCTCCTACTGCCCAGCCTCCTCCTGCTCCTGTGTCTGCTCCTACCAGCTCAACTCCTCCAATAATCTCTCCTCCTGTTCCTTCTCCTGTTGCTGTTCCTCTTCTTTCCATATATCCTTCTTCTCAAATTCGTATTTCTACTATTTCCGTTGATCTTCCTTGTATTCCATCCAATGCTCATCCAATGATTACTAGGTCTAAATTTACATTTCCTCCTCTTTCCTTCGCTGCTTGTCTTCTTACTTTTACTGATCATTTTGAGCCCCAAAATTATAAGGAAGTAGCTTCCTCCTCTGCTTGGCAGTCTGCTATACTTGAAGAATTTGAAGCCTTACAAAGACAAGAAATTTGGTTTTTGGTTGCTCTACCATCTGGCAAGCAAGCCAGAGGATGCAAATGGGTTTATAGGTTAAAGAAGAATTCAGATGGCACTATAGCTAGGCATAAGGCTAGGCTAGTTGCTAAGAGTTTTCTTCAAACTGGAGGAGTGGACTATCATGAGACTTTTAGTCCTGTGGCTAAGCAACCAACTATCAAAATCCTTTTATGTCTTGCTCTTCATTTTGATTGGCCGATCAAGCAACTTGACATATCTAATGCCTTTCTCCATGGTGTTCTTGAAGAAGATGTTTACATGATTCAACCTTAAGGTTTTGTTCCTGCTACGCAACCTCATCTTGTCTGCAAATTAAACAAAGCCCTTTATGGCTTAAAGCAGGCCCCTAAAGCTTGGTTCTCTACTTTCTCCACTTTTCTTCTCACTCAACAGTTTGTTCCTAGCCACTGTGACTCATCCTCTTCGTCAAGAAAACTTCTACCTCTATCACCATTTTCCTCATATATGTAGATGATATTCTTCTCACTGGTAGTGATCCTCTTTACATTACCTCCCTTGTTCAACAAATGCATGCTACCTTTTTCCATGAAAGAGCTAGGTTTTATTAATTATTTTTTGGGTATCTCTGTCACCAAATCTTCTTCTGGTTATGTTTTTTCTCAGCAAAAGTATGCCTCCGAATTATTGGCCAAAGCTGGCATGAGTAATTGCAAGTCCTATTTTTCCCCTATGGCTACTAAGCTCACTTCTCTTTCTTCAACAAATGATTTACCCTTTTCCCAGCTAGTTCTTTACAGAAGTTTGGTCAGAGCCCTTTAATATCTTACTATCACTAGGTTGGATCTAGCCTTTGTAGTCAATCATCTCTGTTAGTTCATGCACACACCCTTCATTAGTCATTTTGCCTCTATCAAACGGTTACTTCGGTATCTTAAAGGCACATTGTCTCATGGTCTTCATTTCTCTCTTGGTCCTCTTATTCTTAATGCCTACTCCGACTCAGACTAGGCCGATGATGTGCTTGATAGAAGGTTTACAACTGGCTATTGTGTGTATCTTGGTCCTAACTTGATTTCTTGGTTTGCCAAGAAACAACCAATCGTGGCTCGTTCTTCTTCAGAGGCCGAATATAAAGCTTTGGCTCAGACTTCAGCTGAACTCAGTTGGCTTGGGTTATGAAGGTTAAAAACCTATGGCCACTAATTGATAAGCCCCAGCCCCAGCTCAGAACAGAGCTACAAGAGTCACAAGCCAAAACCACAGTGGCCAAGGCAACAGATCAGAACAGAGTTACAACAGCAGCAGCAACTACAACTACAGCTACAGTTACAACTAAGTCAACACCACAGCAATATCAGGCACGTGTGTATTCCAAAGCAAGTTGTAATTAAGTTGTTAGTTTGTTAGAGGTTAACTATAGTTTGGTTAAGTAGTTAGAGTCAGATTAGGTACTTATGGTTAGGTTAAATAGAGGTTATTAGATTTGTATAAGTAGGGCTATCATCACTGTAATATGCATTCATTGAATACAAAAGAAATACAATACTGATTCTATTTACTAATATGGTCATCAACTCAATAATCAAAAGATGAGAGTTACAAAGGTCTAAACCTCCCACGTGCTTAATATATACAAACAAATATGTATATAATGATGTTTGAATAAACCAACTAGATGGGTCACAAAATGGATACTATTGTTGGGTCACAACCTGATCCAAACCCAATTCTCAAACACATGCACAAGCTAGGTCCAACACAACATAGATTAGCCCAAGCTTAAGATTAAGTCCAAGTCCAAGTCTAAGACTAAACCCAGCACATGTACAAGCACAACTCTAGATCCAGTCCAAATCTAAGCCTAACTTTTATTAATGCCCACTTTATGAGACAATTTTCATTCACAACTTAATGGTTTCGGTCCATCATTTTATATTGTAATCTTCTCACTTGAGAGAATACAAAACCACTCAGACCCACCTCAACCGACAGTTGGGTCCCACTTTAATTTCAAATTAAAGTTGCCGAAAAACCATTACTTTCCAACAAAGCTATATTTTCAAACGAACACGTGTTCTTCATGGATGTAATTAATGCATCACACGTTATGGAATTTCATGTTTGCACGCAATCCCAAATAAAATCATACAGTCACAAATTCATTATAGGTCAAGTTAAGAAAACTTGGTCAATCTATTTTACATAAACATATGTCTAAGAACATAGACATGTCACCTTGAATGTGTAAACCACAAACAAATACTTCTACATATAAAAATACATTTTTGGATGGCCATTATTTGAATAGATGATATTCATGCATTCATCATTCTTGACCAATGCTCTCTTAGGCTTTCAAATTAAAGCTGCAAATGCTATAGTTAGCCTTTCGAACTTACCGAAGCAGGGTTGTGCTTATACTTTTAGCATTTGAGTTTCACATTATTTGCTCATTCATCTATACACTTCTTGGGATAGAATTATACTCTCCTTGTTCGCCAATCCTTGGCTAACCAAGAATTTCCATCTCACCATTTTTTCTTTCCCAAAGAAAAAGCTCATGACATTGTGTTCGATGTATATCTATTTTTTTTTTTAAATTTTTTTATTTTGTTTTGAGAATGGCTTTATAGATGAAATCTAAAATTAAACCACTCTACAAAATTAATTGTGGTATTGTGTGGTTGTGTATAAAGCTCAAAGATTTTAGAACTAAAAATAAAATAAAGTTAAGTGGCCATTGCTTGGAATAAATCGGCCATTTTTAGTTGGAGTTCTACCTTTCAAATGGCTAAATTGCTCTTTAGTGCATCAAACCCATCAAAAAAATTCTTAAAGTGGATTGTTTCATTAGCCATTTCATCAAAATTAAATTTTGATGTGGCCCACATATCCAAAATGGATTTTGAACACTGAAAGTCATGGCATAATATGGCCTTTGAAATTCAAATGTTTTGATATTTTCAACAATGGAAAATATTTTAAATCCATCAATAGTAGGTTGATCATCATTTTTATCCATATTCGGTTTAAGAACATGTTCTTCCGCCAAATAATTTTCATCATTCATTGACACATGGGTTTTACAACCCCCCAAGCCATTGATGAAGTCGACTTTTTCCCACTTTCAACCTTTAATGACTTGGGAAAGTATGAAAAAAATTCACCAATTCTGATCATTAAAGTCTTAGTTAAAGACTAGGTAGTGAGAGCTAACAACTCATCCGTCCATCGGCGAATTTCCATATCAAGTTGATGAATTTTTTCAATTAAATGGTGTCTTTTTTTCTTACACCAAATAATATTGCAGTGGATGAAAGTTTGTTTCATCAAGAACATGGATCTCTTCTTGAAGATCCAATTTTTTTTTTTGTTTATGCCAAATTATTTCATCTAGGCTATTTGGAATGGATGAATCTAATTAATTTTTCATTTTTTACACTTGATGTCCCATTTGGCATGCCAAAAAACGACCGTGCTAGTATTAATGTTTGAAAAATTCTTATAGATGAAACTCAAGTCAATTATCAAGCGATTTCGTTGATAGTTCTTTTGGCACAACGAAGAGAACTTCAAAATTGCTAAGTGTAAAGAAAGAAAAATTAAAAGAAGAGAGAGAGAGAGAGAGAGAGAGAGAGAGAGAGAGAGAGAGAGAAATAATTGAGAGAACAATCGGGGTGATTGAATGAACAATCAAAAGTAGCCATTAATTACTTGTACTCTTATGGTTCAAAAAGGAAGTGTATAAAATAAACTGTAGGAAATATAAATGACAATAACAATAGAAATCAATTGTCTTTGATTTGAATTGGATGATTACAATGTAGCTATGAATGGCTATTTATAGGCAAAGCCTTGTACGAAAAAACTATTTAGTAACTACCCTATTCTTTCATCTTCTCCATTTCATACTCCATGATCTTCCACTTCACTTCTATGTCTCCATAACTTCCTTCAATCTCCACTTCATACTCCATGTTCTCCAATTTGTCCTCCATTGTTCCACATGTGTTTAATATTTCATAACTGCTCATAATTTCCAAATGAGTAGGAGAGTGACACATATCCTGCAATTATATAAATGAGAAATAATAATAAGATTATTGATTTATGGTGCCAACAATGCGCTTCCAAATTAGAGACAACCTCGGCCCAAAATTATTCTTATGTATTTATGTATGCTTTTAAAACACCATTACACAAAGATACATCTATTTCTATTCTATTTTATAAAACGTACATATAAATTGATGTAAATGTTGTTACATATATATATATATATATTTAATTATGGCCTTCTCATCCAATAACTATCACCTCTTTCTAACTAATAACTGTCACATCTGATAATTAATAAAATGATTTTTCTTCTCTATTCAAAAACTGCTAATCAATCAAATTAATCAACAATTTAAATATTGGACAAATTGCACTAATACCTACTATATTTTAGCTTTATTTGACTATAATTTTTTTTTCTTAATTTAATCTAATTGATTCAACAATTTGAATTTTTTTTTTTTTATTATTTTATGGAAAATACACATATGAGTGACATGTGCCATATTTTTATGGACAAAATTATAAAATGATTAGTTTAGTGAATTAACTTCAACCAACTGAATGCTAATTTTTATTCAAAAACAGTGTTATCAATTAGATCAAATTGTGCAAAATTTAAAATTAGGAGTCAAATTGAGCAAATTGGAAGTTTATGGACCAAAATGATTCTATGGATTGGGACTACCAATGTAATTTGTCTTTCAATATCTATTTATTGGGAAAATTAACTTAGGAGTCCTATACTTTGATCTTATGTCATTTGATCATTGTAATTTCAATTGGCTTGATTTTGACTTTAAACTTTTTATTTTCTCGATTTGGTCGGCTTCATTACAACTGTTAGGGCATTGTTTTATGAAAAAATGAACACATGAGCCACATGTGTCATGCTTTTAGAAATATATATATGTATAAACCTGAGCCATTTAGTGAGTTAAGCTCAACAACCTCAATGATAATTTTTTTATCAAAAATCTTTAACAGAGTTATCAAAGATATTATATTGACGTGTTCAAAAAAAAGAAAAGAAAAGAAAAGAAGATTAAATTGACACAAAATGTTTTTCCTTTTTGATTGAAGAAACTCAGTTATTATTTTTTAGATATGTGAGTTAATCTCCCCACATTTATAAAGTACCAAGTACTTGCCCCCTTAATTCAACCCCCTTAGGGAGAGCTAAATCCATGACCTTCCTTACGTTGTTTTGTGGGTTTGGAGGGAATAAGGAGGAGATTTGGAAAGAGAAGGGAAAGTTAGGTGAAATGTGAATAAAATATACTTACATTTCACATAGTTTCACACCCTGTTCCCTTTCCCTTTCCAAATCCCTCCTCAAATCCCCCAACCAAACACAGCATTAGGGACTAAGCGCTTAAGAAAGTCATGGTGGCCAATTAGGCTTAATTTACTTGGTTACACAAAATCTAATGTTAAGGGTCAAAACTGAGCTAATTGAAAGTGTAGGAATCCAAATGATACAAGGGGAAGAGTGTGGCGACTACTTGTGAAATTTGTCTTTATTTATTCTATTATTATATAAAGCGTACACTTGAGTTAGTGTAAACATTGTTACATATTTTATTTTTTTAATAATGCCCTTCTCACTCAATAACTGTCATTCTCTCCCATCCAGTAACTGTTAAATGATTTTTCTTTTCCATCAAACAATCCAATTGCTAATCAAATATTTTTATTCATCAAATTATCTAAATATTTAAATATAAAATTATCAACGCATTGTATTTACACCCACCACTAATGTATAATTGTATATAAACAATTTAACTAAATTTTATAAAATGTTTATAAAAAATATTCTCTTATACCTTCCATTGCACAAGTTATTTAATGAAGAGATTACATGTGCTCGAGGATTAATCCAGGTGAATCTTGGATACCATGGTGACATCCATCAATTCTCAATTCTTTTTATTTATTTATTTTTAAAGTAACATAAAAAAAAAAAATTTTAAAAAAGAAGAAGAGGGTAATACTAATAAGCATTGTGGAAAGTGCAGCCTATGGAAGCGAAATATGTTGAGAGAGAGAGAGAGATAAAGAATGTTAGAAAGTCCAACAAGGATGAACTCAAGAGCACGACAAAGAAGCGCAAGGCCAAACACTAATCGATTAAGGAATATGTCAGAAGCAGACAACTTGACTGTCGGCAATAATTAGTTTGCATTAAGGAATATGTATATGGTTTGCCTGATATTACATCTCTAAATAAGATCTCATGTTTGCCTACAAATTCTCTCTCTCTCTCTAAATTGAATGAAGTTTGGTTTTGTCATGGGGTGCTAAGCCAAAGCTAATTTGATCAAGCAACATAGTGCTAAGAGCTAAAAGGACTTGTTTCAATGCAAATTATAAATTAATTTATGGAATTTTGATTAGAGATCTTTAATTATAAGTTTATAAAATAAAAAAAGAAAATGCTAGTTGGATTCTCAAATATTTTGACCAAAGACCCTCGTAATAACGTTTGAGGAAATTCAGCACCTTTCACTTTGTTAAAATTTTAATAACTTTTGATTTAGAACTCCATTTTTAATAAAATCTATATTTTTTGAATCCTATCATTGCGATTTATCAAATAAGACCCTGGATGAATTTGAAATTTTGATAAAAAGTACAAAATTTCACTATGTTCGCATTCTATGACAGTGAAATTTCATTGACAGGAGTTAGTGAAATTGTCTTGGTGCCTTTTGATAGTAAATTTGCCTTTGGACAGTGAAATTTCACTGTTTTTGGAAAGTGTCATGCCACTTATGTTGATAGTTAATTTCAAAATTTTGACTAAAAATTCAAATTTAGTATTTCAAAAATAAAAGAAACACACTCCAATTAGAAAACTAAACAATTAAAATTATAAGAAGCCGGAAAACACAATAGAGTTGTTGAAAACTACAAAGAAACTTGTGAATATCAACGTTACGGACAACAAAGTCCAAATAAAAATCTCTTGAAATTGCAAGGTTTAACTAATTAACTGATGGATTGATCATTTCAAAGATTAGGGCAAGACTTTGAATATCAAAAAAATACTATGAACATAAAACCTTTTGCATCAGCCATTGAATGTGGTACTGGAACATTTGTGTATGCATTCATTTTTTAAACCATTTGGAAAAAGAAAATCCTTCTTGTGCTATATTCCGTGGAAGTATCAATATCCTCCATGAGTAGTGCTAGATCTTGATTTTTTTGAACTCAATTTCATTTTTGGTCGAGAACATCATGTTTTGTCCTATAAGGACAAATTAGAAATAATAATAATAATAATAATAATAATAATAATAATAATAATAATATAATAATAATAAAGATGTGAAAAAGGCTCCCAAGATTGAAAAATCTTCAATCCATTAAGGGTGATTTGATTAATGATTTTTTTCCCTTTAAACTAATCCAAATCGGCTGACCCACACTCCTACATGTTATGAAAATTAAGGTAAATCAATCCACATCACCCGTACATGTTATGAAAACTAATCAAAAGCGCTTTATGGCCTACATGTGGAAGCTATAGCAAAGCAGAAAAGTGTCACCACATGTTTGAAAAATTTGAAAAATGTTTGGTAATTCGAATTTGTATGACTCAAATGACTCGAATGTATCCAAACAACGTCGTTTTTACCTTCAAAATGATGTCGTTTTGCGACATTTGAGCTATTTAGACCATGAAAATTCGAATTACCGAGCATTGTTGGAAAAGTTCAGAACATCATTTTACAATAATTCTTCAACTCCCGTGTTAGATTTTATTATTGGCAATCCCGTTTGATAAGGATTTCTTTAAGAAATTAATTTTCCTTCGAAAACTAGGATTATTTTTGGATTTCTATAAGTAATTGATTTTTCCAAAACTAGGATTACTTTTGGATTTTCTATAAATAGTTGGTTTTCTCCCAAAACTATTTAATTCCTCCAGATCTTCTTTTTGGTTCTTAAGGTTTATATCTGGGGATATTTTGTTAGTTTTTTTTGATGTTTTATTGAGTATTCAACTCATGGTTTAAAGAGAGTACATCAAAGGTTTTGTTTGTTATATACAAGAGAGAGAGAGTTGTTCTTCGATGGATTCTGAAGAATTCGAGCCTGAAGCTTCGGTAGATTCTGGAGTGGCTCATCGTAAAGACAATTCCGAGGTGAAGATGGGGTTGGAAGAGGCACATAGAGGTTGGTTCAATTAGGCGTGGATTCGCTAGGTAATTAAGAGTATACCTGTGTAATTCCTTTAAATCTTCTTAGTAGATTGTTTTGTGGCTGTTGCCCGTAGTTTTTTAATCACAGTTGGAGGTGTCCAATTGTGGTTTTTCTACGTAAAATCGTTGTGTTGATTTGTCTTTTATTATTTGATTGGGATTGTTATATTCTACTTAAAATTGGTACATAATCACAAATCAACATCTAGGGGATTTCTAGATTTTTCAATTGGTATCAGAGCAGGTCATTCTATTTTTTTTTAAAAAAAATTCTTTTAGAACGAGATCTTGTTTGATTTGTGATAATGGATTCAATTCGTAAGGGAAATTCTATGGTTCGACCACCCCTACTTGACGAATCCTCGGGGAGTGAAGATGAAGAACTTCAGCAAGCATATCAAAAGTTGTATAAGGAGTCTCTTAACTTATTCAAATTGAATGACAAACTCACAAAGAAACTCAAAACATATGAAAGTGAGAATGTCAAGTTAAAAAAAAGAGATTTCCGAGGCTAGGAATGATGTCCTTAAGATTTCTAACGATTGACAAGCTCTTTCTTGACTTGTGAGACAGAGAGGAACGAGCTTCAACAAATCTATGCAACATATGAAGAAAAAATTGAAACTCTCGAGATGTCTCAAGTTGCTTTGGAAGAACTAATGATCAAGAAAGAGGAAGAACTCAAGTGTGCCATGGTTACCATTGGTCTTTGGAACAAAGGATCAAAAACTTTGGACAATATCATTGGGTCTCAACAAATTTGTTCTGACAAGAGTAGCATTGGCTTTGGAGGTAAGAAAGAGCAAAAACAGAGTGCATCTACATCTCATGATACAAGAACTCAAGGAAAAGGAGAACAAAAAATTCAACATAAGGATGAACTTCTCAAACTTTCTAGAGTTGGTAACGTAAAAGAAAAGAAGGTACACCCTGTTTTATTTTCATCATTGTGGTATGTATGGTCATATTCGCCCTTATTGTTATAAGTTGCATGGGAGAGTGTCTCATAGAGATGGAAGAAATTCCAATATCTCGTGGTATAGGAGACACTTCATTGATAGGAAGTTGGAAATCAAGTCGAGACAGGTTTCCATTGAGAGCAAAGGGAACCACAATGTCAAGACATCACCCAAAAATCGCAATGCTCACAACTTTGTTTATACTAAAGCGGTTTGGGTGAGAAAACTTGACTTATGTTAATTTGTTTATTTGTTTTAGTTTTTGGATTTCTGTGTGTTTTTTTAATGAGAAAAAAAAATGTGTGCTTCTTCGTTTTTTGTCTTGCTTGGTTTAGAAAAAGAAAAAAAAAAAAAAAACCCAAAAAGATTTTCTTAGTATGGTTTTGCAAGCTTGAAATTTTTGAGTGGTCCTTGGTGCATATTGGAATTGATAAGAATATCTATTACATGTTGATATGTGTGTGCTTTCTATGGTCCTTACTCATTTTGGAGTGTGTGTTTTTGATTAGTATGTCTCATTCTGTACACACTTTTGGATTATCAAATATCGGAATCTTAGTGATCATTTTTTTTCTATGGACTTCTGGCATGGTATCTTTTGTTTTTCTACAGGAATTGACCGATACTAGCATATCTTGGGTGATGTTGAGTCTCTTAACCACCTTCCATCTTTTTGCATCTCCATGGCTTTCCCCCTTTATTCTTTGCAGTCCAGCCATGAGGAAAAGGCTACCTCAGAGTCACCAACCAGGCCATCCTTATTATATCCATGCTTCTCTAGTTCGGTTTCCATACTCTTGAGCGTGTCAGCCGCCAATGAGTGTGCAAAAGAAAAGAAAAAGAAAAAGAAAAAGAAAAAGAAAAAGAATGAGAAGAAGAAGAAAAAATATGCAAAAGAAAGAAAAAAAAAAGTGCAAAAGAAAGAAAAAGAAGAAGAAGAAAAGATTCATTGATTAAGGGGGAGCCTCCGCTTTTACTCACTAAATACCCCTTGATTCCTAGTGGTTTGACTTTCCTTTGTTGTGCTTAGATTCTCTTGTCGGAGGTCCAGCTTTCATATCACTACTAGGATTGAATCTAGTGTTTGTCAAACTCCAAGAGTCACACACACACTTTTATCATGGGATCTATGCTTTTCACTTAATGCATCACTTTCTTTTACGAGGAATCTTCTAGAGGTTGTGCACATTGTGTTTTCTTGTAATTGTGCTTCTTAGATAATCTTGTGTGTTCTAAAGTACAAATCTGAGATTTCTTGTTTGCTCCATCATATTATTTTTTTTTTTTGTCTTTTTCTTCTTGTTCACTGTTTTCAGTGTTTGTGGTTGCTTTTAGTGAGGAGGAGTTTGGTTCATCTTTGATTTGTTTGGTAAGGGAAATTGGCGATAGTTGTTTTGCATGTTTCTATGCACTGTTTGCAAATTATTTCCTTCTTGCATACTCCTGATATTTACATCATCATATCATTGTTTGTGTGGTTTATGATCTTGCTTTTGTTATTTGAGAGTTGTTGTTCATGAGTCTTAGTTTTCATCTATTCATGTTTTCCATTTTATGTTTCAAGTTAATCGTGTCATATGTCTATTGCTTTTTTATATACTCTTGTGGCACTAATAGTTGTTTTGGATATTGTGGCACTAATAGCTGTTTTGCAGATCTTAATCTTGAGAAAGAAGTTTGTGTTTGTTGTTGTAATGGGTTGGGGTGATTAAGATTTTATTTGTTAAGTGTGTTTTGTCACGGCATTGCCAAAGGGGGAGATTGTTAGGTTTTATTATTGGCAATCCCGTTTGACAAGGATTTCTTTAAGAAATTGATTTTCTTCCAAATCTAGGATTATTTTTGGATTTCTATAAGTAATTGGATTTCTTCCAAAACTAGGATTACTTTTGGATTTTCTATAAATGGTTGGTTTTCTCCCAAAACTATTTAATTCCTCCAGATCTTCTTTTTGGTTCTTAGGTTATATCTGGGGATATTTTGTTAGTTTTTTTTGATGTTTTATTGAGTATTCAACTCATGGTTTAAAGAGAGTACATCAAAGGTTTTGTTTGTTATATACAAGAGAGAGGAGAGTTGTTCTTCGGTGGATTCTGAAGAATTCGAGCCTGAAGCTTCGGTGGATTCTGGAGTGGCTCATCGTAAAGACAATTCCGAGGTGAAGATGGGGTTGGAAGAGGCACATAGAGGTTGGTTCAATTAGGCGTGGATTCGCTAGGTAATTGAGAGTATACCTGTGTAATTCCTTTAAATCTTCTTAGTGGATTGTTTTGTGGCTGTTTGCCCGTGGTTTTTTAATCACAGTTGGAGGTGTCCAATTGTGGTTTTTCCACGTAAAATCGTTGTGTCGATTTGTCTTTTATTATTTGATTGGGATTGTTATATTCTGCTTAAAATTGGTACATAATCACAAATCAACATCTAAGGGATTTCTAGATTTTTCATCCCGAATAGCACTTGCCCGAATTTGCCCCACACAAAGGTGGAAGCTCCACCTCATAAAATCCAACTAAGTCATCGAGCCAAATCATCAAAGGTTTTAATTATTATAAAGTAATCCCTGTAAATTAGAAAAATTACAAAAAATATAGAAATATTAGATAAAATTATGTTATGTGAAATCTTATAAGCAGTGCTTATATGCGTTTGATTATAGCACTAAGAGCTGAAATAAAAGATAGTTTAGATTATATTTCAAAATTAAAAAGTGAGTTAAATGGATTAAATTAAAGCCAGAGAATTACCAGTATCAAAAATAAAATATCATTAGACAAGACAAGTGTAGATTATCAATATTAAATTAGATCCGCAATCCCGCATTAGAAATTGGTAATAGAGTCCAATTTTTCGGCCTTACCAGTAAAAGTTGCAGGTGTATTAAATATAGTGAAGAAGTAGAATCTGATAACTTAGATAATAGTACTTCTTTACAAATAATAATAGAACAAAATAATACCTTAAATTAAAAGAAATTAATGTAAAACCTGGAACTAATCAATTAGAAATAATAAACGAAATTAGACATTTTATTCAAGTTCCAGAAAAATAAGTAGCTATTTTTGAATAAAAACAAAAAGAATTAGATTTATATCCCTATCCATATAAAGGAAATAATCTAGAGTAACCCTTTGAATTAATTTCACCTACAAACCAAAAAAATAATGGAATTAAGTAACTATAGCTTAAAATAGTTAGAAGAAAGGATTGAAAAATGAAATGATAATGAAATAAAATACAGAATAATATTAGAAACATCGGTACAATTAGATATGGTAGATGAAAAAATAATACAAGAAATAAATAACGAGGTAATAGAATTACAAGAGGATATTTATAAACAATTAGTATTAATTAGTTTGGAAGAAATGAAACATATTCCCCTTGAAGATTTAGAACAAATAATGGGAAATAGAGACGCAGAAAAAGAAAGAGAAAATAATATCTTAGAAAATTTCGAAGAAACAAATAACGTTAATGATACTGAAATAACAGTAAAACAAGAATGGAGTAATTCATCTGCCCCACCTAATCCAAATCACCCAGATTTAAAAATTTTACCAGACAACAACTAGAAAATGATACTAGAAATTATGATTATAGAAGAAGAATGAGATACTACAGTTATCTAAATATATGATCTGTTGCTAGGGAACATCTAATTATGTAGACTTTACCCTTATAAAGGAAGTATTTTTAAGGGAGGTATCACTAAAGCCAATAACTAATACATGATATTTATTAGAAATTGATTGTGCTACAAATACAAGTGAGGTAATAAAACAATGGAAGAGAGGCATGCACCATATCTTAAATATCCATAGTAGTAGTTAGAGCGTGCAAAGTTTTCTAAAGCTGGTATGAAAACTTGAGAGAAAGTGACAAAGAAAAATTAACAACAGAAACTATCCCAGAAGGTATGTTAAACCTATTTGTAAAATATATTGAATATGAATTTGTAGAAAAAGAGTGAGATGAAGATAAAAGAAAAGGAGAATGGGTTAGAAAATTAAGTAATATAAAAATATGTAACATGAAATATATAGAAAATTATATATGCAAATACTCCTATTACTACTATCAAATAGGGAGAAATAAAATTTATTTAACTATGTTTTTTCATAAATTACCATATCCTATAAATGTTAATATAGAAGAAAAATACGAAAAATGGTTAAAACAATTAGGAGATGCCACAAGTGACACTTTGGGTCGTAGAATTAGATATTTAAGAGAATGAGTAGAGCAAGAATGCATGAAAATGAAACAAAGAAGAAAAAAGAAAAAAAGAAAAAAACTGTATTTACATTGCTGGCAAACATCTAATTCATGGGAATGTAAGCCTTCAAGAAATATACAATAAGAACAGGAAAAAAAAATGTATAAAAGAAAAAGTTTTAATAAACAAAGAGGAGAAAAATATTATAAAAAAAAAACCCTATAATTTTAACAAAATGAGAAGATTTTTTAGAAAAAATAATTACTATCCAGAAGGAAAAAAAGATTTGTAAATGTTGGGCTGTGGAGAAATAGGTCATTTTACTAAGCAATATAGAAATAAGAAAAATAATAAAATAATAGAAGCCTTAGGAAGCTTGGATTATGTAGAGTTAGAAGAAGAAGAAAAAGCATTTGTGAGAATTAAATCTCAAAAACTGCAATATTGAATCGTGTATCATGTGTATTATTAAGAAATCAAAGAGAGATGCGTACCCGAATCCATTGTGATGGTTGAATGGAAGCGTGATTATGGGATAGCCTTCCAATCCTTACGTTTATGCCTTTGAATTTCTCCTTGAAAGGATTTTTAGAGAACTTTTCCTTTTGCATATATATTGGCAGGATTGGGGACCATTACCCATTTGTTGAGTTGTTTTCAATCTGTCAGGTTTTTTTTTTTTTTTGGAAAACTAACTATCTATCATAATTTCTATTTCTGCCCCTCATAGAAATAGAAATTACACAATGGTATCTACACGTTAATTCCATGACAACCATACCCTTAAGCCTACTTATAACTCAATTAGATCACTTAAGTTTTAGGCTTCTTATAAATGACGACACACATTTAAATATGTGGTCCCAATTAGAAATTAATCCAACAATCTCCCACTAGACCACATATGTCACTTGATAAATGTGTTTAACTTTAGTGAGCTTAGAAATTTGTTATCATGACCTAAAGGTATCCACACAATCTTGTCCATTAACTATATTAATGTAGGATCAAAGCGGTCTTTGTTACATTAATCATAACTTAACCTATCAATGGTCACATATACCAACACAGCCAAATGACGTAGATCAATCATGGATGTGTAGCATGGAAATTACATGTAATGTGATCCACACATGTCTATTTCCAATTGGTTCTACTTAACTTTGTTGAGATCAATACTTCAAAATACATAACAGAGTGTAATAAACTAAATACTTCATTTCTGCAGAAACCAATCTAAGTACATAGATAAAACTCAAGTCTAACATAAAGCAACAATACAGTAACACAAAACAAACTCCCACTAAACCAGAATGTTCTCAAATAGATCAACACCCATATGAGCAGTGTGCTCATGAAAGACCTTGGGTGGTAGTCCCTTCGTAAGCAGATCCACTATCATGGAGTTTGTCCCAATGTACTCTATGGAAATTTGTCCACTCTGTATTCTTTCTTTTACAACTAGGAACTTGATGTCAATATGCTTTGACTTTGTCGAGCTCCTATTGTTATTGGAATATAGAACCGCTGACTTATTGTCACAGTATAACTTGAGTGGTCTTCCAATACCTTCCAAAATGCGCAACCCATTGACAAAATTCCGCAGCCATATTCCATGATTTGATGCCTCATAACATGCTACAAACTCTGCGGCCATGGTGGACGAAGCTATGAGTGTTTGTTTTGCAAACTTCCAAGAAATCGCGCCACCGGCTAAAAGATAAATATAGCCTGATGTGGATCTTTTACTGTCTTGGCATCCAGCAAAATCGGAGTTGGAATACCCAACGATCTCTAATTGATCCGATCTCCTATATGTGAGCATATATTCCTTTGTTCTCTGTAAATACCTCATAACTCGCTTGGCTACTTTCCAATGATCCATTCCAGGGTTACTTAAATATCTGCCTAACATGCCAACTATGAACACAATATCCGGACGCATACATACTTGGGCATACATTAGACTCCCTACAGCTGAGGCATAAGAAATCTTTTGCATTTCTTTAATTTCAAGATTGTTTTTCGGGCATTGGCTGAGACTAAACTTGTCTTCCTTAGCGATTTTGGTTTCACTTGGTTTGTAATTTTGCATACCAAATCTGTTGAGGACTTTATCGATAAGCTCCTTTGTGATAATCTTAGGATACTCCGAGAACGATCTCGGTGTATCTCAATTCCTAATACAAAGGAAGCGTTACCAAGATCTTTCATTTCAAAATTCTTTGATAGAAACCTCTTGGTGTCGTACAATAAGCCTATATAATTTGTGGCAAGCAATATGTCATCGACATATAAAACCAGGAATATGTGTTTAATCCCACTGAACTTGTGATACACACATTCATCAATTACATTTGTTTCAAAGCCATACGAGGTAATAACTTAATGAAATTTGAAGTACCACTGACGAGAAGCTTGCTTGAGTCCATAGATGGATTTGGTCAATTTGCAGATCATATTCTTTGGGTCTCCCGACATAAAGTTTTCTGGTTGCACCATATAAATTGTTTCTTCAATGTCACCATTGAGAAATGCTATTTTGACATCTATCTGATGCAACTCAAGGTCAAAATGTGCAACAAGCGCCATAATTGTCCTAAAAGAGTCTTTTGTAGAAACTAGAGAGAAAGTTTCTTTAAAGTCAATTCCTTCCTTTTGAGTAAAGCCTTTGGCTACAAGACGTGCCTTATACCTCTCCACATTACCATTTGAATCCCTTTTGGTTTTAAATATCTATTTACAACCTACGGGCTTCGCACCAACTGGTAATGGGATAAGTTCCCAAACTTTATTGTCTTGCATAGACTTGTACTCTTCATTCATGGCCTCTATCCATTTATGAGAGTTGGAACTTTGCATGGCTTGACGAAAGTTGATTGGATCATCTTTCGACATTCCATTTTTCACCTCATATTCCTGGAGATATACGATATAATCATTTGAAATTGCAAATCTCCTTTCTCTCGTAAATCGCCTTAATGGCACAGTGTAACGCCCCACTTAATAAACCCATAATATATACAATATTAACATGCATTGATTAAGAAAAACAAAACCTTATTCCTTTCATCAGAGTAATCTTATTAAAAGACATTACATGTAATAACGAAAGTAAATGCCCTACGGGCTTACATCTTTCCAAGCCAACACTTGGACACAAAAGTCTGAGTACCAACTCAATTACACATTAAGCCCTTGGCTTGAGTTTACATGTAATATCAAAACAAAACAAAACAAAACAAAATAACAACTAAACTAAACAGAGTCTTCAACTCCAAATCCTTCCAAGCTAATTCCTTGGAGGTAGCATATCACCTGAACCTGAAAATGATGTTCTCGTATAGGGTGAGCCACAGCCCAGCAAAAATATACTAAACCAAATATAAGAATTGACTAAAGCAATAGCATTCGATAGATGGTTAACACTGTTAAATCCATTATATCTCTTTACAGTTTCATGACAATAATGTCCATGACATGTTTCTCTTTACGTTATTATTCAACTTTCCAATTATACAGACATGGCTCAGAACCTGGCCAAACAATAATAATGAGATTACATCTCACATTAACATTACTTCCAATATCAACAAATCAAATGAGACTAAGGCTCATACTAAAAAACACTTCCATAATCAATAAGTACACATATTTGCTGTACTAATGGAGTCCATCCCCTTTCTCTTCCTAAACAGGTTTGAGAGTCCATCCCCTATCTTCCCTCAAACCATGGAGTACATCCCCTATCTCCTCCAAAACAATATGCATATACAATGTATTAAACACTTGTCATACACAATATTCAATCAATACACAAATTCGCTGTATTAATTCAACTTTCATATTCAATGACTCATTCAATGTGATTAGTTTCAGTTTCCCTAATCAACATGCAATGTCTACAACAATCACGACTATCCTCCACCGATAGCCCAAATCAGTTATTTCTAAACAGGAAATAAATGTATCAACAAATGTAAACTCAACATTTTCATAGGTGAGTGATTAAACTATCAACTACACCATTTAATCCCATAGTTCCCCAATTTCATGAATTAAACTTAATTCCACAATTTTCCAAAATTAATTATACAAATTAATTTATTACAACAATTAGGGCTTTTCCCCTTTTCTCAAAAACCAACCCTAAGGTTCAATTTTCTCTATTTGACACTATCAATGCCATTTTTCAAGTCTTACAACCATATGGAGTTTAATATATGAAAACCCCCTTTTTCCAAATTTATAAATCAAACCCTACCTTTCCCAAAAGTTACCAAAATTATACCAACATATCAAAGTGACCAAAACTTATGACAAAACGTATAGAATGGAGTAGGGTATCCCTACCTCGGAAATAGAAGACCAAAAGAGAAGATGACCAAAACCCAAAGTGCTCCAAATCCTCTCTTTTTCAGATTAAAAGAAAGCCCTCGCGAAGCTCTACCTTTCTTCCAAAGGAACTAGGGTAGAAGACCACCAGGAGTAGATCAAATCTTAGAGAGAAGGTAGGAGTAGAGAGAGAAGCTCTCAAATGGCGGTTTTTAAAAGTTAAGAGAGAGAAAGTAGGTCAAAAAGTGATCCAAAAAGTGAAATCTCGGACTGATGTAATCGACTCCCCGCTCGAGCGTGGAAAGCCCCGCTCGAGCGTCAGACACAGACTCACGCTCAAGCGTGAAAAGAGCCGTTCGAGCGTCGATCGCACACTTCCAGAAGTTTTGCAGGTGATGGTCCCCGCTCGAGCGTCAAACTCCCTGCTCGAGCGGAGGGACAAAAATCAAAGGGGTCACGCTCGAGCGTCAAAAATACCGCTCGAGCGGACGAACTGCAGAGCAAAGTACTGGGAGATGGAAAATTACGCTTGAGCGTCAAAAATCCCGCTCGAGCGGAGAAGCAACAACGAAGGGCCCGCTCGAGCGTCAAGCTCCCCGCTCGAGCGTGAAGGCCAAAATCTGGGCATCAACTTCTGGTTTCAAAGTACTACCAACCTGTTTCGAACCTACCCAACACAACCCAAGACTCAAATACAAAGAGAAAAGGCTAGAAATGAGAATGATACCACAACAAGTCCACGGAACCAAGTCCGGAATACAGTATACAAAGGAAGGGAAAACCGGGATTGCTATACACAGGTTCTTGAGGTTGTTGAGTTTGTTCCTCAAGAACAATTAGCTCATCTGGAATGAGGGGTTACACTATATTGTCTGGTTGAGGATCCAAATTTACTTCTTGAGCAATGACAGGTATATGAACCTGCATTTGGTCAAAAGTAGTAGTAGGAATTGGGATTGCTCCCTCTTTCTCCTCAAGGACAATGCCACTAGTTGGATTTCTCCCCCCAAACTCAACATCCTCAAAAAACGTTGCAGTTCCCGTCTCGAGGATTGACCTACTTGTGGGATCATAAAACTTGTAGCCCCTTGATCGCTTGACATAGCCAGTAAAGTAGCTGCTGACAGTTTTGGAGTCCAATTTTCTTTCATGAGGTTTATAAGGCCTCGCCTTAGCAGGACACCCCCACACATGCAAGTGCTTTAGACTAGGCTTTCGCCCAACCCAAAGCTCATAAGGGGTTTTGGCAGTTGCTTTAGTTGGTACTTGATTTAAGATATAAGTTGTTGTCTTCAACGCCTTACCCCAGAGGGACTTTGGTAAAGTAGAATGACTAAGCATACTTCTTACCATATCCTTAAGAGTCCGGTTTCGTCTCTCAGATACACCGTTCATGCTAGGTGATCCTGGCATGGTGTATTGTGGGACGATTCCACATTTCTCTAGGTATTTAGCAAAGGGTCCTGGACGTTGTTCACTTGATCCATCATATCTGCCACAGTATTCACCACCACGGTCAGACCGGACACTCTTTATCCGTTTGTTAAGTTGTAACTCAACTTTGGTCTTAAACTTTTTGAAGACGTCCAAAGACTGTGATTTCTCATGTATAAGAAATAGGTACCCATATCTGGAATAGTCGTCTATGAATGTTATAAAATATTGTTGACCATTCCAAGATGTTGTAGGGAATGGCCCACATATATTCGTATGAATTAATTCTAAGACGTCCGTAGTCCGATTGGCACCTAACTTCTTCATTTTGGTATGTTTTCCCTTGATACACTCAACACATACATCAAAGTCTGAAAAATTAAGAGAGTCCAAAATTCCATTAGACACAAGTCGCTCAACTCTAGATTTAGAGATGTGACCTAGGCGTTTGTGCCATAATGAGGCTGAATGTTCCATATTTAATTTACGCTTCGTACCTCGTGATTCTACGTGCAAGGTTTCATTATAAGATGAAATAGTTTCCAGCAAATATAGATTATCAAAAGCATTAAGTAAACCAGTACCAACAACATTTGAATTAATAGACAAACTGAACTGCATATTTCCAAAAGAATAATGATATCCAAATTTGTCCAATACAGAAATAGAAATTAAACTCCGTCTGAAGGACGGTACAACGAAAGTGTTTTTTAAATCTAAATAGTAACCAGTCTTAAGTAATAATCTAAAGTGCCCTATTGCCTGCACTTCCACTAACTTGCCATCACCTATAAAGATATGTCTTTCAGCATCAGTTAGCTTTCAGTAGTTCATGCAACCCTGCATAGAAACACATATGTGAGTAGTAGCACCAGAATCTACCCACTACGTGTTTCTTGGTACTGAAGCTAAATTTATCTCAGAACAGACCAAAACAGAAAATGTACATTTCTTTACACACCAAGTGGCGTATTTGGCACAATCCTTCTTCCTGTGTTTGAGCTTGCCACAAAAGAAACAATCATCTTGTGTTTTCTGTTTCTTTTGCTCTAGACCCTTCGGAGCAACAACTTTTTTGCCCTTATTCTTCTTGCCCGTATTCTTTGAGGTGATAGCTAGATGAGCACTTTTAGTCTTGTCTTGCTTCAATCTCTTTTCTTCTTGCACACAAAATGAAATGAGCTCATTGAGAGTCCATTTCTCCTTCTGACAGTTGTAACTGACCTTAAATTGGTTAAATTGTGCAGGAAGAGAAATAAGAACTAAATGCACGAGCAAATCATCAGATAGGTCGAGCTTGAATGCCTTAAGCTTTGAAGCAAGATGAGACATTTCCATGATGTACTCTTGAACATTACCCTTGCCCTTATACTTCATTGAAATCAAGCTTGCTAAAAGCGTGCTTGTTTCAACCTTATCGTTTTTAGCCAAACGCTTTTGAATTTCCAAAAGGAATTGACTGGCAATGGTAACATCATCTGTTATTGCACCCCTGAAAACTTCTGGAATCTTGCGCTTCATGATCATAAGACTTAGCCTGTTGGAATGATCCCACTTTTCAAAGTACGCAATTTCCTTAGGAGTACTTTGTTCAGTGAGATCATTCTGTTTCGGCATTCTTAATGCCAAGTCTATGTCCATACAGCCAAGAATGATTAATATGTTCTCTTTCCAGTGCTTAAAGTTTGTTTTGTTTAACATTGGAACATTGTTCATGTTGGCAGAGATTAAAGTAGTCAACATTAAAGCTGAATAGAGAATAAAATAAAACGAATAAACAATTATGCTCACATTAAGTAACCAAATAGATAATCTCTAAATAAATTAATTTAATGACAACATCTCAAGATACCTAGCACAACATTAATACCAAGCCTTTAGGTAGTGATATTAACTGTAAGTGGTATTCTTGTTGTAATGATCAAACATTGACAATAAGTAATTTCAAATAACAAATCTATCTTTTGATGGATTTATTATTTACATTAGGTTACCTTGACAATTGGCACATGTTTATCACCACAAATGTATGTGCAATTCTGCCAAGTATTAATCCTGTCTTTGGACCGGTTAATACCCGCATGATGTACACATACATGAACATCAAAACATTCCATAAAAAACAATCTAGACAAGAGAGGTCGCTTTGGTGACATCTTGTTTTAATTGACCTATATTTAGAATGTTAGACAATTGATTTCAATTGCATATGTTGCATGAAATTATTAAATTTAAAGATTCCTTAATTCGTTACTCGTATACATTATATAATTGTAAACAAAAGTGCGGCATGCCCAACTGTTTATTGTTTCTTATATATATAATTTATGGCAATCCTAATTATATACGTATATATATATATATTATATAATTGACGGTTCCTTAAAAAAAAAAAAAAAATTGATGTTGAAACTAACAACCCCTGTTCCTGAAAACAACTATTTTATTTTTTTCTTATATATATATATATATATATATGGTGCCATAAATCACATACATGAATTGTACAGAAAACTCCAAAAGACAAAATCAATTCTCTACATGAATATGATAACACAAATGTGCTCAATTTCAAAAACAAATAGTCACATGACAGAAGTACCTTTTTTTTTTTTTTTAATGTACAGGAAACTGTAAACTTATTTTATTATAAGTCAAAGACGTAGGCATACCAATTCAATAATAATAATAAAAAATCAAAATTTGATTTTACAAGTCAAAGACCGTCCCAACAGTAACACCAAAAAACATTCAAATGTTGACACATTAAAAATACATAATGACAACCGTATGAAATCAGAACAGAAAATTAGGAAACAAACATGATGAAACAGAAACTGTATTTGAAATAGGAATAATACAGAATCTATTATGGATTTTTGAATAGAATTGAATCGATTTCTAACAATAGACATGATATGACCGCTCTGATACAACTTGTGAGAATTAAATCTCAAAAATTGAAATATTGAATTGCATATCAGGTGTATTATTAAGAAATCAAAGAGAGATGCGTACCCGAATCCATTGTGATGGTTGAACGGAAGTGTGATTATGGGATAGCCTTCCAATCCTTTCCTTACGTTTATACCTTTGAATTTCTCCTTGAGAGGATTATTAGAGAACTTTTCCTTTTGCATATATATTGGCAAGATTGGGGACCTTTCCCTTTGTTGAGTTGTTTTCAATCTGTTAATTTTTTTTTTTTTTTTTTTTTTTTTTTTTTTGTACAGTTGGAAAACTAACTACCTATCATAATTTCTATTTCTGCCCCTCATAGAAATAGAAATTACATAATGGCATCTACACGTTAATTCCATGACAACCATACCCTTAAGCCTACTTATAACTCAATTAGATCACTTAAGTTTAAGCTTCATATAAATGATGACACACATTTAAATATGTGGTCCCAATTAGAAATTAATCCAACAACATTAAAATTGGCTCTAGAAAATAATAAAGGAATGATAGCATAACGCCCCAAAGAAATTAACATAAGAAAACTGTACATTTTCTAACAATATGATCTTGTTTCAAAATTAATAACTTCCATTGCATAAATGTATATGGGATATAATGCCTCATCAATAACATCATCATCAAATCTCTAACATTTGTATTCATTATACTCTGGAGATTTACAAAAGTATTCCACATGCAATTATACATTCAACATTTCTAGAATATGAATCTATAGCATGTGGCACAACAAGTCAAATACAATTTAATGCCCTCAAGGGTTACAAGTTCCAAGACTTATGCCCGGTTACACAAAATGGTTACCAAATCTATACATGTAAAGCCTTTGGTTTGTCAAAAATAATTACAACAAAAGAAAAGAGCCTTGTACCCTCAAAATACACTCCACGCCGTTAACTCAGCGAAATCACCACATCTTACAAAATCCACTAAGATGAACACAAAGACCAATAAGAAGATCTTAACAAAACATATACATTTTATATAGTCTCCTGAGATGAATGCATATATCATGTTATACTCAAACATATATCTCTATCTTTGAAAAATCTTGTGCATAATGCAAATTTGAAAACATAACTGTCACGCCTTGAAAATTTATACAGTCTAAATTCATCAACTTCCATTGTTTGATGTAAACGAAAAGAAAGTTTCAATATTAATATCATTTTCAAATCTCCAACATTTTTATTTATAACAATCAAGAGATTTAAAAAAGAAGATTCCATATGCGAATATACATTCAACATCCCTAGTATATGAATCTATAGCACGTGACATAATAAGTCAAATACAAATAAATGCCCTCAAGGGCTACACATTCCAAGGCTTAAGCCCGGCTACACAAAAGTGGTTTTTGGACCCATACATATAAAGGCCTTGGCTTATCAAAAATGATTACAACAAAGAAAAGAGCCTTGTGCTTTCAAAACATATTCCACGCCTCTAACTCGGCGGGATCATCGCATCATTTCCTGCACAAAATCCCATAGGTGTGAACACAAAGCCCAGTATGAAAAATCTTCACAAAGTATATACATTTTATACAATTTCACGGGAATGAATGCATATGCCATGCCATATTCAAAAACATACATATCTACCTTTTGAAAACTTTTGTGCACAATGCAATGCTGGGAATTTGACAATTCGATAATTTCAATGTAGTTCAAAGGGGCGGTAAATACGACTCAAGCAATCCCCAAGGCTAATGTTTGCAAGTAGGCTTATCAAGTACTACAAAATCCTACTTTACCGGCTTTTAATCGGAGGGCTTAGGCACCCACATGCATGTGTTTTTGGTTTTACACCAAGGATACTTAGGCCAACTTAATTCTCAAACTACACCCCTTAACAGGATTTTCCACCGTATTTATCCCAAAAACAAATCAATATAATCTTGTTTCACAAAACAATTTACTTTCTCAAAACAATACCTTTTTCCAACACAATATTCAAAATCCATTGCATTAATGACAAAATAGTATGGTGATGCAAATGTCCAATGTGATAATAAAGTTCCATTTAAACTTCTCAACAATACCAGTTCGAAAGGTGATGATAATTAAATCAAGTACCAATGCAATATATTTCTATATCAATGCCTTGAAATTTCTCAATTCATCTACACAATCCTCGATTGTGATCAAATTCCACATCTCTTATCAATATAACATCATAGTATATTTTTTCCAAGAGACAATATAACAATGTTAACATTCATGTATTCTCCACATGTTAAATATTATTTAGCATTTGGTCTTTCCAAAATAACTACAACAAGCTATCACAAGCTTTCCAATTCTACAATTTCTCATGAAATCTCTTCATTTGATACAACTATAGAATTTCTTCCATCATTTACTTACATAATAAGTTATCAAGTATCAATTTCATAATACTACAACCTTTTCTCAAAATTCCCAAATTTTAGGGTTTTCACCAAAATAAAGTTTTTGATCCATTTTTGAAAGGATTTTCCCAAAACAACACTCACACCTTAGAACATACTCATATTCTCAAAAGCTTCGGAAAAAGTAGATGAAATCAACTTCTAACATCATCTAGGGTTCAACAACTCAAAATCATAACTTAAAACATGATGAAATACGCAAAATTGTAGAAATCAACATTGGCGAAAACACGATCTAATAGGTTATAAATGTAGCCCTCGTCCCACTCTTCGATTTAGTGTAAGAAGCCCCCTCAAACTCTTAAAGATTGAAGCTAAATCTTAGAGAGAAGTTGGATTTTTGGTGTGTTTTTAGTGAGAAAGGAGAGAATAGATGGATATATATATAGAGAGAGAAAAGAAAATCTGAGCCAAAAACATTTTTGGCATCAATTTTGAGGAAAAGAGCACGAAAATCGAGATAGATGCACTGAAATCTGCATGAGCAATTTGAATTTCGCATGAGCAGAATTCCTATTCTGCATGAGAGAAAATTTCAGTCTCAAGGGCGGATTGCTCAAGAGAGCTATCTAGAGAATTTCACCAAAATCTGCTCGAGTGGGACCCAAAATCCGCTAGAACGGTTTTCTGCCCAGAAAACACTAAAAATTTTGAAAAACTCTATGAGGATCCGCTTGGGCGGATTCCAATTGAGTAGATTCCAATTCTGCACAAGCGGTTTTGCCCAGAAACTTAGAAAATGATTTTGTAAACCAAGGCAAGTTCCAATGCCCAAAACTCAAAGTTTTCAACTCGGAAAAGTTAAGAGAGGTTAAGTAAGAGTAGAAATAAATTTCAACGACACAAAAAGGTGAACAAAACACTGAAAGAAGTGCATGTTACTCAACTACACAATACTATTCAAGCTTCAAAAACCCGGGACATCACAACCTACCCCCCCTTAAGAAAATTCCCCCAAAATTTGGTTACTCCTTCCACTAACACGTCCAAAGAATAAGAACAAAACAACAAGAAGGCTCCGAGTGATAACAAGCACACTAATGACAAAATGAATCCATAATAACAACAATTCAATATGGAGACCTCAATCTCAACAAAAATTTACTATCATTATCAAAATCTATCCATGGGCCAAGGCCACAATCCAACAACCACTAATATGATAATCATAAGCACGAGTTCAACAACAATTGTAACAATCCTACAATAGTTCTCATGCTTAAAAGACAACAACAATCACAACAATAAGTGATTTACAATTTCAACGGTTTATTCTCAAACACAAGAGAAATTATAATATAGAACAAACTAAGTGTTCTAAAAAAAATCCAGATATTTGGAGTGGACATTCGCCCTCCCGTTCCCAAGTCGCCTCCTCAACCCCATGGTGTTTCCACAACACCTTCACTAACGGTATGATCTTGCCTCTTAACACTTGTTCTCGGGCATCTAAAATTTGAACCGATCGCTCTTCGTATGAGGCATCCTCATCTACCTCCAAATCAACCCAATCAAGTACATGTGAAGGGTCGGGTTCATACTTCCTAAGCATTGATACATGGAACACGTTGTGAACCACAGAAAGTTGGGGCGGTAAGGTCAAATAGTTATCCACTTTCCCAATTCGATCTAACATCTCAAAAGGCCCAATAAACCTTGGAGACAATTTACCACTCTTGCCAAATCTCATCAAACCCTATCTTGGTGAGATTTTAAAAACCACATGGTCCCCAATCTCAAAATATCGAGGTTGTTTTCTCTTATTGGCATAACTCTTCTGTCGACTTTGAGTAGTAGCTAACCTCTTTCGAATGAGAGCAACGTTCTTGGTCGTCTCTCTGACAATCTTTGAGCCCAACAATGATGCATCACCCATCTCGGCCCAATAAACTAGTGTCTACAAGGTCGGCCATACAAGGCCTCAAACGGTGTGATCTCAATACTAGCCTGACAACTATTGTTATAGGAGAACTCAATTAATGATAGGTGCCTCTCCCAAGGCCCTTTGAAATCAAGGACACAAGCTCTAAGTATGTCAGCCAAAATTTGATTGGTATGCTCTAATTGCCCATTGGTTTGAGGATGATAAGCGGTGCTAAAGGTTAACTTAGTTCCCAATGCCTCTTGAAGGCTTTTCCACAACCGGGCTGTAAAACGAGGATCTTTATCCGAGATAATGGTCACAGGAACCCTAAGAAGTCAAACTATCTCTCTAATGTACAACTCTACCAAATGCTCAACTGAGTCGTCGGTGCGCATCAGAATGAAGTGTGTAGACTTAGTCAACTTATCAACAATCACCCAAATGGCATCATTGCCCTGTTGTGTTCTAGGAATCCTAATCACAAGGTCTATGATAACATGCTCTCATTTTCACTCGGCTATTAATAAATACCCACCACTATTTTGAAATAACCAAATTCCCAACAAGACAAAGTTTTAGTTCCCAACTTTCATTCCACAATACTTTAATTGATAACACTCCCAACCGTCACTCGACCAATAACACAATCATTACTAATAGAATGGTAATCCTGTTAGAACATAGAAATAGAACATGCCAAACATGGCAACAAGAAGTTTAACCAACAACTGAAAATCACCTGAAAATTGCATTCCATTACCACAACTATGATATTAACCAACCACCTGTTACTACACTCCTTTAAATAAAACAAACTACCACAATCGTTCCCATCTAGGGAATAATAACATAAAATGTATACCCAGATCACACTTTGAACAAATGGTCTCAAGGTATACACAAGATTTAAAACACTCAAAGATTAACTTCCCCCGCTTTACGAGATTACCAAGAAAGACAAGGTTCACTATGTCACTCACAGAATTCTTACCCAGAAAGTGGTCACTACATTGACCTCCTCAGTTAATAACACCTTGAAACTCTAACCATTACTAACTCCATTCCCGCCTTCCCTCAATTACAACGTCTCCTAGAAACTTCACCTCGTGAGTCTAAAATCATACTTCCCAAACTTAACTAATCAAGTAGAGGCCCAAACAGTGCAAATACTAACAAACCATTCACATGCTCACGCCAAAGGAAGTAATCCATACAGAATCTAGAACTTACAACGGATCTCATTAACCTAGGAAAAAAGGTCACCTTAACATATATTTGCTCTATAATTACTTCCAAAACTTCCTATTAACTCTCTCAATGCCTCACTGCCACCCAACTCAAAATATATCAATGAAATGAGCCGCCCTAGCAACATCTTGGGTTCCCAACCCTTACCGCACAAATACAAAATGCTCTTATTCTGTGGACAGAAAAGACCCTACCTTTCAGTACAAGAAACACACAACCAACCACATGAACACACTCTCGTATACCCCCAATCCAAATTGAAATGTGAATATATTATTATGATAACCACCACAAACGAAACTAAATGCCCTTAGTAGACTTGGAAGAAATTTCCATAAACGAAACTCAAATCACTTTCACGTCAACCACTCTCAACTACCCCAAACACCAATACAATCAACTCATAATGACCTGATATGGAATTCTTGAAGATGTACTAAGGACACCAACCCATTAGACTCAAACATTTCATCTATTTAACCACTCTTCTCTCTTAGCACCAAAATGGCAATATTCCAACACCAAACACTCCTATGTGGGGTTCTACAACCTTTTCCGTACCCTTTCGAGTCCAAGATGGACTTCTCGAGGCCAAAACCCACAATTCCGTCGCAGAACAATATACACCCCCAAATCGAATCACATACAACCACACTACACCAGAGACCGATGAGGTCCATGATAGGCTTACTACCTACACCAATCTACATGCACCCGACAACAATCACAACATTGCTCCTGTCATTACAAAATGCAACCCTATTATTCTCCCAAGAAGTCTTCACTGCAATAAATCAAAACTTATACTTCTATCCTACGCTGATAGCCAACATCAACGCAATTGGATATACTGACTGGTACAACTCTATCCTCACAATATTCTAATTAATCATAATGACCCTCAAAATACCCATCTTTCACCAACTCCACTGTCCACCCATTCTAAATCAATTTCAACCAAACACAAATTATTTAACATAGTAGGCAATCCCTAATTTAAAATAAGGCTCTCTGGCCATCACATTCCCAAGTCAAAATGCAATAGTTTATAAGCATCAATATGAAGATTTGCAAATTCCACAACAACTCATCACATTAAGGGAAACCTCAAAATCACAACATTTCCAACTCATAAAACATAAACAACCCACCATATATACGTACATAAACAAAAGTCATAATATTACAATGTTCTACATTGTACCGGTTACAAAACAAAATGACCACTTGATAATTATGACCGTCTATCCTCCAGTAACATAACAAGGTAGCCAAAACTAACTACCAAAACAACCATCCCTCCAATATCACATTTCTAACCAGATTGTCGAGGCTGGTCATTCTCAACCCCTAGAACACTCCCAGAATTCTGACGCTAAGGACAAGAGCTACAAACGTGACCTAGCTGGCCACACTTGAAACACACACGCATCTTCCCACTCCAAGGATAAAAGTTCAAACCCCTCAAAGGACCTCAAAGTTTGGCCTACTCAGTTCAGGTATTGGTATCGTCCCTGCCCGGGCGAATAAGGCCAAACCCGACTAGATTGCGAAACACCCTAGGAAGTCCTCGATTGTGTACAAAAATGCCTAACATGACCGGATGATTACACACATGGCAAATAGGCAGTCCAAAAATACGTGACCAGTTTGATGTCTGAACTGGTAAGGATCCCAATAACTGCTCCCTCAAGAAGCAGTCAATCGCTCCAAGTCTCGGTTGCCTAGATGGTCCCGATGGTGCAACTATTGGTTGAGGTAACAACCTTGCATTTCTCCTTTGGTTCTTACTGGGGTCTACCACGACCCCAAGTTGTAAGAGTTGTCGAAGTGGCCTCCTTCTCACTTTGCTCCATGGCTAGAACTGCTGTAGCTTGGTTTTCGTGCTCCTCGGAGGGGTTTAGTCTCTTAAGATACGATAGCCCTACAGTTTGGATTCCTGTGGTTCTGAATTTGATTTCAAAGTCGACACCTAAATATTTTTGGGCAATTTAGGAAACCTGTGACTCGTACTAAAGGCCAATAGTCCGTCATCACCAAAATATCTCGGCTCGGGAACTTAGGTATGAGAAGGGAAGGTCGTGAATTGAGAACCCCACTCACTTGATCCTAGATCGGCCTTTACTAATCATGATGTGATTCTTATTTACATTATATGCTCTTGTTCCGATGATTATGCTATCATTACTATGTGTTGTTAAACAAGTATAGACTAATTCACAAAAGTTGGAACGCTTTAATTTCATGTTTGTTTTGAAAAGTGTTTGGAATGTATACTACTTAAAAAAGTGATCTCATATGTACATTTAATCAAATCATCCCAACTTAAGCGAAAAGCATCCACCTATAGACATTCAAGAGATATATTAAATAAGCACTTAGCCTCATGATGAACGTGCTTGACATGGCAACAATCGCATGCATACAATATGTTAAAGCAAAATTGCTCACTTAGTACTCTGAGGTAAGCGAAAGAAAAAAAAATGAGAGGAAAAATGCATGATCCTAAGCAATGCAACATGACTAATGTAACGCATACAACATGCAATTAATAGGCTCAGCTACTAGTATGACATGTGAGTCAATTCAAGGCATACGATAATAATATGTATATAAGTCATGGCAATGACATGAAAGTGTAAAACATGGATAGTATGATGAGCCGAACCTTATGCGTGCAAACATGGATATAAGTCATGGTAATGACATGAAAGTGTAAAACATGATGCTACCATTATAAGCAAGTAAATAAAAGGAGAAAGAAATGGGGGTTGGAAGACATACACAGATTATTACATGTTTTCCCTCATGCGAGAGGGTCTGAATGAATGTCCAAATTTAAACTAAATATTACAAACCAAATGAATTAATAAGCTAAGTTAACTAATTATTACAAATTTGAATGAATCTAATTAATTAATTACAACATATTATTATTAAAGCAATAAATCAAGGGAACGGGAAGCGAGGAGTCGCACGCGCACAAACAAGAATATCCTTCCGAAAACCTCTCCGTTTTGCTGCCAAAATCTGTTCTGCTAGTAGTCAAAAAATAATTCTATTTTTGCCCAAGCTTTTGCTCTGTTTTGTCATAAAAATGACACTGCTTGGCTAAAATGAGGTGGCCGGCCGGGCTTAGAAAGTGGTCGGCTGGATGGACAGGTGGTCGGCTGGCCACTATTTTGAGGTTCTGCCCCGTTGCCACAGAAAACAAATAGAGCAAAAACTAAGTGCTTCCAAGGGATATTTGTCCTCTCTGCCTCTCCCTATCATGGAATTGATCAAGAGAGGAGTAGACCCAATTCACAAACCATCAATTGTCGCAAAGTTGTTGCATGATGCTGTGAACAGATAGGACAAAATATCAATAAACGAATACAAAAGACCAACAAAAACCTCCTCCCTATCGTGGAGTTACCTTAAAGGAAGTGGTAGACATTGCTTCTCGAATCATTAACATCACTAGTGAGTATGTAATGATTCGAGACACGATAGGTTCAATTAACGTTCGATTGAACCCAACTTGATTTTATTCTTGCACCTTTTTTAGTCCAATTTTATTAGTCCTTTTTAATTACCTTTCCATTCTTTAATCATTTAGTCCAAAAATGAGAATTATGTCCACTAAATGGAGAGAAGTGTCAAACAAGAAGTTGTTTTTGACATAAGAGATATATAATGCCTTGGTAATGAACCTCCGAAGAGATTAAACCATTAAGCATGAATATCTCTTTCGCATGCCTTAAACAACACACGTTTGAAACGACTCTCAAACAAAGAAAACCAAGAAAGGAGGGAGGTCGCATAGATGATTATTACAATTGAAATTATATGCATGAAAGCTATAAAATTAAAAGCTATCAACTCAAACAGGTTGGTGTCTAAGGCCTAAACCACCAAACCTATGAGGACTAAAACACTACAAGCATACTATGCAAGGCATAAATGAAATAAACACCCTAAAACAGTCCTAAAATGAGTAAAGCAGTGCTGGAATTGAGTTGAAAAAGCTGAAAAATGTAAGCCAAACTAGAGAGAAATAAAGCTAGTAAACAAGCCAAAGGAGGGGTGGCTAACCCCTCCACTTTTTGGACCTCAAAATCACATATTTTAGCCTCTTAAAACTCTAAAAAGCAGTAGCTAAAAGTTGAGAAAGAAGTGGAAATCACAAGGACAAAAGCTTATAGAACAAGGTTCAAAGAAGGGTGGTTAACCCCTCCACCTTTGGTAGCTTTAAGTCATAAGTTTCAACCCATAAAAATAGTGCAAGAAAAAGCATAAAAACAACAAGAAAAGAGAGGGAAGAAGTAGTGTAGAGAAGGCAAAAGTTATACCTCTTCAATAGAGGTAACTCTTTAATTCACAAACCAACAAGTGATCACCCTCAAGAGCTGAAATTTTAGCTGAAGAACCTCAACAAGGAGCCTCAAAAATTTGGTTTTGGAAGTGTTTGAATAGTGTATATGTGTTGCAAGATAGATATATATATATATATATATATTCAAGAATTTGAGCTTTGGTAAATTTTTCTAACCTAAAAACACAAGGTATGGTCCTCTATATATAGAAAAACTGGTGCCTCAGTCGACAATATCTATATTGAGCTAGCTGGTGCAGTGCATGCACATGGGGAAACAACTGGCAGCAAAATATCTGCCAGTCGAGAAACCTGGCTGGCCGGCCACTTGGGGGACGGTCGGCCACCAAAAACTGGCTAGTCGGGACACATGGCCGTTCGACCACTTGAAATGGCCAAATTTCTCATCTACTGGTCGGCCAGCCACCTTAAGTGGCCGGCCTGCTACTTAGTGGCTGGCCAGCTACTTGTAGACATAAATCTATTTTCGAGCCAACTTCAAACGGGCATATCTCCTTCATTCGGACTCAATTTTAGGTGATTCTTGAGTCTAAATTGAATCTACAGAAGTCTACTTTCCAATGATGGTGACCTCACATATAAATTCTATTTTTACAAAGGGATATTCCTAATTTAGTGAAGGCTACTCATTTCTTTTTTAACGGTTTGATGCTCAACATTTTCCCCAACTAGTTTTCTTCCATCCCCTTCTATTTCCTTCAACTCCAAACCTATAAATAAGATGTTTTTAAAGATTTTTCAAAGAGTTCATCTCCCTTCCACTTATTTCCACTTTATCCTTACTTGGTTTACCGAAAAGTGTAATATTTTAAACGAAATGCGAGTCTCAGAACATCGTAGAAATATTTGGAAAAATATTTTGGAAAATAGTGTTTTAAGGTCTAAAATTGTTTTTGCGAAAATGGGGTGTAAGGTTGGGATTAGAAGCTCAAAAATCAAAGCTTTTTGCTGAAGATTCGAATGATTGTACAGCGTAACTTTTCATCATCGAGTGTTCAATCTGAGGCACCCAAGTCTTAAGGGCGGTCAAAAATGGGGTGTCTACAGTTGCCCCTCTTTGACAGAGCTTGAAGTCATAAAATGGCGTGAGTGAATGTTAAAGCCCAAAGACGACCCATTTTGACAAGGTCATAAGACTTGGGCAAACAATCAAAATGCAGATGCAGTTGGTTGAACCCGAGGGTTGCCTACGTATCCCGTTGCAAGGAATCAAACCAGCGTAGTTCAGGAGCAGAATGAAAATGATACACAATGTAACGAAATAATCAAACCACAAGCAGTGTAAAACACACGAATACCATAAAGGAATGGAGATGCAAATCAAACTACGTTTTATATAGAAAAGAAGTGGGCACAGCCAAACGACGCCTTAACACCGGCTAAGTGCCTACATCCTTAATATTGGCCTCAGCGCAGTATAGATGCTTACACATAATAGAACCATGTTTCAATGTGAAAGGAGTGCAGGTACATGCAAAACTATGTCTTTCGCAGAAAGAGTACAAGTAATTGGTTGGTATGATATCAGTGAGGAATGATCTGCTGGGGAAAGATGTACTGGAAAATAACGATGCAATGGGATGATAATGATCCTAAACACGTTTACGCAAAAAGGATGGATGAAACAAGATAGAGGATGATGCAATGGATGCAATGGATAAAATGGATAGGCAGGCATTGGCCGAACAACATACATGGACACAAAATAAACTACGTCTAACATAGAAAAGGTGCCAAAACCCTCAGACCACAATTATTGGTGGAATAGGTGCATACACATGCGGAGCTATGTTTTAATGTGAAAAATATGAGTACATGCCAAACTAAGCTTAACATGGAAATGACGCAGGTAATAAAATTGTATGATGTAATGGGTGTAATGGATAGTGTAGTAGATGCATCCAATAGATGCTATATGCAATGTTATAGAGGTACTAGATAATATATATGATGTAGCAGCTAGGAAGTGGTGCCTTAGAAAGTACCTTATAGGGGTAATCGGCGATGACTCACTTTATGCTGCTGAGGATCTTCCTCTTCTTCTTCATCTACTTTTCTCATTGGCTATGTTTCTAACTTTCCCTATTCTCTAACAGGGTGACAAACTAGGTGGGTTCAGTATCCAAAATTGAGGCACATACAAGCTATCTCAACCTATGGAGCTGCCATACAAATTTCAGGTCGAGGATACACCCTTGGGTATTTAAACCAGACTTTAGTCTCGAAAATTATAAACCTTTGCGTTCTAGGCCTCGGCATTCAAACTCAAGTTTCCACCGTCTCAGTTGATCTCTAGGAACTTACGACAAACACAGCCAGATGGCTATACCAGACCACCTGAAGTCGTTCGAGCATGACAAACACCAAATGAATTACATCTTTAGAGGATTTAAGGTCTCCTAGACCCAGTGAGTACACAAGACAATGTGGGTGAGGTGCACAAAATAGTGCGGGGTGAATGAATGCACAAGACAGTGCAATGTGGGTGCACAAGACAGTGCTATACAAGGTGAATGCACAAAATAGTGCGATGCAAGGTGGACAAAACAATGCGGTATAGGTGAATGGATAAAACAGTGTGATACAAGGTGTACAAAATAGTGCGATACAAGATGAATGGACAAAATAGTGCGATGAAAGGTACACAAAACAGTGCTATGTTGGATGAATGCACAAAACTATGTGATGGGGGTGCATAAAACTGTGTGATACGAGTGAATGCACAAAATAGTGCTATGCAGATTGAATACACAAAATAGTGCTGTGTAGGTGCAAAAGACAGTGCGATACAAGGTGAATGCACAAAACAATGCGATACAAAGTACACAAAATAGTGCGATACAAGGTGAGTGCACAAAACAGTGCGATGCAAGGTGCACAAAATAGTGCGATACAAGATGAATGCACAAAACAGTGCAATGCAAGGTGTACAAAATAGTGCGATGAAGGGTGCACAAAACAGTGCGATGGGGGTGCACAAAACTGTGCGATGCAAGTGAATGCACAAAACAGTGCTATGCAGGTTGAATACACAAAATAGTGTTGTGTAGGTGCACAACGTAGTGCGATACAAGGTGAATACACAAAATAGTGCTATACAAGATGCACAAAACAGTGCGATACATGGTGAATGCACAAAATAGTGCAATGTAAGTGCACAAAACAATGCGATACAAGGTGAAAGATGTATGGTATGCAGAGGGAAATGAACAATACATAGAGTAGTGTATCATGTACCTTATGAAATGAGTGTAGGGAAACTTACCATAACTTACTGACAGGTAACACAAAGAGAGGCAGCTTGACGAAACTCTATTAGGTACAGAACAAAAGTCAAAAGCAAGAGTAACCAATCACGTAGTTCAAATCAACCGAAGTGTATGAGCATGCATTCATAATCCAAATCACATGTATTAATAAGAGGAAAGATGGCAATCCCAAGAGAGTCTTGAAATGGTCAGAGACAACTTTCGAAAGCTGAATCATATCGAATCATCATGGGGGTGAGTTACCCTAACCTAGGGAAAAGTGCCCAACAAGTGGCTCTGAGCGGACTGAGAGAAAGGTTGGGTTCATGCCTCTTGTTCAATTGATGACCCGATCAGACGTACTGAAAATTGCCCCTAGTGTCTAGTTATTGGCCACCGGTTGGGTTCATGCCCCTTGTTCGTTGGATGGCCTGATCAGATGTACTGAAAATTGCCCTTAGTGTCCAGTCACTGGCCACCTTTTTTAACATTATGCAAGCACGTTTGATGGGAATCATTAGATCTTGGAACAGTTGCCAACCAATTAGACTTATGCTTCTCTTTTGTCCTAGCATGTTGAGAACTTACTCCAATCCCCCCCAAAGTAGTGACAAATTCCTCACATACACTTTGCAATGATCATGGACTCAATATCCCTTGTATGGGCACTCTCAGCTCGTTTTTGAATTCCACACATGGATTTGTTTTTGAGTTGGGAGTGAACATTTGTGTATGGAATTTTGACCATGCCACTCTATTAGACTTTAAGCGACAGACACGTTATGGTGACTTGATGAAGAGCATTTTTGAGCGACAAACACGCTATGGTGACTTGATGAAGAGCGCAGACTGAGACAAACACCAGGCACAACACCACAAAACTCACAATTGACCCAAAAGCAGAAAAAAGACTCCAAGTGACTGATCATTCATAGTGCCCTTAGTCTTACTTAACTCAATTTCGTAGAACCCAAGTTTCGTTTCATTTTTTTGTTCATGTTAGAGATTCACTGATAAGTTCAAGTATTGAAAATTGCTCCACTTGTTGATTGAAGTTAGTTCTTTCTTACCCAACATAAGTATGTGATATGCACAGCAGTTGGTATAGCTCATGGATTGATGCGAAGCTGACGAAGTGAATTGGGCAAGATAATCGGGTTAAGATGAATAAGATGGATATGGTTGAGACCGAACTTCAAGACAAAGTTGTTTTTGTATCCCAAGAATGGGAATCAGGCCAACGTAGTTCATGGCTGAGGTTCACTCAGGTATTGACACTCTCCTTTTGCGCTCTAACTTTTGCCAAAGTTTCCTCTTCGAGGTTTTCAACCTTGCGAGCTCAGTTATTTAATTTCTCATTTTTCATGCTCTAACTTTTGCCTAGGTCGCCCTTTCGGTTTTCAGCATAGCGAGCCTCTCAAGGATAGCGTTACAACATTTGTGGTGAATTTGATCAATCGGCATCCTTGCCCTAATATTGGAATTGGCTTTGCCTTTATTTGAGTTTGGTTCTCCATTCTCTTATGCATGTCTTCTTCCTTTCTTTTGCTCCATTTTCAAAGTTGGTTCTTTTTGCAATGTGGTACTTCCTCGTATTGGCTTCCCTGAATTTAGACAAAAGTTCTTTTCCTCATAGTTGATTGGATTTCATTCCAATGAATGCCCTTGGCTTGATGGTTGACTTTTTTTTTTTCTTTTTCTTTTTCCTTTTCTTTTCTTTTATTCTTTTCTCTTTCTTTTGTTTTTTTTTCTTTTTCTTTTTGGTTTCTTTTATCTATTTCTTTTCTAAAGTAATGAAAACATTAGAGGGAGAAATTCTATGATTATGAGGTTTGAAAGACGCCTTGTACTTGCAAGTCTGAAGCCGCCTTGTGCTTGCCAAAATGATCGCCTAATGGCGAAGAGAATCCCCAGGACAATGTAGAATACCATACACAATTTTGAACATTTCTTCGTAAGTTTTGCAAAAGAAACAACTTAAAATTTTGAAATCACGAAGGACTCTCTGACGACAATCCAGAATTCAATCAAACCATTTAGGGGATCCTTCTCAACACTCGTGCTAATTAACAGAATCTCATTCAAAAAACAAATTCAAAGCTTTTTCCATTTTCAAAAAGGTCACACATGCATTACTACAGCACAATAAAAAGATCAGAAACTTGACTCCCACTTTCTTATTATTAAAACAACAAAACAAAGACCGAAGGGTACACGATAGCGACTCAAAGGAAAAGACTCAAGTGACGCAGCAACGCAAGAAAAGACAAAAAAATAAAATAAAATAAATAAATAAAACTCATAACATAAATATTTTGCAGGCATAACTCAAAACGAAATAAGCATTTCTGAGACAAAAAGGGTTTTCACTCTCTAAGTCCATCTGCAGAATTCAAAAAAAAAAAAAAAACTTCAAGTAGCCTACAGGAGGGTCCAACCCTACCTTCAATACAACAATACTAACATCCACACCTAGTAGGATGATTTTAAACTTTCAAATTTAATCTCACAGATTGAGCCTCACAATTACCCTGGTTGTCCCCACACATCTTTTTGACCGGGTTGGCTAAGGTCAAGGTTGGTTGTTGGCAAGCCATTGATGGATTTATGTTATGGGGTGGCAATCTATTGTGGTCAGGGAGAGGTTTATTGATAGCTTTGGGATTTGGTAGGGTGATGACCTTATTGTCAATCAAGTCTTGAATTTCATGGCGAAGGCAAAAGCAACAATCAGTATGGTGACCATACTGCTGATGGAATGTGCAATATTGGGTAGGGTCATGTCTAGGTGGGAGAGGGGTAGGGAGAGGTCAAGGATTGAGAGGTTTGAGATACCCTTTCTCCATCAGTACCTTTAAGGCGCAAGTTGGGCTCATATGGAGATGGGCGAAGGTTTGTTTTTGGGAGAAGGAAGTATTAGTGTTACAAATATTAGAAAATGGGTTGGTAGGTGTTGGCTGGGTATTCATGGGCTTGGGACTGGAATCAGGATGGGTGTTACTGGTAAAGCATCCCTTTTTATTGTTTGCCCCCTGATTCAAAATGCTCTTAACCTGAGTGACAAAAGTGTCATCCATAGTCTTTGCAACAATTGCGAGCACTTGCTGCTTGTTCAACCCTTTGACCTTGAAAGTCTCAATAGCCCACTGAAGATGTGCATAGGGATCAATACTTGTCTTGGACTTGTTCTTGCCACTTGTTTTAGTTTGGCCAAGGGATTGGGTGGCTATATCGAAGCGAGGCCCATTTGTTGTGGATATGTCATCACCCAGACTTGAGACAGCTTCGGGTTGGCCCTTTCCAACTATAGCTCGCCCCAGGATTGGGAAGATTTTTGACATGAACCTTTTGGCATATGATGTGATCGATGATGGAGCTAAGACCCCAAAGGCTAAATCTTCCATAGTTCTCTGAAGATCTTTAATCATGCTTAACAACTCAGGTGTAGCGGGTTTGGCCATTGTTGCCCGCAGTGCATTTGACCCAACTTGGTCTTGATGATAGGTTGAGTTGGACTCATAGGTTGGACTGGAATTGGGCTATTGTTAAGTTTGAGTTCAAGTTTTGGGTTTTGAGATGATCGGGGCTCAAGTGCATCCATCATGCACAAGTCCGTGTTTTTTGGAATGAACACCTCAGGCTTGGGTAAATGTGATGGAGTGATATATATAGTGGGGTCGAAGGTGAGAGATAGTGTGTGGATAAGGTTAAGGTGAAGAGGAGGTACTTGGTCATAGATGGGAAGTGGGTTAGTGGCAGCATTGGGTTCTTGAAGTGGAGCTATTGTTTGGTTGTCGATGAGATTCTAAACCTCACGACGAAGGCAATAGCAATGGTCGGTACCATGACCGCGTTGATGATAGTACGCACAATATTTGGTGGGGTTATGTTTAGCAGGGAGTGGGTCAGGAAGAGGTTGGGGATAAAGGGGTTTGAGATACCCCCTTTCCATTAGGACTTTTAGTGTGTTGGTTAGGCTCATATGGAGGGGGTTGAAAGTTCTGCATTTAGCTCGGGTTGGGTTGGGTTGGTTGTTTGTGGATTGGTATTGGCAAAAGGGTTGACAATTTTAGGAGTGGAGACGATATTGATTTCAGTGGGTTTGGGAATAGTGCTACTGCTAGCATTGGTACGCCGAGAAAACACCCTTTTTGTTGGTTCGCTTGTTTTGGGAATAATCCTTTGTTAAATGCACTCTCAATTTGAACCCCGAATTCACGCAAATTTTTGAAAGTGAACAGTGGAGCGACTATTAACTTTTGTAACATATCAAGCTCAAGGTTTTGCACCACTATCTGCATTTGGTCCCTCTTAGAAGGTCGATCTGTCATTTGTGCTGCCTTTGCTCTCCACCTTGCAACAAATTCCATAAAAGGTTCTTTAGGATTCTGGTGGGTTGCTTCAAGCTCTTGGGGGTCATTTTAATTTGGGTATTGTAAGAATACTGATTGACAAACGCCTCAGCCAACTCTTCCCAATTTTGCTTCACTTTATCCTCCAACTTGGTATACCAAGTGGCTGCTATACCCGACCGGGTTCTTCCATACGGAAAGAGTTTCTGAGGCTTCAAGAAAAGCCATATATATACCATAGGATCTCTAGACCCGTCGAAATGGTCAATGTGTGGCATTTTGAATCTGTCTACGAGCCTTACGGCAACCTTGGTGTACCCATCTTCAATGTCAGGAGTAGAGCTAGTTCCTTGTGCCTTCTTGAATGGCTTCTTAAGATTAGCAATTTTTAACAAGGTCGGGTTGAGCTCATTAATATCAAGGGAAAAAAGCCTCTTATTAGGCTGCACCAGGGGTCTGAAAGCTCGATCTTGAGCCAACCCTTCTTGAGGATCTGGACCCTGCAATTCTTCAGCTAGTGGAAATGGGTCAAAGTTCGGTTAGGGCCCGGGATTGGAAGTGTGGTAAAGGCCCAGATGGGCATTGCATTTCAGCAATGGTCTCATCCTGCATGGTTTAGGGCCGCTATCATGGCCACAACTTCTTCTGGACTCTGTGCCATCACAGGTCTGTTGGGTTGGCAATTAGGAAATGAATGAGTGTAACTTGAGAGTTGATTACCAAGAATTTCAACCCGGTTATACTTGATGTATCTGAATTGGATTAGTCTAGACAGGTTTGACTGGGTTAGGCTTTTTTTAGAATTGGTCTTTTGGCATTGGATGGATCTTTTCTGAGTTGGCCTTTGAGGATCAGATGGACTGGACCTTTGCTGAGTGCGTTTTTATTGTATTTTATTTATTTATTTATTTTTCTGGGATTGAATGGATTGTGCCTTTGCTGAGTTGGGCATGACTCCTTCTTTGGCTCAGACAAACCTAGCATTAAAAAAAATGCTCCATCAGATCAGGATACTGAGTATGCTGGTCAAAGCAAAGCAAGATACAATTTTTGGCCCTGGTTTTGGTCTTGTTGAAAATTCACCCATATCAAACACAAACCCCTGGATTTCGACCCAAATTCTGATTCTGATATGACCCTCAAGTTTGAAAAGAATCGCCTTAATATTAAGACTCTCCAAGGATTGCATCACACATTCCCAAAGATTTCACATTTTTCACAAAAACATTTAAAACACCCCTACGAGAGGTAGGGTTTCCCTGTCCTAGCTTCGACATAATCTAGGGTTTCACTACTTTAAGCAAGTTGTTTCAAAAAATCCTGTATAAGGGTGAGCATCATGTCTTATGTAGGAACAGTCACTATGCTTTACTATATGTAGTTAGGCCAATTAGTCAAAAAGGGGTACCTCGGCAAGATTACCTAATATACCTCTCACACCTAACATCGAGAAGTGAAAGGAGGATCAAGCGGTACGGCGATAATCCAGGTCCAATGGTTGTGTTTCCAACATGGCAGGGCCCACGACTGGCCAGCCTTGTGGCAAGCTTTTTAGGCAAGCTGTCCAAGAATAGCAGATAGAAAACACAGTGACATAAGAGCACCAATGCAAATGCAATGCAAAGAATATATATGTGTAGATAAAATGTCACATCATTAAGTTCAAGTCAAGTTCTCTAAATCCCCAGTAGAGTCGCCAGAAACTGTAGCTTGGTTTTCGTGCTCTTCGGAGGGGTTTAGTCTCCTAAGATACGATAGCCCTACAGTTCGGATTCCCGTGGTTCTGAATTTGATTTCACAAGTGCAATGTGAAATAGATAAACACAAAAGAGTCCAATTTGGCAAATCATTTTAGAAAATTGAGTTTGAATTAAAGATGCCAAAAATGGACTGTATTGCCAGATTTCAGAGTTGCTACCTAAATATTTTTAGGCAATTTAGGAAACCTATGACTCGTACCAAAGGCCAATTGTCCGTCATCACCAAAATATCTCAGCTTGGGAACTTAGGTATGAGAGGGGAAGGTCATGAATTGAGCACCCCACTCACCTGATCATAGATCAGGCTTTACTAATCATGATGTGATTTTTATTTACATTATATGTTCTTGTTCCGATTATTATGCTATTGTTACTATGTGTTGTCAAAATAGTATAAACTAATTCACAAAAGTTGGAATGCCTTAATTTCATGTTTGTTTTGAAAAGTGTTTGGAATATGTACCACTTTAAAAAAATGATCTCATATGTACATTTAATCAAATCATTCCAACTTAAGTGAAAAGCCTCCATCCACAGGCATTCAAGAGATAAATCAAATAAGCACTTAGCCTCATGGTGAACATGCTTGATATGGCAACAATCACACGCATGCAATATGCTAAAGCAAAACCGCTCACCTAGTACTCCGAGGTAAGCCAAAGGAAACAAAAATGAGTAGAAAAATGCATGATCTTAGGCAATGCAACATGACTAATGTAACGCATACAACATAAATAGGTTAGTGTCTAAGGCCTAAACCACCAAACCTATGAGGACTACAACACTAGAAGCATACTATGCAAGGCATAAATGAAATAAACACCCTAAAACAGTCCTAAAATGAGTAAAAACAGTGCTAAAATTGAGTTGAAAAAGCTAAAAAAAGTAATCTAAAATAAGAGAGAAATAAAACTAGTAAACAAGCCAAAGGAGGGGTGGCTAACCCCTCACTTTTTGGACCTCAAAATCACATATTTTAGCCTCTTAGAACTCTAAAAAACAGTAGCTAAAAGTTGAGAAAGAAGTGGGAAACGCAAGGACAAAAGCTTATAGAACAAGGTTCAAAGAAGAGTGGTTAACCCCTCCACCTTTGGTAGCTTTAAGTCACAAGTTACAACCCATAAAAATAGTCCAAAAACAGTCTAAAAACAACAAGAAAAGAGAGGGAAGAAGTAGTGAAGAGAATGCAAAAGTTATACCTCTTGAAGAGAGGTAACTCTTTGATTCACAAACCAACAAGTGATCAACCTCAAGAGCTGAAATTTTAGCTCAAGAACCTCAGTAAGAAGCCTATAAATTTGGTTTAGGAAGTGTTTGAATATTGTATATGTGTTGCAAGATAGAGAGAGAGAGAGAGAGAGAGAGAGAGAGAGAGAGATTTTGAAGAATTTGAGCTTTGGTAATTTTTTCAAACCTAAAAACATAAGGTATGGTCCTCTATATATAGAAAAATTGGTGTCTCAGTTAGAAATATCTGTATTGAGCCAGCTGGTGCAGTGCATGCACATGGGGGAATAGCTGGAAACAAAATATTTGCGAATCAAGAAACCTGGTCAGCCGGCCACTTGGAGGACGATTGGCCACCAAAAACTGGCCTGCCGAGACATATGGCCGCCCGACCACTTGAAATGGCCAAATTTCTCATCAACTGGGATGGCCGTCCTACTACTTAGTGGCTGGCCAGCTACTTGCAGACTTGAGTCTAAATTGAAGCCCCTGAAGTATACTTTCCAATGGTGGTGGCCTCATATATAAATTCTAACTGTAAAAAGAGATATACTTAGTTTAGTGAAAGATGTTCATTTCTTTCTTAACGGTTTGATGCTCAACCTTTTCCCCAACTAGTTTTTTTCCATCCCCTCCTATTTCCTTCAACTCCAAACCTATAAATAAGATGTTTTTAAAGATTTTTCAAAGAGTTCACCTCCCTTCCACTTATTTCCACTTTGTCCTTACTCTGTTTACCGAAAAGTGTAATATTTTAAATGAAATGCAAGTCTCGGAACATCGTAGAAACATTTGGAAAAATATTTTGAAAAGGTGGGTTTTAAGCTCTAAAATAGTTTTTTCAAAATGGGGTGTAAGGTTAGGATTAGAAGATAAAAAACTAAAGCCTTTTGCTGAAGATTTGAATGATTGTAGAGCATAACTTTTCATCATCGAGTGTTCAACCTGAGGTACCCAAGTCTTAAGGGCGGTCAAAAATGGGGTGCTTACACGGCCTTTGTGTAGGCCATCGCTTCTACAAGCACACGATAATTCCTATGCCAAGAACTACCAATCCTTTCTCGAACCTCATTAGATAGCTTACTCTCAAACTCTGCACAACAGAGCTCCTTGATTTCCATCAACTTTAGAGCAAACTTTGACAGGTTGGTAAACCATGCCTCAAATTGTGCCAAAGGTGTAGTCCTTGGCGCAACTCCAGAAATTGCTTCCTCAATTCTTCCCATGTGGAAGAAGGAAAGTCATCACTTCCCCGCCTAGACATCTGTAGACACCTTATTTTGACCACCCTTAGGACTTGGGCGTCTTGCTTTCAACACTTGATGATGAAGTGTTACACTGTGTAAATCTTTCAATTTCTTCAGCAAAAGGCTTCGGTTTTGAGCTTCAAAATCTAAACCTTGCACCCCCTTTGGAGCAAAACCTATTTTTTTTCTAGCCTAACCACTCAAAGAAAGCTGGCCAACAAGTGGCCGGCAGGTCGTTTTTGATTGGCCGGCCGTCCCCCTTCATAGCCGGCCAACCATGTTCAGCGACAACAGATATTTTGAGACAACTGGATGTCCCCATGCCCATGCCATGAATCAGCTGTCTCGTTATAGATACTTCTAATGTGAGATGGTGTTTTTCTATAAATACATGACCTCCCCTCATGGTTTGAGGTTAGAAAAATTTTGCTAAGAGCCATAACTTGTCAAACACTCTTCCCTCCTCTCTTGCAATATACATACACCATACATACACCTCCTAAGCCAAAACTTGAGGCCTCTTGCTAAGATTCTTGAACACAATTTCAGCTCTTGAGAGTGTTCAACTTGTGGTTTGTGAACTAGAAGAACATCCTCTCTTTTAAGAGGTATACTTTGAGCTTTCGTACCATCTTTTCTCTCTCTTTTCTTTGGCTTTTCATATTGTTTTCAGAGTATTTTGAGGTCTGAAATATGTGATTTTAAGTCACAAAAATTAGGAGGGGTTTGCTGCCATTCCTTAAGCTTGTTGGTTGGCTAAAACCCCTTGGCTTTAGCCCATTTTTGCTCACTTTTCCCACCTCAAAAACCTAATTTTCAGCACTATTTTGGTGCTATTTTAGAGCTTTTTAGTGTGCTAAATTATGCTTTCAAATATTATAGATGTGTTGTTGTAAGTCCTCATGGATATAACTTTCAATCCGTTTGAGTTGATAGTCTTTTCTTTCACTTTTTTTTATAGCTTTCATACATGTTCATACCATTGTAATCACCCACTTTCCATTAGCACTCTGCAATCTCCCTAATTTCTTTGTTTCTTTGATTAAGAGTTGTATCAAACAAAAGACTATTGCCATGAGAAAGAGACCTTTTATGCTAAATGGTTTAATCTCTTCGGACGTTGATTACCAGGGCATTACATCTCTCTTATGCTAAGCGTGATCTCTCATTTGATACTTCTCTTTATCGTTGGTGCATTACTTCTAAGGGACTAACTTTGTAGTTAGACCCTTGGAAATCGCAAAGGAAAGTGTCATTATGGCTTATTATCAAGTTTGGATTTGGAGTCATTATCGATCATTTTGGGTTTGATTAGTCATTATCGCTCTCTTTGAGTTTGACTAGTCATTATCGCTCATTTTGGGTTTGAATTAGAATTCATTATCACTTGTAAATGAGTTTGATTCTTCCTTTGTAATTTCTCCCAAGAAAAGGGCTTGACAAGCTCATTTCTCAGGTTAAGTCAATGCATGCTACTTTTTATTGCTTTTGGACTTAGTGGACGTATTCATCACTTTTGGACAAAAAAGAAGAAAATATAAGAAAATGGAAAGGTAACATAAAAGAGGCTAATAAAATTGGATTAAAATAGGTAATAATGGTAATAAAATTGGGTTAGGTTCTATCGGACGTTATATTGAACCTATTGTGTCTTGAATCATTGCATACTTTTTGGTGATGTCTAATGGTTCAATGAAGTAATGTCTTCCCCTTCCCTTGAGGTAACTCCATGATAGGGAGGAGGTATCGTCTAACTTTTGTTTCATTTTATTGAGCTCTTGTCCCATTGTTTCTAAGGTCATCATGCAACAAATTTGCAATGATTGACGATTTGAGAATCAAATTTGCTCCTTGATCATCTTCATGATAGAGAGGGGCAGAGAGGATAAACATCTTCTGGAAACACTCTATTTCTATTGCAGCTCTATTGCAGCATGGTATTCCCCAGAAACAGTAGCCGTCCGACCATCATTCTGTGTGACCGACCACTTCTCAAGGCTGGTCAGCCATCTATTTTGTATAGGAAGTGACATTTTTACATCAGAATAGAGCAGAATCTGAGGCCAAAACAAAATAATTTTCTGACTTCAAACAGAGTTGATTCTGGCAACAAACAGAGAGGTTTTACGAAAGATGTTCTTGGTTGTACCCATGTGGTGCCTTGCCTCTTGTTCAAGTCCCTTAAATTAGTGCTTTAATATTAGTATGTGTAATTAATTGGTTGGCTTCATTCAGGCTTGCAATAATTTAGTTAATTCAATGGTTTTGTAATAACTAGTTAATTAGGACATTCATTCGGACCCTCTTGTGCGATGACAAATTTGTAATATTTGTATGTCTTCCATATAGCGACCCAGGTTTTTACCCCGACTTTCATTATGTTCCAGACTTGGATTCCGTGATTGTATACTGTTGGCTATGTCTTGTTTCCTTCCTTTAACTCTTTGTATTTGAGTTTTGGATCATGTTGGGCGTGTTTGGAACAGGTTGGTTGTTAGTTGGTCTAGAATGTTGTCGGCCATATTTTGGCTTCTTCGCTCGAGCGAGGCTTCTTGCGCTCGAGTGAGCCTTGTGAAATTGTTTCTTCGCTTGAGGGAGACTTCTTACACTCGAGCGTGCGTCTGCGTTGGTGGCAGACCTGAAGCTTTGCATTCTACGCTCGAGCGACGCTTCTTGCGCTCGAGCGAGGCAATCTTTTTGTGTCTGGTCGCTCGAGCGAGAACTCCTTCGGTCAAGCAAGCCTGGTGTATATCAATTTCCAGTAACGCCGTTTTGCTTCATTTTTGATCTCCTTCTCACTCAAAAACCCAAAATTTGCAGCTTCTCTCTCTAGAAGCCATCATCCCACTTTGATTTCTCCAAATCCATTGGGATTTAGGCCTAAGTTCTTCACCAAAGTTGGTTGTCTCCTCAAGGGCATCGTTGTGTGCGGTGGAGATTGAGTTTCGACACCGTAAATTCTGGGGTTTCATCTCAAATTCTTTTCAAAACTTGAGGCAAGATCTAGATGATTTTCGAAATCATCCTTTGATTAGTTTTGAAAATTAATTGTTGATCTAAGAAAAGAGTGATTTTGAAAGAGGGTTTACTATTTGATACTTTGGGATAGAAATTGGAGGTTTTGAACTATGTTGATTAAAGAAATATTTTTTGATGAGATTTCTTCAAATGTTTTGGAGATGAATTGTTTTGGTAAGAAAACTTAGAAAATAAGAGTTTTAAAAAGATGTTGAGAAATCATAGATGATGTGTTGTATTTATATAAATGATGTTGAGAAATCATGTATGTCAAAATAAATGGATGTTGAAAAATTTCTTATTTATATTTATATAAATGATGTTTTCACGGAATATGGGAAATTGCTGAGATGGCTTTAAATGTGGGAGTTATTCTGTCCCTTGGATGAATTGAAATAAATGTATTTATTCATCTTATGAAATTGTATTGAAAGGAGAAATGGAAATTTTGATCACAATGGAAATATTATGTAGAAGAATGGAAAATGGATAAAATGTTGCATTGCATTAATTGATACATTGGCATATCAATTCATTGAAAATGAAGAGCTTTGAAAATTGATTTGAAAACTTTGCATTGAGAAAAGAATGCTAAGAAACAAATTTTCATTAAATGGTTTTGGGGTAAATACGAGGGTAAGTCTTGAAAGGTGGTGTAGATTATAGGTGTCGAGCCTTCCAGCTAACACTGGTAAAAATGACAGATTAGAGGTGTCGAGCCTTCCGGTTGATATCGGTAAAAATGACAAATTGGTAGTACTTGTATAGTCTACTTGCAGACACCGACCTAGTGATTACCAGAGTTGTATTCACCGCCCCTCGAATAAAATTTGATAAATGTTGAGCAGTTGAAATTGCATGACATCATTGAGCATGTTGGTTTTCAAAGAATGAAGGTGTGTTTTACTTTCAAAAAAGGCATGGCATGGCATAAGCATTCCATCTCACAAGACTTGTATAAAATGTATATACTTTGTTAAGAATTCTCTACTGGGCTTTATGCTCACCCTACGGGGATTTTTGTGCTGGAAAAGATGTGGTGAATCCACCTAACTGAAGGCGTGGAAGTGTGTGCAGAGAGCATAATGTGCTCATTTGCTGTGACTCTGATTGTAGGCCAAGGGCTTTGTATGTGTGGGTTTGAATAACCATTTTGTGTAACCAGGCTCAGGCCTTGGAACTTGTAAACCCTTGGGGGTATTTGTTGTTTAATTAATCGTTGTTGGATTAATCGTACTATTGCATGAAGACTATAAACATCATGCAATGCAAGCATGAGGATTTATTATCAGTTTTACTTTAAAGGGCCATGATTATTGTATTATCATTTGGGCATGAAAGTTAGGGTGTTACAACTTGGTATCAGAGCTACCGGGTTGAATACTTAGAGCTCGTGGGAAGTGGTTAGTTTACCACAATGGGTTCATGCTGCATGATAGATTGCATGATAGGGAGATGTTATACATTTTGTGACTATGTGATAACATGCTTATGTGGCTATGTGGGTATGGGGTTGCACTTTTGGGATGTTGTTTGCACCTATTAAATTCCTTGAGCTCTTCTTAGAAGGGTACTTGATCAATACTCGTTCTACTAAGAATTCTTGGTTTTTCATGGGACGAATTTTATCATGAAAGAATAATCCGTATGTGTTTACATGACTAAGTGCTTATGTGGAATGAAATTGAAATGTCTATATAGTAGTGAAATATATAGAATTGCGGTGATTAGATGTGTGAGGTGAATTGCGGGCACGTATGGGTTAGTGTGCTAAATCATTTCTATTTTCCTTTATAGGATATTAGGAAGAGGTCAAACCCGTGGTGGTAGAGGCGGGAGACGTGGTAAGGCTCACCGGGGTGTGCATGAGGTACCGGTCCATGAGGTCCTGATGCAAGAGGAAGAGTCAGGCCAAGCTAATATGGCCAAACAAGCGGACCAAGTGGGTCAAACCACAATGGGGGCCCTAGCTAGAGAAATAGCAGGGGTTATGAACTTGTTGAAGGCGGAGAACCAAGCCCTTCCTTACTAGGGAGTTTTTGCGGGCCAAACCGGATGAATTCCATGTAGGGATGGCAATTTGAACCCGGCCCGACAGGGACCTGACCTCCCAACCCCGAATTGAGTGGTTTTTCCCTGAAAAATACCCCCGACGGGCCGGGGATGGTATTCAAAAATAAATCCCCGATGATATTCAGGCCGGGGATGGTGATATGTGCCCCAGCCCCGGCCCGGCCCAGCCCCGCCCCGATCTATCCCTGAGAAAAGTCCCCGTATATATATAATATATATGCTTAGGTTTTGATTTGTGTTATCTATCTCATCTTCTGGGCTGAGAGAGACCTCTCTCACACACACAGTCTCTCTCTCTCTCTGTCTCTCTCTCTCTCTCATCAGATCTAATCCCAACACACCCATCTCAACCTCCGCTATCCTCCTCCGCTATCCTCCTCCGCTGTCCTCACTGCTGATCTCCCTCACCGCCATTGCCGATCTCCCTCCACTGTCCTCATCATTGATCTCCCTCACCGCCGTTGCCATTCCCACTGTCCTCCTCCACAATGCCTTTGCCGATCTCTTTGCCGCCGCGTTGGTTCTTTCTCTGGTTCTTTGGTTCATCTCCTCGTCGCCGCCGCCTTTGTCGATTTCTTCGCCGCTGCAGTGCCTTTTTCGGTCTCTGGTTCATCTTTGGTTTTTTCTCTAGTCAGATCTGTATTTTTTTCATAGATCTAAGGATATGACTGAAGGTGAATGTATGCATAGTGTTAGATCATCTCTGTTTCTTCTCTATTTTTCTCTATTTTCTTTTTGTTGTTTACTGTTTGTGTTGTAGATCATCTCCGATCTCTGAATGTATGCATAGTATCTCTGTTTGTGTTGTATATTTGTTCAAAAAAAAAAAAAAAAGTCAGGGACTTTTCGGGGTCAGGGAAACCCGATCCCTGTTAGGGGGCGGGGGCGGGGGGTGGGTAATGGCTTCCCCGTTGGGGATTGGGGATCGGGGACGGGGATGGGGACAGGGAGTGTAATCCCCGGCCCCTGTCCGCCCGGTTGCCATTCCTAATTCTATGGTGGCCCCGAGCCTAAGAAAGCAGATGAGTGGCTCGAACAAACTGTGAAGACATTTGAGATGCTTCACATTGATGATAGTGAGTTACTACCTTAAAGGGGATGCGGGTCAATGGTGGAAGTATGCCAAGAGTAGAGTGGAGCCAACATGGGAAGCCTTTGTAGTTGCTTTCCAGGATAAGTATTTACCTCCTGCTGCTAGGGAGAGATTGAGGCAAGAGTTCAAAGACCTCAAACAACTCGACATGACCGTGGCCGAGTTCGAGGCAGCCTGTTCTAGTTTATCTAGGTTTGCACAAAGTTGGTGGCAACGAAAGAGCGTCGTTGCATTGAATTCGAGAAAAAGTTGAAAACCAAAATTTTCTTTAAGATTGTTGGGAACATGATCCGGAACTATGACCGTCTTGTAGAGTTGGCAGCATACGTAGAGATTTTCATACAAGCTGAGGAGGAGAGGCTTTGGAGCTCGAAGTCTAGGGGCCAAGAGGCTCAAGTAGACTATAGGCAGAATAAGAAGAGCAGGGGTACCTTTTCATTCCAGTCCCAACCACAGCAATCTCGATCTACTTTTCCTTTGCCTAGTGCAAGCCTGGGAAAGAGTACACAGAGTGGCTTTTCTTGTTTCAAGTGTGGCCAGCCGGGTTAGAAAGCCTTTGCTTGCCCGCAGAAGGGAGAAGGGCAGTTGATGTTGTCACCACCACCGCCTAACTGATCACAGAGTCAGTCTCAGTCCCAGAATAGGGGACAAGGGTTTAATTGTTACCAGTGTGGTCAGCCAGGGCATATGAAGAGAACTTGCCCACAGTTGGGAGGCGCATCTGGTGCATCAGGGTCAAGGCAAACTCAGAGCCACCAGCAGGCTCATTCAGCTCAGGCTTCACGAGCTAACCAGGGAGCCGCTTCAGCTCAGTCAGTACATCAGGCCTATGCTCCGAGAGGGGAGCAAGTTAATCAAGGGCCACAGGGGCACGTGTATGCTGTTATCGTGCCAGAGCAATTGCCAGGACCCTCAGTTGTGAGAGGTATTTTTGTTGTGTGCAATACTTTGGCTAATGTATTGATAGACATGGGTGCGTCTCATTCATTTATATCTGCTGCATTTGTTTTTGCATTGGGGTTAGAGGCGGCACAATTAGTGTCTCCACTTAGAGTAGAGTCACCTGTTGGGGGTATGGTTGCTTTAGACCGAGGTTGTCATGACCCGAACCCACCCCTGTGGGTTAAGGACATAACCAGCCAGTAATCAAGAGATTACCTACGGCCTTGAACCAAACCCAACGTATTTTAACAGAGTTAATGGGGGCCAAACGGAAGCAAATTAAAACTTTGTCCATAGAGCTGTGCTTACGTGGCACATCATAACAAACCATACATATGCATATTAATAACTCCCAACAAAATATGTACTACATAAGGTTTTGTACATACAGGATCATATAAGTCTAAGTCAACCCATCACAACTACATACAACAGATGTAAAGTCTTCGCCAACATGACAGAATATAAATACATAACAATAGGGCGAAGACGGGTCTCATGCGTGAGACACAAGGGCTGACTCTCCCAAAGCCTTTGTTGTTCCACATAGACTTCACTGGGGCTAGGTTTGGACTTCTCTTGGCTTACCTACAAACACATGAATGAGCGTGAACGAAAGCCCAGTGAATAATATCAATTAAAGAAGCTATACAGACGATATGTAGAACAACATGCTTCAAACGGCCTTAGGCCCAATTCATATTTCTATTTAACATATATACACAATTTAGGTCAAGTGACTGCGGTTCCAAACAAACTGGCCTTTGGCCCATTCAAACTTTCATTGTGTCAAAACGGCCTTTGGCCCATTCATTCGTTCATGTCGAAACGGCCTCTTGCCCATTCATTCATGTCAAAATAGCCTCCGGCCCATCCATTCATGTCAAAACGGCTTCTGGCCCATTCATTCATGTCAAAACGGCCTCTGGCCCATTCATTCATGTCAAAACGGCCTCCGGCTCATTCATTCATGTCAAAACGGCCTTCGGCCCATTCATTCATGCCAAAACGGCCTCTGGCCCATTCATTCATGCCAAAACGGCCTCTGGCCCATTCATTCCTGTCAAAACGGCCTCTGGCCCATTCATTTATATCAAAACGGCCTCTGACCTATTCATTCTATTATTCAGATTAGATTGGCCTCTGGCCCACTCATTTGGTATAGCAAACATTGTCTACCAATCGAATCAACGAACTTATAAAACTTACATAGAAGTAAGTAATTTGGACAACAACATATTTCAGATATCTTTGTTAAGATATTACTCATTGTGATCGGTTGGTTGGTTTGCCCTGGAGCTCGACCCTACACATTCCATGAACACAAAAGGGTCACAAACAATTCAATCCGTTCTAAATTCACATTTTCCTCTTTAGGCTTCATTCTTATCTCTTTAACTCAATTACAATGCTCAATGCATGCCTAAGAGTACTTAGAAGTGAAAGAGAACAGAAAACGAAACACAAAATGCCTTTTTAAAATTTCAGAAAATAGGGTCCCCGCTCGAGCGTGGACTTCCCCGCTCGAGCGGACCCATGAGGTCTGCAAAAGTACTGGATGCATCAAAATTACGCTCGAGCGTGAAGTCTGGCGCTCGAGCTGAAGGTCTGTCTACATAGCTCCCCGCTCGAACGGGCATCCAAGTCTGTAAAAATACTAGAAGCACGAAATTCACGCTCGAGCGGTGGTTTCCCCGCTCGAGCGGCGGTTTCCCCGCTCGAGCGGACATCAAATTTTCTGGATTTTCCAAAACATGTTCTTGAGCTCCAATTCAACATTCAACCAACATTTCTTGAATGCAATGGCTCAAACTTCAAATACACTTGTACTAACATGGTATAAACCCCAAATTACAACCCAATGAAGCTCAATTTCAAGAGTCAAACACATGCATGTCCCAAATTGACTCAAACTCATCACCAACACATTAAATTCACACATTCAAACTCACACCTCCTTGATTTGCATATGCATGTGGGAGATACTCATTATTCTCAACTTAATTGGTGAAGAGATGATCAAATACATGGACTTAAACAAAAAATTCAACATGGATCATACACATTGTGCTCAAATATGGAAATTCAAAGCAATTTCCTACATGTATGTACATATTGGCTTCCAATTCAACAAGCCAACTCAAATTCATTACAATTCTTACTCTTGATCATTAATCAACTTTGAATACACAAATTACACATTAAACTCATGAATTCAAAATCAATTGCTTACCTAGAAGCCCAATCTTCCCAATCTATGGTTAATTCTTGAGTTTAACTTCAAGACTTCCAAACTTCCAAACTTCAAGACCAAAACATAGATTTTCTCCCCTCTCTCTCTCTAATTTCGGGTCTCTCCCCCTCTAGAGAGCTAAATCAGCCAAAAGGTGAAACAAAGAGAGGGATTGAGTGTGTATTGCCTTTTTTTTTTTTTATAAAAGTCCCACTAAGTCAATTTATCAATAATAAATAATTGGGCACTAATTTATCAATTTAATCTGGTCCGAATCAATTTTTCAATTAAATTTCACCGTAGGCTCTAAAAATTACGCTAATTACAATGGCGCAATCAATTTCGGGTTCTATGGCCGATAAGGCCTTCAATTTAATTTCCAAAGCAGATAATCAAACAGATATTCCTACGGTGAACAGATAGAAATTCCAAAACCAGATATTTTCACATAATGGCATGCAAAATCATGTCAATCACACAATCATATTCATGTTAAGGACCAATTAGCATACTACAGAACAAGGCTATTACAGAGGTTGTCGTGATTGTGTAATAGAAGTTGCCGAGCGTCGACTTTCGTTTGCTTTTGTGTTGCTAGATATGTCGAGTTTTGATGTCATTCTAGGCATGGACTGGTTGTGTTCGTACCGAGCTGTGATAGATTGTTACCATCAGAGGGTTACAGTTTGCACCTTAGGTGGTGATTGTTTTTACTTTCCGGGAACCGAGTTGATAGGGTCTTGTTGCCAGTCTTTGACCCTCATAGTAGAAGCAAACTTAGTGGCTTTCTTGCAACTCTCTTGGATAGTGAGAGTGACGGGGCCCGTGTTGAGTTACCAAGAGTAGTTTGTGAATAACCGAATGTTTTTCCTGAAGATCTTACTAGTTTACCACCACACTGGGAGATCGAGTTCTCCATTGAATTAGTGCCTGGCACAACACCGATTTCCATGTCACCGTATAGATTTGCACCCGCCGAATTGAGTGAGTTGAAGATTCAACTCTAGGAATTACTAGATCAGGGTTTTATTCGCCCTAGTACTTTACCTTAGGGAGCACCGACTCTCTTTGCTTAAAAGAAAGATGGAGCCTTACGACTTTGTATTGATTATCGAAAGTTGAACCGAGTTACTGTTAAGAATAAGTACCCAATGCCTCGTATAGATGATCTGTTTGATCAGTTGAAAGGGTCTTGTTATTTCTCTAAGATAGACCTGAGATCGGGTTATCATCAGTTGAGAGTAAGGGAGGAGGATATCCCGAAGACGGCATTCTGTATGCGGTATGGCCATTACGAGTTTCTTGTGATGCCTTTTGGGCTAACCAATGCACCTACGGTGTTTATGGATCTAATGAATCGGATTTTTCGTGAGTTCTTAGATCGTTTTGTGGTTGTCTTTGTGGATGACATTTTGATTTATTCGCCTTCCAAGGAGGAACACGAAGAACATTTGCGAGTAGTACTTGAGTTGCTTAAAGCCCACAAGCTGTATGCTAAATTTGGGAAATGTGAATTTTGGCTGAGAGAGGTTATGTTCTTAGGCCATGTGGCATCTAGGGAAGGGGTGACTGCAGATTCATCCAAGATAGAGGCAGTACCAGATTGGGCACAACCTAAGAATGCGTTCAAGATTCGTAGTTTCTTGGGGTTGGCCGGGTATTACCGTAGGTTTGTGAAGGATTTTTCTAGGTTAGCTTCACCTTTAACTAAGCTGACGAGAAAAGAAATCAAATTTGTGTGGAGTGAGACTTGTGAGAAGTCGTTCCGAGAGCATAAGATTATACTCACCACTGCACCAGTATTGATTATTTCGGAGAGGGGTTTGGGTTATTCAGTTTATTGTGATGCTTCACGGGAAGGTCTAGGTTGTGTATTGATGCAGAGAGGGAAAGTAGTAGATTATGGCTAGCGGCAGTTGAGAATACATGAGAGGAATTACCCTACTCACGCTTTAGAGTTAGCGGCGGTGATATTTGCCTTGAAAATTTGGAGGCACTATTTGTATGGAGAAAAATTTGAAGTGTTTTCTGATCACAAGAGTCTAAAATATTTGTTTACACAAAAAGACTTGAATTTAAGACAGAGGAGGTGGATGGAATTCATAGAGGATTACGACTTTGAATTGCATTATCATCTGGGTAAGGCCAACGTTGTGGCTGATGCTTTGAGTAGGAAGCCTGTTAGTAGTGTGGCTTCTATCACCATTCAAGAATGGGAATTGTTGGGTACTCTCGGTGAATTTGACTTACATCTGGGTGAGTCTGTTCAGTCTGCAACTTTGTTTTCAGTAGTTGCACGACCTACACTTGTGAATTGAGTGTTGGAAGCACAAAAGGGTAATCTTGAAGTGGAATCTTTCCGAGAGAAGGTCTCTAATGGGAAAGTAGAAAGAGGTTTGACTGTATATCCCGACCAGAGTGTGAGATACCGTGACCGTTTGTTTGTACCAGAGTCTTGCCGAGAGGAAGTACTCCGAGAGTTTCACCATTCGCCCCTTGCGGTGCATTTGGGAGGTACAAAGGTGTATCATGATCTTAGTCGCCAGTTTTGAGGGAGAGGTATAAAAAAGGATGTAGCTGTGTTTGTATCAAAGTGCCTTACTTGTTAATAAGTGAAGGCTGAGCATCAGAGGCCAGTGGGTTTGTTACAACCCCTGCCTATAGCTGAGTGGAAGTGGGAACATATCACGATGGATTTTGTTGTGAGTCTTCCGAGGACTCAACGGGGTAGTGATGCCATTTGGGTGGTCATTGACCGGTTGACTAAATCGGCGCATTTTATTCCCATGCGCATAAGTGACTCGGTAGATTATCTTACCTACCTTATATTAGGGACATAGTGAGGTTGCATGAGGTCCCTGTGACGATTGTTTCAGATAGAGATCCACGTTTCACTGCCCGGTTGTGGCAGAGTTTGCAAAGTGCCTTGGGCACTAAATTGACCTTTAGCACTGCATATCATCTCCAGACTGACGGGCAGTCCGAGCGTACTATCCAGATTCTTGAGGATATGCTTTGAGGCTATGTCCTTGACTTTAAGGGTTCGTGGGAGAGGCATTTACCATTAGTGGAGTTTGCCTATAACAATAGTTTCCAATCGAGTATTGGCATGGCACCGTTTGAGGGCTTGTATGGTTGATCGTGTAGATCCCCTGTGTGTTGGGCCAAGGTGGGTGATGCACCTTTGTTAGGTCCAGAGTTGGTTCGGGAAACGACAGAGAAAGTAGTACTTATCTGTAAGAGGCTAGCTATGGCTCAGAGTCGCCAGAAAAGTTATGCTGACCATAGGAGGAGACCTTTGTCTTTTGAAGTAGGGGATCATGTCTTTTTGAAGATATCACCTAGAAGGGGTCTGATGAAATTTGGAAAGAGTGGGAAGTTATCCCCTCAGTTTATTGGCCCTTTTGAAATCCTTGAGCGGATTGGGGAGGTTGCCTATCGTTTGGTGTTACCGCCACAGTTTTCCGGGATTCATGACGTGTTTCATATTAGTATGCTTCGGAAATACGAGCCAGATCCATCACATGTGTTGGATTGGACTGACTTAGAGGTAGACGGGATGCCTTGTATGAGAAGAGACCGATGAGAGTCTTGGATAGACGGGATCAAGTCTTCTGAGGCAAGACAATTCCCTTGGTAAAAGTACTATGGAAACATCACGGGGTCGAGGAAGCGACTTGGGAATGTGAGTTAGAAGTCCGAGAGAAATATCGAATTTGTTTGTTGATGCATGAGCATGTATTGAGAAATTAATTATGTTAATGAAAAGTATAAGTATTGTATATGTTTGAACTTGTAAGAACATTGTATGTGCTATAATTGTTTGGGAAAAACATGGACTCAATATAAACATTACATATGTTTTGAGAATATGGAATATTGTGGGTATTGTATCACTCTTGGAAGCATGGTATATGCTGTTGGTAATTATTTTGGAAATTGGCTAAAACATGGTTTTGAAACATGATTTGTAATTTCGGGGACAAAATTCTTTAAGGGGGGAAGGTTATAGTGACCCAGGGTTTTACCCCGACTTTCGTTATATTCCGGACTCGGATTTCGTGATTGTATACTGTTGACTATGTCTTGTTTCCTTCATTTAACTCTTTATATTAGAGTTTTGGATTATGTTGGGCGTGTTTGGAACAAGTTGGTTGTTAGTTGGTCTAGAACGTTGTCACCCAGATTTTGACTTCTTCGCTCGAGCGAGGCTTCTTGCGCTCAAGCGAGCCTTGTGTAATTTGTTTCTTCGCTCAAGCGAGCCTTCTTGCACTCGAGCGAGCCTTGTGAAATTGTTTTTTTGCTCGAGTGAGACTTCTTGTGCTCGAGCGTGCGCCTGCGTTGGTGGCAGACCTGAAGCTTTGCATTCTACGCTCGAGCGACGCTTCTTGCGCTCGAACGAGGCGACCTTTTTGTGTCTGGTCACTCGAGCGAGAACTCCTTCGCTCGAGCAAGCCTGTTGTATATCAGTTTCCAGCAGCGCCGTTTTGCTTTATTTTTGATCTCCTTCTCACTTAAAAACCCTAAATTTGCAGTTTCTCTCTCTAGAAGCCATCATCCCTCTTTGATTTCTCCAAATCATTGGGATTTAGGCCTAAGTTCTTCACCAAAGTTGGTTATCTCATCGAGGGCTTCATTGTGTGCGATGGAGATCGAGTTTCGACACCGTAAATTTTGGGGTTTCATCTCAAATTCTCTTCAAAACTTGAGGTAGAGATTTTCTTTGAGTTATATATATATATTTGCAAGATCTAGACGATTTTCGAAATCATCATTTGATTAGTTTTGAAAATTAATTGTTGATCCAAGAAAAGAATGATTTTGAAAGAGGGTTTACTATTTGATCCTTTGAGATAGAAATTGGGGGTTTTGAACTATGTTGATTAAAGAAATATGTTTTTGGTGAGATTTCTTCAAATGTTTTGGAGATGAATTGTTTTGGTAAGAAAACTTAGAAAATAAGAGTTTTAAAAAGATGTTGAGAAATCATGGATGATGTGTTGTATTTATTTTGTATGTCAAAATAAATGAATGTTGAAAAATTTCTTATTTATATTTATATAAATGATGTTTTCATGAAATATGGGAAACTGTTGAGATGGCTTGAAATGTGGGAGTTATGCTATGCCTTGGATGAATTGAAATAAATGTATTTATTCATCTTGTGAAATTGTATTGAAAGGAGAAATGGAAATTTTGATCACAATGGAAATATTGTGTGGAAGAATGGAAAATGGATAAAATGTTGCATTGCATTAATTGATACATTGGCATATCAATTCATTGAAAATGAAGAGCTTTGAAAATTGATTTGAAAACTTTGCATTGAGAAAAGAATGCTAAGAAACAAGTTTTCATTAAATGGTTTTGGGGTAAATACGATGGTAAGTCTTGAAAGGTGGTGTAGATTATAGGTGTCGAGTCTTCCAGCTAACACTGGTAAAAATGACAGATTAGAGGTGTCGAGCCTTCCGGTTGATATCGGTAAAAATGACAATTTGGTAGTACTTATATAGTCTACTTGCAGACACCGACCTAGGGATTACCAGAGTTGTATTTACCGTCCCTCGAATAAAATTTGATAAATGTTGAGCAGTTGAAATTGCATGACATCATTGAGCATGTTGGTTTTCAAAGGATGAAGGTGTGTTTTACTTTCAAAAAAGGCATGGTATGGCATAAGCATTCCATCTCACGAGACTTGTATAAAATGTATATACTTTGTTAAGAATTCTCTGCTGGGCTTTATGCTCACCCTACGGGATTTTTGTGTAGGAAAAGATGTGGTGAATCCACCTAATTGAAGGCGTGGAAGTGTGTGCAGAGAGCGTAATGTGCTCATTTGCTGTGACTCTGATTGTAAGCCAAGGGCTTTGTATGTGTGGGTTTGAATAACCGTTTTGTGTAACCAGGCTCAGGCCTTGGAACTTGTAAACCCTTGGGGGTATTTGTTGTTTAATTAATTGTTGTTGGATTAATCGTACTATTGCATGAAGACTATTTACATCATGTAATGCAAGCATGAGGGTTTATTACCAGTTTTACTTTAAAGGGTCATGATTATTGTATTATCATTTGGGCATGAAAATTGGGGTGTTACATTCCAACCCCTATTTCTTTCTCCCTTTTATTTATATGCTTATCGTGGTAGTATCATATTTTTCGTTTCATATCATTGCCGTGCTTAATATCCATTTTTGCATGCATTGGGTTCGGTTCATCATTCTAACATTGTTGTCATTTCCTACTTACTTGAATATGTGCGTTGCCACATGCTTTGAGTTGATCCATATGACATGTTAAAATAAACCGAACCTAGTAGTTGCATTTTGTATGTGTTGCATTTGTCACTTGCACATTAGAGGCTGCATTTTTCTAATTATTTTCTTCTCTTTGGCTTGCCTCGGTTGAGTACTAGGTGAGCATTTCTTTCTTTGGCATATTGCATGTGTGTTTGTGTTGCCATTTCAAGCATACTACCATGAGACTAAGTGCTTATTTGAAATACCTCTTGAATGCCTGTGGATAAAGGCTATTTCGCTTAAATTGGAATGACTTGGATTAATGTACATATAAGCTTGCTTTTCAAGTAGCACATATTCGAACTCTTTTCAAACAAATATGAAATCAAAGCATTCCAAAGTAGGTGAAATAGACTATACTTGTGTGCCTCACATAGTAAGTTAGCATAATAATCAGAACATGAGCATATACTATACTTAAAAAACATATCATGATTAGTAGAGGCTGATCTTTGATCAGGTGAGTGGGGTGCTCAATTCATGACCTTTCCCTCTTATATCTAAGTTCCCGAACCAAGGCTCTTTGGTTATGACAGACAAGTGGCTTTTGGCATGAGTCACGTGTTTTCTAAATTTCTTAAAAATATTTAGGCGGCGACTCTGAAATCTGGCAATGCAGTCTATTTTTGGCATTTCTGATTTTAAATAGATTTTCCAAAGATTTGCCAGATTTGGACTCTCATTTGTGTTTTTCTGTATCACATTGCACTTGTGAAACAAAATTCAGAACCACGGGAGTCCAAACTATAAGGCTATCGTATCTAAGGAGACTAAACCCCTCTGACAAGCACAGAAAGCCAGCTACAACATCCTAATAAAAAACAAGCACAACAAATTTAGCATGCATCCAAAGGTGCCCCCTGACAAAATCTCCACTCACATATAGTTATAACTATGAAGACACCACATAAACGCACCAAATCATAAATATACAAGGATAAAGGTATTCCTACTTCGTTCTTTGCTCCTTTCCTTTCCTAAAACATCTTATTAAGAAGACTCATTATTTATAAGATTAAAGGATTCATCCCTCATAAAATCATTCTTCACAAGTTCACGCAAGATTCTTCTTTTCTACTTAAACTTCCGATCCAATTATACCACAATTACCATAAGTCCACAATCCTTAACTCAAATTGATATTACTATTATTCAGAAAATAAAACTCATAATCTTCACTCATGGTCACAAAACAACCCGGTGAGTTCATCATCATCAACCCTTTACCCATTTTCCATTCTTTTCAAGTAATTTGTATATGCATTTCTCCCCCAAACAAAATCACATAACAAATTGTAATTTCATAAATTCATTACGAGTCATACACATTATCGCTGACTTGATACATTCCTCAACACGTCTTATCACAATGATTCTTTACATTTCCATATCAGAAAAACACTTAGTTTCACCCCACATAAGCACGTAATCACATAAAGACCTACTTATTACTCCTTCATGATGAAATTTGTCCCACGAAATACCAAGAATTCTTAGTAGAATGAGTATTGATCAAGTACCTTTCTAATAAAACCTCAAGGAATTTAATAGGTGCAAACCACATCCCAAAAGTTTAATCCCATACCCATTTAGTCGCATAAGCATGTTATCACATAACACCTAATACATGTAACATCTTTTAATTAAGCGAAATGAACCCATTGTGGATAAACTACCACTTCTTACATGCCCCAAGTATTCAAACCCAGTAGCTCTAATACTAAGTTGTCACTTCTCAAAAATTTATACAGTCTAAATTCATCAACTTCCATTGTTTGATGTTAACGAAAAATAAAAGTTCTGTGGGGAAGTGATTTGGAAATACTCTTTGGATCCTGGGGGACGCTCGTGATCCTCAGCTAGTCACCTGAAAAGGAATGAACACTCCGGTCGGGGGTGCCGGAATTAGCACTCCGACGGACAAGTCAGTATATACTCTCTTGATTGCTTGTATCTTAAGTTAAGCATACTAATTCTCACATACCTCTCTATAGTTGATGCTCCCCTTTTTATACCTCCCCTTGGGCCTCTAGGTCTGGCCCACGTTTAATCCATTGTACAATTAGTTATTCGGCTTCTTGCTCAAATGGTTATGTCGCCGATTAGGATGCTTGAATTTATATAAGATGGGGCTGAATACCATGTACATACTTTGATTCTTCATGAATATTATTCGGCCTATTCACATTCCCTAATATTCAGCTCTCACAATTGCCCCCCAAACACTCCCACTAACAACAGTTAGTTGGCATGTTTGGTTTCAGACTTGAAAAGTCAGAGCCGAAATCCGACTACTAACCTCATTCCAATGTGTCAGATTCACACACGCTTTTTGGTCATCATTACAACTTCCCGCCTCTTTGTACGTTTACTTCATTTATTATTATGATTTTAAAATTTTGTTGTCTTTTCGAATGCGTGTACATCCTTTTGGACATTTGAAGCTCTTGGTCTGCCCTCTGATATACCTCTGCAACCTCTGTCTACTTCTTGTTGCTTCCTCCTTCTCTTGTAAGTTCTCTTCCTCCCTATCTCGACTCCCTTTTCTTTGCTTGCTTTTAGTTTTTAGTGTTCCTTAGATTGACAAAAATGGCAAAACATTTGAAAGACCTCCTTTCTACGGGTCGGATCTCTAGCTTTCGACGCCATTTTTCTATTCCAGACGACGTCCATCTGTCGCTCGTGACAGACAGCACCCTTGACATGGAGAGGGTTGACGAAAGCACAATCGTCTTCCCTCTCTTATCAATCGCTGAGGGCAGAGTCTGTTTCCCCCTTCATCCATTCCTTAGGGTCGTCCTTCGTCATTGGGGTCTAATCCCTTCGCAGCCTAACGTGAACTTTTTTCAAATCATAATGGGGGTCATAGAGTTGAACCGTCGTCTTAGGATTAACCTAGGCATACCCGCTATTCAGCATTATTATGCCTTAGCCAAGTCCACTGACTGTCTGGACCGCTATTTTCTCAGTGCCAAGGATACAAGTCATCACCTAGTGACTATGCTTGCCAGCTCTAGCAAGCGTATTGACGACGTGATGGTCGTTGTCTGAGGCAACTGGGAATTCGGTGAGGGTGAAGATCGCCTAGATCCCGTGCCGAGGCGCAAAGGCGAACCAAGTGGTCGTATAGCTCACACTAGTCTCTCTCATTACCCCATATGTATTCGGCTTTCCTTCCATGTACTTATTGTTATGTCTGTGCAGGCAGCGATTTGAAGAAAGTGTTGGTTTCAGCCGACGACGCCGTTTTTGCAGACATTAAAGCCGCTCTACAGTTCGTTAGCCGTCAAAATCTTCAGAAGCAAGGGAGGGCGGCCCATATTCTCTTGAGATACGCGCCGACTTACGCAACCTTTTCGGCGGCGGACCACATTCCGATTCCGAGAGGCGAAGATCATCTTACGGCCCTTATCTTTCCTAGCTTCAAAAGTCTAAAGGAAGTCGGCTTAGAAGACTCAGATTCGGAACAAGCGGAAGAAAGGGCCGCCGATCAGGACGCCAAGAATCCGAACCAGTTGGAGGCTGAGGTAGACGAGGCTCTCAGTTCGGCCTTTGAGGAAGCCAAACTCAATTTGTCTGACCCTCCGTCTACCTTAGGCCAAGGGGACGTCTCATTCGAAGATATTTTTACAAACCTAGGGGACTTACCCGGCTCTTACCCTTATAGCATGGCCGACAAGTCACTCAGCCGACTGGCCAAACGGAGAAATGCCGAGATGATGGCTGCCCGAAAAAGGGCCGAGGCCGAGCAAAACAAGCCTCCTCCCCTTCCACCTGAGGTTAGGGAGGAAACTCCTCCACCTGTTCCTGTTGAAGAGGTGGTCCGGAATGAAGTGGTTGAGGTGGACCCTGTTGCCGATCAACGAGAGGATCAATTGACGGAGCAGAGAGGTGAAAAGCATCCGGCCGATCGCAAAGCCGTCTATTCGGAAGACCCAATGGACAAACGGCCTCGGTTGGAAGAATCGGATTCGGCTGTACCATTTGTGGTTCAACCAAGGATAAAAAACATGCCGGTTGGCTCCGATGCCTCGGCTATAAGAGATCCAGTTGTGGCCTTGAGCCTGGCTTCCTCCATGTCTCTGCCGGCTGACAGAGCAACTTTTAGGGCAGAGGCCGATGTTCTGGCCATCACATTGGCCGCTCAATCGGTGATATTGGTACGTGATCTTCCGTAGTTTTGCAAGGATAACCAAGTGTTTATATTAGCCTACTGATCCTTTGTGTTGCAGGCGGCGGGGAGGATAGCCGAGATTGGACATCGCCAGCACGACGCCGTCGAGTACATCGGCTTTCTTTCGGCCGAGTTGGAGAACGAGAAAGGGAAGGTAGCTGAGGCCTCTCTCCGAGCTGAGTCTGAGGCCGCGAAAGTGGCGGCCGAGAGAGCTAGGGCCGATGACGCAGCAGATAAGGCCAGGACTACTGATGAACTGAGGGTGGCCGCCGAGGAGAGGGCCAAAGCAAATGAAGAGGCTCTCAGATTGGCCAAAGAAATGATTGCCAAGCTGGAGGCCGACCTAGAAGAGTCCAATCGGTCAAAGGCGAGCGCAGAGTCTGCTCTTTCCGAGTTGTTCAAGGCTGGCAAGGAAGCGGCCCTGGCGGACTATGTTGAAGAAGTGCCGAAATTTGAAAATAGGGGGTTCAAACACGGCTGGCTCAAAGCCTTGTCTGCTGCTAACGTGGTATTGGAACAGCCGATTCCGTACGAGCAGGTAGACGTTGAGCCGCTGGAGTCTGACCCCGAAGACTGAATTGAATATGTTCTGTTTTGTTTTTGGTATTAAGCGTACGTAGGTTTTACTAAGAGTGTTAGGTTTTTGATTATTCGTTGTTGTGAGAAGCTGATGTAGGGTAGTTTTCATTTGTAAAATGAATTCTATTTGTACTCAATTTACGAATGAAAATTATTTTTGCTATTTGTGCACAGTTTATGAATGGAAGTTATCTTTGCCTTTTGTGCTTAATGAATGTGCTTGTCAGCAGCTAAGATGGAAAATTATGAAATGAATGGAGCAAGCTATCGAATTAATCATAACTGTAAAGTGTTGCAACTTAGCCGAATATATTAGTGAATGAATCCGTTTTTGCCCCCAACAAGTTAATGAACAAGGTGACGGCGGTTCAGAAGATTGCTCGGGCACAGTGGAAATTTGGCTGAGCTTTGATAGTTACGCCAAATAGATTAATTAATCTGCCCTTGCCCCAGAAAGTTAATGAACAAGGCGACGACGATTCACAAGATTGTTGGGGCATAGTGGAAATTTGGTTGAGCTCTGATAGTTACGCCGAATATATTAATGAATCTGCCCTTGCCCTAGAAAGTTAATGAACAAGGTGACGGCGGTTTAAAAGATTGCTGGGGCACAGTGGAAATTTGGCTGAGCTCTGATAGTGACGCCGAATAGATTAATGAATCTGCCTTTGCCCCAGCGAACGTTTGAACTGGAACGCCGGATACTTTTAATTCATGGTGTGAGACTTTCGGAGTTCAGCATTAATGAGATCGCCTCGGGGGCGCTGCATCCGTAAGGATTAAATGGGATGAAAGCTTCGTGCGCGTAGGTCCCATTAGTGTGCTAAGATTCAACGACTCAAGCTAGTCTGTTGAGGAGGGTTAAACAAGTTTGAATGTCAGAAAGGTTATTTTTCAACAGCAAAGGAGAGGGGAAGACATTGGCTGAGCTTGACGCAGAGATGAATCGAAGTGGCGAGCCCATGCGCATGAGCAGTAGGACGTCAAGGGAGCGGGAGAGGCGCCAGTCCCCTCGTCGTCGGAGTAGGTCCCCCAGAAGGGAAAAGCAGCAACGGGGGAAGTCCCCTCAACCGCGCTCCAGAGGAGAATCCGGTGCGACACCGCGCCCGTTGAGTTTTGCGGTCTTTGTGGGGAACAAACCGATGACGGAGGCGGATTCAGTAGTTCACGACCCAAATGTGGCAGTCGAGTTCGCTCGACAGATTTTTCCACCCAAAAGTCCAGCAGTCGATGGTCGGTCGACGGGATTTCGAAGTGTTTCGGGAAGGCATCCATGGGGCGGTGAAAGGGCTGTACACCGCCTATGAAATCGGCATGCGTCTACATGCCGCACGGCGGGATATAGAGCAGAGAGATGAACACATTCGTAGTTTAGAAGCTCGCGCGGAGAAGGCTGAGCGCGAGCTAAGAGAGCTCAAGTCTGCCGAGGCACAATCGGCCGGAAAATCTAACCCGATCATGCGATTGCCGATCGCGATACGGCTAGCATGTTTGCAATTGAGACTGCCAAGTCCAGGGCTTATGAAAAAGGCTTCCACGACGGCCAAAAAGTTGGGATAGACAAGACCAAGGAAAAGCTCGCCGAGGAAGTCTGCCGATGTGAGAATCGTGGATTCAAGCATGGGTGGATCAAGGCACTTCAGGCCTCGGACGCTCTCCGGACAGCAGGCGTTGATTCGGCGTCGCCACTATATCAGAGTGAGCATTTTCCCTATGCCGCCTTCGAAGTCGAGAAAAGTGACGATGAGGATGATGCCGATTTAAACTAAATATTGTAAATGCTCCAATATAGACTGGGAGCAAATCATGTATTTATTGGTTAATTTAATAAAACACCCTGTTTTAAATGTTTGAATGTTTCAATCTGTGGTTATACATTCCGACCCAGTCGGCTAATTTAATGGAACATTTCATTCAAGTACCTGGATGTTTCGACTTTTTCCAAGTCTGTGTTTGCTTTTTAACTCTAAGGCGCGAAAAACACGCCGAATCTATGACTTTTATCCTGGCCAGTCGCCAGACCCACGAAGAACGCTCCGAATCTGGAGGCTTATTCGGCCCAAACGTGACCTGCACGAGTGGGGCTCCGAATTCAGAGTCTTTTACTTGGTCAATCGTGACATCCACGAAGGGCGCTCCGAATCCGGAGGCTTATTCGTCCCAAACGTGAATTGCACGAGTGGGGCTCCGAATTCGGAGTCTTTTACTTGGCCAATCGTGACATCCACGAAGGGCGCTCCGAATCCGGAGGCTTATTTGGCCCAAACGTGACCTGCACGAGTGGGGCTCCGAATTCAGAGTCTTTTACTTGGCCAATCGTGACATCCACGAATGACGCTCCGAATCTGGAGGCTTATTTGGCCTAAACGTGACCTGCAAGAGTGGGGCTCCGAATTCGGAGTCTTTTACTTGGCCAATCTTGACATCCACGAAGGGCGCTCCGAATCTGGAGGCTTAATCGGCCCAAACGTGACCTGCACGAGTAGGGCTCCGAATTCGAAGTCTTTTACTTGGCCAATCGTGACATCTACGAAGGGCGCTCCAAATTTGGAGGCTTATTCGGCGCAAATGTGACCTGCACGAGTGGGGCTCTGAATTTGGAGTCTTTTACTTGGTCAATCGTGACATCCACGAAGGGCGCTCCAAATTCAGAGGCTTATTCGGCCCAAACGTGACTTGCACGAGTGGGTCTTCGAATTCGGAGTCTTTTACTTGGCCAATCGTGACATCCTCGAAGGGCGCTCCGAATCCGGAGGCTTATTCGGGCCAAACGTGACCTGCATGAGTGGGGCTCCAAATTCGGAGTCTTTCACTTGGCCAATCGTGACATCCACGAAGGGCGCTCCGAATCCGGAGGCTTATTCAGCCCAAACGTGACCTACACGAGTGGGGCTCCGAATTCGGAGACTTTTACTTGGCCAATCGTGACATCCACGAAGGGCGCTCCGAATCCGGAGGCTTATTCGGCCCAAACGTGACCTGGACGAGTGGGGCTCCAAATTCGAAGGCTTTTACTTGAATTGAATTTCTTAGTGAAGAAACAAGAAACTTTGCATTGTAAAATTAGAATTTGTACATGTACACTCAAAACAAGTTATCATGCCCCACAAGTCGGGTTAATGATAGAATTTACACAAATGCATGGAATTCCAAGGTCGTGGCAGGCTTCTTCCATACATGTCTTTGAGTTGATATGCCCCTGTCCCCGCGACTAAATCGATCTGATAGGGGCCGTCCTAGTTGGGACCTAGCTTTCCATCGGCCGGCTTCCTGGCAGTAGGAAGGACTTTCTTTAGGACAAATTCCACTAGTTCATAATGGCACAGCTGAACACGTTGATTATACGACTTAGCAAGCTGCTGCTGATATCGTGCCATGGATGCGAGGGCGTGATCTCTCCGTTCTTCAATCAGAGTCAAATCCAAGGCCAGCATCATGTCGGTTCGGCCCATGTCAAAAACTTTTGATTTGAAGGTTGGAAGGCCGATCTCTAGGGGGATGATTGCCTGGGTTTCGAAGCATAAAGCGAATGGTGTTTCTCTAGTGGATCACCTCAGAGTAGTGCGATGAGCCCACAACATGCTCGGCAGTTCTTCGACCCATTTGTCTTTAGCTTTCTCCAGCCTCTTCTTGATGCCGTCCAAAATAACTTTGTTGGAGGCTTCAGCTTGGCCATTACTCTGTGGATAAGCCGGGGTGGAGTAGTAAGGCCGAATGCCGTACTTGCTACACAATTCTCGGTAGATACCACAATCAAACTGCGTGCCGTTGTCTGAAATAAGTGCCCTTGGGATGCCGAATCGCGTTATGATATTTCTCCATACAAAACGCTTCACATCCGTATCTCGAATGTGCGTCAGTGCCTCCACCTCTACCCATTTCGTGAAATAATCTGTCGCGACAATAAAAAACCGCTTGTTGCCCGAGGCCCGAGGTAATGGCCCGACGATGTCAAGTCCCCATTGGGCGAATGGCCAAGGACTGGTTATAGAGCTTAACTCTTTAGCAGGTAGATGGGTTAAAGGAGAGAATTTCTGGCATTGCTCACATTTCTTCACATAACATTCGGCGTCAGCTGACATTGTCGGCCAATAATATCCTTGTGTCACAGCTCTATGAGCCAAAGAGCGCCTGCGAGAATGGGTACCACAGCTATCTTCATGTATCTGGGACAGAAGTTCCTGAACTTTGTTCGAATGAACGCATTCTAAGTATGGACCAGAAAGGGATTTTTTGTAAAGCTTCCCTTGTGGATCCAAGTAGTATCGCAGGGCTTTGTTTCGTAGCTTGTGCGCTTCTTTCTTATCCGACGGGAGCTGTTCGGAAGATAGGAATGTAGTAATGGAGTCCATCCAACTCGAACCTGACTCTATGACATTGATCTAGACTTCCTCTGAAGGGCCAATGCTCGGCTTAAGGATGAAACCCACTTCAATTATCCGTTTAATCTCTGAGTTAATGGCGGAGGCAAGGCAAGCCAGGGCGTCTGCATGTGTGTTCTAATCACGGGTTATCTGGTTCAATTCATAATGATCAAATTTTTCCAATAAGGAATTTGTTGTTTTCATGTAAGCTGTCATACGGTCGTTTTTGGCCGCGTACTCCCCTTTCAGTTGATTGATCACTAGTTTCGAATCGCAAAATATAAGCAAACGCCGAGCACCCAGGAGATGTGCATTCCATAAGCCGGCTAGCAGGGCTTTGTATTCGGCCTCATTGTTCGATGCTTCGAAGCCGAGTTTCACAGCCTGTTCGATTATTGCTCCGTCGGGAGCCATGATAACTACTCTTGCCCCACTGCCCCGTTGGTTGGATGAGCCGTCACAATACAACTTCCAAATATCCCCCACGTAAATTCTCCAATTCGGCTTAGGTTGAATTTTGTCGGACTTAAAGCCGGAAAGGCATCTAGTGAATTTGGCAATGAAGTCGGTGAGCACTTGCCCTTTGATTGAAGTCCTAGGCAGAAATTGAATGTCATACTGGCCGAGCTCGAGAGCCCACTTTGAGACGTGCCCTGATGCTTCCGCACTTCGAAGTACTGACCAGAGGGGATAGTCCGTTAGCACCCCGATGGTATGTCCCTGAAAGTAATGCATCAGTTTTCTTGCGGCCGTGACGAGTGCAAGGATGAGTTTCTCCAATGAGAGGTAACGTGTTTCGGCATCAACCATTGCCTTGCTCACATAATAGACTGGCCGTTGTTCCCCATGTTCTTCATTTATTAGTAAGACAATGACAGCCCGGTCGGAAACTGCTAGGTATAAAATGAGCGGATCGCCTACTGAAGGAGTTGTCAGGAGAGGAACTGATCAGAGGTATGTCTTCAAACCGTTCAAAGAGGCTTCACACTCGGAGGTCCATTCAAAAGCCTTGCCCTGCCGAAGGGTATGAAAGAATTGTCGACAGCGATCCGTGGAGCGACTGATGAACCTGTTGAGTGTGGCGGCCATCCCCATCAGTTTTTGAACTTCTTTGACCGACCGGGGGGAGTCGAGTTCTAGGATTGCTGTGATTTGCCTCGGGTTGGCTTCAATTCCACGGTGGTTAACAATGAAGCCCAGGAATTTGCCGGATCCGATCCCAAATGCACATTTGGAGGCGTTCAGCTTCATTTTGTACTTGCGAAGAATGCCGAATGTCCCTTCTAGATCGGCTAGGTGAGTTTGCTCTTTTGGACATCACCACCATATCGTCAATATACACTTCCATAGTACGGCCGAGTTACTCCTTGAACATGGCAGTGACTAATCTTTGGTAAGTTGCCCCTGCATTCTTCAGCCCGAAAGGCATAATCTTATAGCAACAGGTTCCTCTCGGGGTGAGGAATGCAGTTTTGTCCTGATCCTCCGAGTGCATGGCAATTTGATGGTAGCCTCTGTAGGCATCCAGGAAGCTCATACGTTGATGATGTGCCGTGGCGTCGACGAGTTAGTCTATTCTGGGGAGGGGAAAACAATCTTTTGGACAAGCTTTGCTCAAGTCCGTGAAATCTACGTAAACACGCCAAGTCCCATTTTTCTTCTTCACAACCACAGTATTCGACAGCCAAGTGGGATAAGTCACTTCCAGGATCGCCCCAACATCAAGCAACCGGTCAACTTCTTCCACAACGGCTGCAGTATGTTCCGCGGCAAACCACTAGCTTTTTTGAATAACTGGTTTACATCTGGGATCAACGTTTAGACGGTGCTGAGAAACAGACGGCTCCACCTCAGGCATCTCATATGGCGACCAGGCGAATACATCAATGTTGCCGAGTAGGAAGGAAATCAATTGCTGCCTATCGACTTTATTCAAGGTGGCGCCGACCATGAAGAACTTGTCAGGATTCTCGTCAATTTCAACTCGATCCAGAGCTTCGGTTGCCTTTTCACTGGGGAGTCTCCCGACATCGTCCAGGCTCTCTCGATCTGACATTTCAATAGAATTCACTTCCAGCTCTCTCGGAGTCTTTGCGGCAAGAAGATAACATGCTTGCGGCGATTTCTGAGAACCACGAATCTATTCAATGCCGCGTTCAGTTGGGAAGCAAAGTAATTGATGATAGGTGCTTGGCACGGCCTGCATGGTATGTAGCCAAGTTCGCCCCATGATGAGATTATACGGCGAAGGAAGCTTCACAACCAAAAATTCCACATCAACCGATCGGGAGCCTGCTCGAACTGGAAGTGTGATTTTTCCCAACGGATATTTCGGATTAGCATTGAAGCCGAATAGTGGATAGGGAGCTGGAGACAGGTCCAACTCATTAAAGCTGAGTTTGGTGAAGGTCTTATAGTACATAACTTCCAAAGTACTCCCCTAGTCTATGAGAATGTGTTCGACGGTGAATCGGTTTACGCGCAGTTCGATGACCAGTGGATCAATGTGGGGGAGTGTTATGCCGATCAAATCTGAATCGTCGAAGGTAATACTCGGAGTTGCATGGGGCCGTTTTTCTAGGGTGATTTGCTTTTGGGGGTCAGGATGCGATTGAATTGTATGTACCGCGGATGACGTCGGCAGGCTATATATCCCATGGATTACGCCGAGTGGAGGTGAATCTTGCCATAAAGCTATTGTTTTGGTCGGGTTGTCTCTTCGGACGTACTGCTTAAGCCGACCATCTTGTACCAATTCCTCAATGTGATCCTTCAATGCAGAACATCTCTCGGTATCATGGCCGTAGTCTTTGTGATATTCGCATCGTCTATCACGTCTCCTTGTGTCGGGAGGTCCCACCATTTTGGATGGCCATTTAAAGAAAGGAAGGTGTTGGGCTTTAGACATAATCGTGCTGATCGGCTCTGACAACTCTGTATATTTCTTGTTCGCGCACCTTGTGTGCCGGCTATCCACTTGAAGTAGTTCATCGGCTCGGCGGGAACATTGGTCGTTTGATCGGCGTGAATCTCGTCTCCTTTCTTATTTAGCCCGATTCCGTGGTTCAGGGCTCTGTGATGGCACAAAATTATCGGCTGAACGATTTTAGAAGGGGCTATCTTGTTGGCCTTGTTCCCAGCTTTAACCCGCAGAGCATCATCTCCGACTTTGCAGTATTCATCGATTTTCTTCATCAACGACCATACTGTTTTGGGGGGTTATCTAGTCAAGGAACTGCGGAGGGCACTATCAGGGTGCAACCCCATTTTAAAGGCGGTGATGGCCATGGAGTCGTTGCAGGCGTCGTCCACAAGATTGAAGCATCCTAATAGCGTGCCGAATAGGCTCATAAGGTTTCCCCTGGTTGGATCTGCATTGCCCAGAGGGAGTCGGCTTGCTTCGGCTGGATTTCATTGGTGATGAATCTTGCCCTGAAGGATTTCTGTAATTGATGGAAGCTCTTGATTGACGTCGGTTCCAACTTATAATACCATCTGACTGCCAATGGTCCCAAACTGCTCGGAAATATTCGGCACATGAGAGCCTCGTCAACTACATATAGCGTCATGGCCTGCTTATAATGACGAATGTGGTCAGTGGGATCCGATTTTCCGTCATATAGGGTGAACGATGGAGCTTTGAACTTTTTAGGAAGTACTGCCTTTGCGATCCGTCGCACAAAGGGATCATGTTGGTCCTCTTCGTCTGAACCATGTCGTCTTCGCTTACTTCGCGCACGAGGACTCTCTTCGGAGGAACTAGAGGTTTTGACTCGTCCATTCTTTTTGGGTTCTGGGGATAATGAATCAGAATCACTATCACTATCTTGTTTTCGAACTCGAGGTCGTCGACCATCCTCTCTCAGATACAACAAAAATAACCTTTAGAGACGAAAACTAATGACGAAATTTTTTTTTGTCACAAAATACGTATCTTTTAATGACGAAAATCATATTTCGTCTCCAAATGTATCATTTTTGGAGACAAAAATAAAATTTCGTCACTAATCTAAATCATAATAAAAAAAATTAGGCGACGAAATTATTTTTTGTCGTTATTTATATTTTTTTGTCACCAAATATTTTCCCGCTAATGTTTTCGGAGGGTGCCAAAATTTTGAGACTTTTGGTGACGAAAAAATTTGTCACCAATTATAAAATTATTAATGACAAATATATTTTTGTCACCAATAATTTTTAATATTTTAATATCATTTAGTGACAAAACGATTTTTGTGGCCAATATTTTTATCTTTGGTGAAGAAATAATTTTGTCACCAATAAATAATTTTGTCACTAAATATTTTAGGGGGAAATAAAATGTTTTGGCGCCTCAAACACACACAATAATTTATAGGTTCAAACCTATTTCTCACGCACAAACACACAGAGACGATGCCGCTGCTCACTCTCATCGATTCAGACACAGATTGATCGCCGATCGGCTCACTCTACTCACCACGGTGATGGATTGCGAGGATCTGATCTGTTTGAAGGCGAGTGTTGCATTGATGCTGCAAGGGCTTGATGCGAAGTTTACCATGAGATCTTCTGCGTCTCTAGGAGATTTGGCGAACTCAGGTATGAATTTGCTGAACCATATCTCCATTGATACTGTGCGTGATTTCAATCTAAATGGTGGGGAAAGAGGTTAATTTGATTGATAATCTGGAAATTGCATCTATATTCTGTTTTTGTTCCAAATGCTGAGAATGCAAGTATTTTGAGATCTGGTAATAACGAGAATAAATCTAGGGTTTTCATAGATAATATGGTTCAAGGTAATGATGTGGCTTGATATATGAACTCTCTGCACTGTCTGCGATTTCTCTCTTTATTCCACTATTTGATTTGTAATACTTGATTTGGTAGTTCTTATTCCTTCCTCCTTTAATATTTTATTTTAGTAAAAATTTCCAAGTTGTTTGATATTCTTTTGAAAAACAATGGCAGAGAACCCACATAATAACCTTCCTGACTGACATACTCACAACTGTTAAAAATTAATTGAATTCATGTGGGACCTATTATACCAATTATTTGTGGATGCGTCGCATTAGATTAGATAACAAACAAAATGTGACACTAATTATATAAAAGAAGTCAGTTTCATCCGTCATCCTTTGTAGAATCATTCATCATTTTCTTTTTCAAATTTATGAGGCCCACATATCTAATCATGTTTTCTTGCCCTAATTCAAAACTTCTTTACAATTTATGAGGCCCACATATGAACCTTGTAACAAATCCTACTCTGTGTTCATATTGAATATTTTATTTATAATTAGATTCTGAATATAACTCAATAGTTGATTTGTTGTTCAGATTGTTGAATATAACTCAATGTATATATAATATACATCATGTGCCATTATTTTATTTTTTTTAATGATTTGTTGAATATAACTCAATAGTTGAATATAACTCAATGTATATATAATATACATCATGTGCCATTATTATTATTTTTTTTAATGATTTGTTGAATATAACTCAATAGTTGAATATAACTCAATGTATACACATAGATTCAAGTGCCATTATTTTTTATTTTTAATGATTTGTTGAATATAACTCAATGTATAATATACATCATGTGCCATTATTTTTTTTTTTTTAACGATTTGTTGTATCCTATCTTTCTTCAATGTAAGTTCCTTCCTTCAAATAGAAATTAATCTGTAATTTTGTATCCTATCTTTCCCTCTTTTAAAAATTAATTTTTGGCCTTTTCTTTGCAGAAGAGACATAAGTTTGAATCACACTATTAGATCCTTCTATAGCGATCTTATTTCTTTACTGGTAAATCTTTCCATATGAAGAAGTAAGTATTGTAATGGTTCCAGTTGAGATAATAGTAGGTATTATATGATGTGGATAATAAATTTCGATTATTCTATTTCTGTGAAGCATTACTATCCAATTATAGTTTACTCTATGGAAAATGACACTAGTAAACAAATGCCTCATTTGAATGTACAAGATATCATAATCCAAACCACCTTAGTAACGACTGCTCCCCCTATAGTAAGCAGTGGCAGCCCAATACTATTTTAGTAATTAAGTGTTGTTTACTATTTCACCATAGAGATCTTTCGACGAGGAACAATTTTTTTTTATTGGGCTTTTATGTAAGAATTTGTTTTCCTTTTTCATTGGGCCTTTTGGATAATAAGTGTTTTATTATTGGGGCTCATGAACAAGAAGAACTTTTACTTTGTTGGGCCTTTGGATGAAATTTTTTTATTTATTTTTTGGTGGGTTATTGAACAAAGAGGGTTTTTTTTTTGGGGGGGGGGGGGGGGGGAGGGGGCTAAGCCTTTAGATAGAGTTTTTACATATGGAAGGCCTTGAAGCAAGGAGTTTATTTTGTTTTATTTTTTCAATAAAACCTCAGAAAAGAAAGGATAAAATTTTGTGGCTTTAGAAGATTACCTTACTCACCTAAGGGATGTGCTGACACTAGAAGTTAACAAATGATCTAACCTCTAGGTCCCTTGAGAGACTCAAATTTGAGGTCTTGAATCTTATCTTTTAAGTTTTTACCACTCAGCTAATTCCTTAGAGTAACTGAAGGTTGACTTATGTGATGATAAACAAAATGTTGTGGTTTGCCCTGCTCATCACTCATGCCTGCTCTCGTGTTTCGATTTCTTGTGTTGTGTTCATTTATGGCCCACAATCTAACTTGTTTATGTTTTCTTATGCCTTGAAAACAATGAAAGAAAGTCCCATGTCACATGGTAAAAAAATAATGTGCAATATATAACCATGAGGGTCTTCTCACGTCAAATAGATAGCTTTTGGGGTTGAGTTCTATCTAAGACAATGTAGCATGGTATCAGAGCTAAAATACTGCGGGATGGGTTGGATGCTTTGGCAAGCCATATGCCATTGCCAATTCCACCATACCATCTTTGTTTAAAGAAGGTTTTATTTCTTTTTGTTCTTCTTTTATGGAATTTATTGTGCATTTCAGCAAAGTGAAAACTAGCGAGGTTGCACCAAATTTGCCTTCAGAAGCTATTAAACACTTCCTATTAAATTTCTACTGCATTTGATGTCTTCATTGCTTCTGAGGTAATAGTGAAAAATGAGTACTACTTTCTTATCACAGTTCCATCACATATTGGTGCCACCTTCTGCTGATTTGAGTGGGCATTGGAATCATTGTAGGCTTAATCCTGCGGCATGTAATACAAACCAGACAAATATCTTGCAAGGTTTTTTTTTGTCCTTACATTCTTAAATTTCGATTGCTTTCGATATTCTTTTCTAAAATTTCTTTTTTCTTTTCATTTTTATTTTTAATGATGATTATCTTCAATTTAGAGAGCATACCTCCCATATTAAATATAAAACTTTCATAAATTTTGCATGTAATTTTTAATATGTGTTTTCCTTTATGATAGACATGTTTATTAAAATTTCTATTCTTCAGGGTTCTGGAAAGATATGCTTGCAGCTTTGAGTTTATTTTTTAAATACTCAAGAAGAGGAGGGATGTTCATACTCATGTTTTGCGCATTGCCAAAGTGAGTCACAAGATACATGGCTAGCATCAGACTCCCCTAGCGTGCACAATAAGGTTTACAAACTAGCCCCTTTCCTTGGTGGATATGAAAAATCTAGAGCACTTTGTTCTATCAATTGACACTTCATCTAAGCATGTGTTTTCTTTGATTAATTGCTCATTTAGGTACCCATTTGATGTGCCATAGCATGTTTTTAGCTATTTGTATTGTACCCGTCTCTGTAGCAGTGGTCGCGGATACTACTACTTGATGTTGATGATATGATGTGATATTAGCTCCAATACTACTGCACAAAATTATGATGCACTACATATTCAGAGAAAAATGTGAAACCTTCAAAAAATGGAATTAAAAATTGGAAATATTAATAAAGCACAAATTATTACACGTATTTGGAATATATATTACTTGCTGTTGATTATATGGTATCAGCTGTTATGCTTTTATGAAGTATGAGGCAGGGAACATTCTGGAAAATTTGTGAAATCATCTGATAATGGAAAAGACATATCGGAAGATGCACAAGAAAAACACACGTTACTGAAGGAATATACACAAACTAAAGAAAAAAAATTAAAAAAGAAAACTAGAGACTCATGCCTTTACACCAATTTTTTCAAATAGTCTTTTGTTTTTTTTTTTTTACTGCATATTATTCTTTTACCTTCAATATTCCTCTTCAATTTGGACTCAAATGTTATGAACGAGAAAATGCTCCATTTTGTGAATTCTAAGTAGAATGAAATAGAACCATTAAAAAATCTGGATAGCTTGACACATTTATATAATACAAAAGTTAAGTAGTTATATCACTATTATCTTGAAAATGTTGATTTGGAACTTGAGCTCAGTAATGTTATGGAGTTGTGTCATCACCTGGTCAATCTAACTTTTATATACTAAATGCTATGAAAATAGAACATGTGATATAGTATTTTGGTTTTGAAGCTGAAACCAGTTTGATCACCATTGAAAATCTCATGCTTGTTGCTTTCTTTGAATATTGAAACATTACGGTATTGCACAAATTTGATAATGTTACTTGCCTATCAAACAGAAATGTGTATTTTGATTGAATATGATGAGTTACTTTCCTCTCTCGGATGTCTTACTATAACATTTGCAGCAGTGTTGAAGATGATTCATCACTTGATTAATTGATAGCTCTTTTTTCTTTTTCTTTTTTTTTTCTTTTGATAAATACTCATTAACTTACAGCATTTTGTTGTTGGTTTGGTTCTGACATTGTAATAGGTTTTGCATCCTTGTGCTTCTTCCATCAACATAAACAGCTTGATTTGGAACATGTACTTTCGAGACCTTCTTCCGAGATTGGTAAAACCAGGAGATGATGGTAATAGTGGATCAACTGCTGTTTGTGACACAATTTGCTTGCAGGTATGCAAATGAACTTATTCACAGATGTGATAAATTGGTTTTAGTTGAATTGGATTATGCAAGTAATTAAATTTTATTGTGTGGGAAGCCAATACTCATTAATTTTATTAAATTTCAAAAAAATGATTGTTCTTCTGTTGATTATCCTAGGGATGGGAAAGCCAAAGTTGCTGAGCTTATTCAACCTTGTTTATCTGAATCTCATCTCCCTTTGCTTATTTCTTCTCTTTCTGAGGCTTTTTTTGGATGGGTTCTCTTTCTGAGGCTGAAATTAAATCTGTTATTTTTGGGCCTTACAAGATCTGAGAATCTCTTTTAATTTTGGTGTACTATCCAATATTGTTGTATTTGCTTCCCACGAAGGCATTTGCTTGATTGTCATAATTTATTATCTTTTTGGCGTGCTCCTCTTAGTCTTAACTCTAGCTATCACCATTTTATTGTTATCCATTTTTAAATGTTTGAATTGCCCTCATGCATTGTTATTCGTCGGTTTTCTAGGTTGTTGATAAAGTTCAAGAGGAGACAAAGAGCCGTGCAGGTATGTACTACACTTATTTTTTTATTTAGCATGTCCTCTCTTAGCTTATGAAACAAATGTTTTTCTTGTAAACTCTGCTTAGCTTTATTTGTGAGTTCAATTAGTGATGTGAGTATCAATTTAAATGCTTAAAAGAGATCAATTGGTAGCACGGGACTTCCGGTTTAAAAACTAAGTCGAAAAAGGCACTCTTTTCACACTTAAGCTTGAAAATAGGCCATCGGGGGCTAAAATAGTGTAATAGTCATTAGGAGGACTGAGGAACATCTCAAAAACCTCGGGAGAGACGAATGTAAGTTGCGGAAACTTACAAAACTAGCACGGGACTCCCGGTTTAAAAACTAACTCAAAAAATGCACTTTTCTCACACTTAAGATTGAAAATAGGCCATCGGGGGCCAAAATCGTGTAACAGTCACGAGAAGGCGTGGGGAACACTTCCAACACCTCGGGAGGGACTAATGTAATTTTAAAAAACTTACGGAAGTAGTATGGGACTCCCGGTTTGAAAACTAAGTGAAAAAATACACTTTTCTAACACTTAAGTTTGAAAATAGGCCTTCGGGGGCCAAAATCGTGCAACAGCCACGAGACGGCCCGGGAAACACCTCAAACACCTCGGGATGGACTAATGTGAGTTGTGAAAACTTACGGAACTAGTACGGGACTCCCGGTTTGAAAACTAAGTCCAAAAATGCACTTGTCCACACTTAAGCTTGAAAATAGGCATTCGGGTGCCAAAATCGTGCAACAGCCACGAGACAGTCCGGGAAACACCTCAAACACCTCAGGAGGGACCAATGTGAGTTTTGGAAACTTACGGAACTAGCACGGGATTCCCGGTTTGAAAACTAAGTCCAAAAATGCACTTTTCCACACGTAAGCTTGAAAATAGGCCTTCGGGGGCCAAAATCGTGCAACAGCCACGAGACGGCCCGGGAAACACCTCAAACACCTCGGGAGGGACCAATGTGAGTTGTGGAAACTTATGGAACTAGCACGGGATTTCCGGTTTGAAAACTAAGTCAAAAAATGCACTTTTCCACACTTAAGCTTGGAAATAGGCCATCGGGGGCCAAAATCGTGCAACAGCCACGAGACGGCCTGGGAAACACCTCAAACACCTTAGGACGGACAAATGTGAGTTGTGGAAACTTACGAAACTAGTACGGGATTCTCGGTTTGAAAATTAAGTCAAAAAATGCACTTTTTCACACTTAAGCTTGGAAATAGGCCATCGGGGGCCAAAATCGTGCAACAACCACGAGACGGCTTGAGAAACACCTCAAACACCTCGGTACGGACCAATGTGAGTTGTGAAAACTTACAGAACTAGCACAGGACTCCCGGTTTGAAACTAAGTCCAAAAATGCATTTTTCCACACTTAAGCTTGAAAATAGGCCTTTGGGAGCCAAAATTGTGCAACAGCCACGAGACGGCCCAGGAAACACCTCAAACACTTCGGGAAGGACCAATGTGAGTTGTGAAAACTTACGGAACTAGCACGGGACTCTCGGTTTGAAAACTAAGTCCAAAAATGCACTTTTCCACACTTAAGCTTGAAAATAGGTCTTCGGGGGCCAAAATCGTGCAACAGCCACGAGACGGCCCGGGAAACACCTCAAACACCTCGGGACGGACCAATGTGAGTTGTGAAAACTTACGGAACTAGCACGGGACTCCCTGTTTGAAAACTAAGTCCAAAAATGCACTTTTCCACACTTAAGCTTGAAAATAGGCCTTCGGGTGCCAAAATCGTGCAACAGCCATGAGACGGCCCGGGAAATACCTCAAACACCTCGGGAGGGACCAATGTGAGTTGTGGAAACTAACGGAACTAGCACGGGACTCCCGGTTTGAAAACTAAGTCTAAAAATGTATTTTTTTACACTTAAGCTTGAAAATAGGCCTTCGAGGGCCAAAATCGTGCAACAGCCACGAGACGGCCCGGGAAACACTTCAAACACCTCGGGATGGACCAATGTGAGTTGTGGAAACTTACGGAACTAGCACGGGACTCCCGGTTTGAAAACTAAGTCCAAAAATGCACTTTTTCACACTTAAGCTTGAAAATAGGTCTTCGGGGGCCAAAATCGTGCAACAGCCACGAGACGGCCCGAGAAACACCTCAAACACCTCGGGATGGACCAATGTGAGTTGTGGAAACTTACGGAACTAGCACGGGACTCCCGGTTTGAAAATTAAGTCAAAAAATGCATGTTAAATTGTATATGTTATGGATAGGACAATAATTGTCTAACTGACATTTTTTTTTTTTTTTGTGTTTCATTTTTTTGCAGATTCGAGATTTGATATGGACGTGTTTGGTAATTTGGAGGGCCGATGGTAGAATATGGACGTGTTTAATCCGCCCTTGATATTTTATTTTTGTTAATATTAGTAGACATGTTTTTTGTTGGATATTAGGAGATGTGTTTGCTAATCTGCATAAGGTTGATATTATATTTTTTTGGATATTAGTAGACGTTTTTTGTGGATATTAGGAGACATGTTTATAATCTGCATGCAGTTCATATTATATTTTTGTGAATAGTGCTAAAATTCGATTGTGATGTTTATGAAAATGAACAGATTTTTGTATTGATTTGTAATAGATGTTTTATTGAACAGGTTATTGAAATGCGCAGGGAATTGTTATTGAAAAGAAAAAATTTCGGAAGAAAATAGTATCCTCATTTTCAAAATTTTTAATTTTTATTAGTGACGAAATAAAAAATGTCGCTATTAGTTTTCAAAAAACATGACGAATAATTTTGTCACTAATGATATAGTACGAAACAAATAATTTCGTCACATTTGCTGAATATTTCGTCGCTAAATTGAAATATTTGGTGACAAAATGTTTTTTGTCATTGAATAATTTTCTTTTTTGCTCATTTTAGTGACGAATTTTTTTGTCACCTTAATTCATATCATTGGTGAGGAAAACTTTCGTCACTAAAATATATTTGGTGACGAAATATTTCGTCGCAAAAAATAATTAAAATAAAATATTATTTAGTTTTGGTGACGAAATTGGTGTTTTAGAGGACAAAAAATTCAACATTTGGAGACGAAACATTTCATCACCAAAAATGAATAATAGGTGACGAAACTGTTTTTCGTCACTAGGTACTTTCTGTGACGACCTATAGGCCACGAACGTGGTGACGAATTTTTTTCGTCACAGATCACTTTAGTGACGAAATTTTGATGTTTGGAGACAAAATCAATCTGTCACCAAAGGCCTTTTTTGTTGTAGTGGGTCGTCTCAGATCTTGGTGTACGGCTTGTTGGGCTTTTGCCACTTCCAAGGCCAGATCCTGACGAAGACGCTCGTTCTCAGCGATCATATTTTCCAACCTCTGTTCGTTCTGCTTGGCCTGATCCATGATCGCTTGCATTGTCTCATGTACTGAAGTTGAGGGTGAATCCTGGGCAACGGAGTCAAAGTTCAAGGCTCTCCGTGCATTAATGTTCTCTGGTCCCAGCATGTTGCTCGGAGTGGTATCATCTCGTGGTGTAAGGTCATCAGCGACTACCGGAGGATCTTCCGTCACGCCCGCCATGGATATGCTGGAGTATTCCCACAGACGGCGCCAATTGTGGGGAAGTGATTTGGAAATACTCTTTGGATCCTAGGGGACGCTCGTGATCCTCAACTAGTCACCTGAAAAGGAATGAACACTCCAGTCGGGGGTGCCAGAATTAGCACTCCGACGGACAAGTCAGTATATACTCTCTTGATTGCTTGTATCTTAAGTTAAGCATACTAATTCCCACATACCTCTCTATAGTTGATGCTCCCCTTTTTATACCTCCACTTGGGCCTCTGGGTCTGGCCCACGTTTAATCCATTGTACAATTAGTTATTCGGCTTCTCGCTCAAATGGTTATGTCACCAATTAGGATGCTTGAATTTATATAAGATGGGGCCGAATACCGTGTACATACTTTGATTCTTCATGAATATTATTCGGCCTCTTCACATTCCCTAATACTCGGCTTCCACAAGTTTCAATATTAATATCATTCTCAAATCTCCAATATTTGTATTCATAGCCATCAAGAGATTTACAAAAGAATATTCCACATGCAAGTATACATTCAACATCCCTAGTATATGAATCTATTACATGCGACACAATAAGTCAAATACAAATAAATGCCCTCAAGAGCTGCAAATTCCAAGGCTTAAGCCCAGTTACACAAAAGTGGTTTACAAACCCATATATATAAAGCCCTTGGCTTATCAAAAATGATTACAGCAAAGAAAAGAGTCGAGTTCTCTTAAAACATATTCCACGCCTCTAACTCGGCGAGATTACCACATCATTTCCTACACAAAATCCTATAGGGGTGAGCACAAAGCCCAGTAGGAAAAATCTTCACAAAGTATATACATTTTATACAATTTCATGGGAATGAATGCATATGCCATGCCATGTTCAAAAACATACATCTCTACCTTTTGAAAACTTTTGTGCACAATGCAATCTTGAGAATTTGACAATTCAATAATTTCAATGTAGTTCAAAGGAGCGACAAATACGACTCAAGAAAATCCCCAAGGCTAGTGTCTGCAAATAGGCTTATCAAGCACTACCAAATCCTACATTTGTGATACCCCTGTTCCGTATTATGTTAATTGGTCCCTAATACGTATGTGATTATATGTTTTGATACGATTTTGTGTACCATTATGTGGATATATGTGATTTTGGGATTCTATCTGTTCATCGTAGGAATATCTGTTTGAATAATCCGCTTCGGGAATTAAATTGGGGCCTTATCTGCCATAGAACCCGAAATTGATTACGCCATTATGATTGGCATAATTTTTAGAGCATACGGTGAAGTTTAATTGGGAAATTAATTCGGATCAAAATAATTAGATTCTGAATGATCAATTAAGTGCTCATTTATTTATTATTTTTATATATGGTTTAGTGGAGCCATATAAGGGTCATATACACCCTCATTTGTTCCCTTTTGACTTCAAAATCTGAGAGATGCATTTGAGAGGGTGTGAAGGCCGGCTATAGAGAAAGGAAGAGACTTGAGCAATTTTTGGCTCTAGCTTGGGAATTTGAAGATTTAACTCAAGAATTGACTAGAGTTTGGAAGATTAAAACTCCTAGGTGAGTAACCAACCCCTAACTCATGAATTTGAGTTGTGATTTAGTGAATTGAAGATTAATTTGTGATCTAGAACATGAAAGGAGTTGGTTTTGATGAATTTGAAGACTATATATGCATGCATGTATGTATTGTTTTGAATTTGCACATTTGAGCTTGAATTACATAACTCATGTTGCAATTTTGGTTGAAAACCATGTATTTGACCATCTTTTCATCATATGAGATGAGAATGAAGGTTATATGTCACATGCATGTACAATCCATGGAAGTAGAAACTTTGAATGCATGAAATGGTTACATTGGTATGAGTTTGGTGGAAAATGAGCCATGCATGTAGATAAATTATGAAATTGAGCTTCAATATGTTGTAATTCTATGTTTGTACCATGTTAGTACATGATTATGTGAAGTTTGGACCGAAATCATGCATTTAGAGCCTTTGAATGTCGAGATGAAGCTCAAGAACACAATCTGGATTTTCCAGAATTTTGAGGTCCGCTCGATCGGGAGAACCGACGCTCGAGCGGGAAATACGTGCTCCCAGCACTTTTTGCAGACATGGTGTCCGCTCGAGCTGGGAAGTTGACGCTCGAGCGGGGAGCCATGTAGAGAGGCCTTCCGCTCGAGCGCCATAACTCACGCTCGAGCATAAATTTGATGTAACCAATACTTTTGCAGGCCTCTTGGGTCCGCTCGAGCGGGGAAGTCCACGCTCGAGCGGGGACCTTGTTTTCTGAAATTCTGTTTTTGCATTCTGAGTTCTGTTTTCCATTCTCTTTCACTCGTAAGCACTCTTAGGCATATGTTAAGCATGTTAAATGAGTTCATGAGATAAGAATAGGGCCTAAAGAGGATTATGTGAATTAAGGAACGGATGGAATTATTAATGACCCTTTTGTGTTCATGAAATGTGTAGGGTCAAGCTCTAGGGCGAATCCACAAGCCGATCACTGTGAGTAATATCGATATTTGAGTGCTTGTGAATGTTCAATTGTTTATTCCTTTAAAGCTTATGAATTGCTAATTGGGATTGTGGATGTAAGTTGAACACGAATGGACCAAAGGTCATTTTGTTGAACATGAATGGACCAAAGGTCGTTTGATAAACCTGAATGGACCCAAGGTCGTTTTGACATGAATGAGTGGGGCGAAGGCCGTTCTGACACAAATGAATGGGCCAAAGGCCGTTTTGATACAAATGAATGGGCCAAAGGCCGTTTTGATACGAATGAATGGGCCAAAGGCCGTTTTGATACGAATGAATGGGCCAAAGGCCGTTTGATACGAATGAATGGGCCAAAGGCCGTTCTGATACGAATGGGTGGGCCAAAGGCCGTTTTGATACGAATGGGTGGGCCAAAGGCCGTTTTGACATACATGATTGGGCCAAAGGCTGTTTTGATATAATCAAATGGGCTGAAGGCCGTTTTGACAAGAATGGAAATCTGAATGGGCCAAAGGCCAGAATGTTTGGAATTGCAGTCACTTGATTTGTATTTAGTTATATATATCTGTTAAATAGAAATACGAATTGGGCCCAAGGCCGTTTGGAATATGTTGTTCTACAATGTTATGTAAATGCTGTATTCGATATTATTCACTGGGCTATCGCTCATGCTCATTCATGTGTTTGTAGGTGAGCCAAGAGATGCACAAACCCAGCCCCAGTGAAGTTTGCCAGGAACAACATGAGTTTTGGGGAGTCAACCTTGCGTCTTACGCACGAGACCCATCCTTGCCATTTTGCTATGTATTTACACTTTGTCTTGTTGGTGAGGGCTTTGTGTATGTCTGTACATAGTTTGTTATAGGTTGACTCGTTTTGGATGATCCTGCTTGTAATGGATTTTGGGATACAGTACTTTTGATGTGGGTTATTAATATTTATGCGCATGGTTTGTTTTAAAGTGCATATAAGCACGGCTCTATGGACAAAGTTTTGATTATTGCTTTTGTTTGGCCCCTCTACTCTGATGTGTTATGTCTGTTTTGGTCTGAGGCCGTAGGTAATCTCAGGATTACTGGTCGGTTATGTCCTTAACCCATAGGGGCGGGTTCGGGTCATGACAGAGTGGTATCAGAGCACGAGTTAATAACTCACACACTTGTCCAAAAAGGAGCAATAAGCGTCTAGATGAGATCCAGGATGCATTCATGTGATAAATATGAATTTGGAAGCATTGAGTATATGCTTAAATGTTTTGATATGAACAATTATATGTGTAAGTTGTGAATTACTTGCATTGTAAATTACCTGAATATGTATGCTCTTTGTTACATGCATACTTGTGTATATCTTGCATAAAGTGTAATGCGAGTTTAATCAGATGGTGAGAACCAGAGGAGATGAAATAGAAGAATCCTCAACTGCCAGAATGGACAGAATGGAAAGGCTGATACAGGAAATGGCAGAAGCTTTGAGACAGCAACAAGAGTGGCAACAACAGTGGCAGCAACCACACCCGCCACCTCCACCTCCGGCACCACCTGTGCCAAATAATCAGAATGATGACCGGATTATAGCTCTCACCAAGGAATTCAAGAAAATGAAACCACCGCAGTTCCACGGGGGACTAGATCTGTTGAAAGCCGAAGCGTGGGTCCTCGGCATGGGGAAATTGTTTGAAGTATTCCCCTGTTCAAAAACTCAGAAAGTGCTTCTAGCTACTTTTATGCTAGAAGATGAAGCAAGAAGATGGTGGATGTTGATGCGAGAAAATCACAAGGATGTTGACTGGGTAAAGTTTCTGGAAATATTCTATGACAAATACTTCCCGCAATGTGTACGGGATAGGAAAGTAGCCGAGTTCATGGAACTCAAGCAAGACAGTATGACTGTAGCGGAGTATGAGGCCAAATTCACCGAGTTGGCCAGGTTTGCACCACACGTAATTGACACCGATTATAAGAAGGCAAGACACTTTGAAGGTGGGCTCCGCAGTGACATCCTAGAGAGGGTGAACGTTCTAAAGTTGGAAACCTACATTGGGGTGCTCGACAGGGCCATCATATCAGAGGCTAATATAGCTAGACAAGCTAAGCCAGTAACAGAATGGAAGGGTAACAAAAGGCAAGGCTTCTTTTCGAAGAAGAAACTTCTGAAAAAGCAAAACACGGGCTCCTCAACTACTTCAAGTTCTTCCCGAGACACAGCTCCCATGTGCAACATTTGTAGCAAAAAGCACCGTGGAGTCTGCTACCGTACACCAGGAGCCTGTTTCAAATGTGGAAAGCAAGGGCACATAGCCCGAGAATGTAATCAGAACAGTGGGAAACTCGCAGCTAGTTCAACTGCATCGGTCCCAAAGCCGGGGAACACTTTGAGGTCTGCTACTACTGGGGATACAGTGAGACAGGGGAGAGTTTTTGCACTTGTTCCGGGTGATACACGGAATGCCAATGCTGTTGTCTCAAGTACTATTTCAATATGTAATCAGGATGCCTTTGTATTAATTGATTCTGGGTCAACACACTCATTTGTGACGTATACATTTGCAACTAGATTGAAAAGACCCCTAGAGTTATTGCCATATTTGTTGTGTGTGTCTGCTCCATCGGGGGAATCTGTGTTATGTGACTATATATATCGGTTTTGTGACATACATATTGAGGATGCTACCTTATATGTAGATTTATTGCCCTTGAACTTTAGACATTTTGATGTAATTTTGGGCATGGACTGGTTGACCAAGTATTGTGCCACCATAGACTGTGTGACAAAGAGAGTCGTATTTAAACCACCAGAACATAAAGAAATTGTGTTTGTGGGTAATGGGGTAGTGCCTCCACCTTATTTGATATCTGCAATGAAAGCATGTAAATTAATCAGGAAAGGGTGCCAAGGTTATCTGTGCTATGTGTTGACTGAACAATCTGTGAATGTTGAATTGAATGATATTCCTATTGTTAGAGAATTCCCAGATGTGTTTCCAAATGAATTACTAGGGGAATTGGTAGACAGGGAGATAGAATTTACTATTGAGACTGTGCCAGGCACCAGCCTATTTCTAAGGCTCCCTATAGAATGGCTACTGCTGAAATGAAGGAATTGAAAGAACAGTTGCAAGACCTGCTTGATAAGGGGTTTATCCGACCTAGCACTTCGCCTTGGGGTGCACCGGTGCTGTTTGTGAAAAAGAAGGATGGTACTTTGCGCCTGTGCATCGACTATCGGGAATTGAATAAGGTAACAGTGAAGAACAAATACCCCCTACCCCGTATTGATGATTTATTTGACCAGCTGCAGGGATCACAGGTGTTTTCTAAGATCGATTTGAGATCCGGGTATCATCAGCTGAAGGTTAAGGCAGAGGATGTTGAGAAAACAGCATTCAGAACAAGGTGCGGTCATTTTGAGTTTCTCGTTATGCCATTTGGAGTGACTAATGCTCTGGCAGCATTTGTGGACCTAATGAATAGAATTTTTAAAACCTACCTTGACGAGTTTGTTGTAGTCTTCATTGATGATATTTTGATATACTCTAAAGATAGACTTGAACATGAACATCACTTGAGGACTGTTTTACAAATACTTCGGGAAAGAAAATTATTTGCTAAACTAAAGAAATGTGAGTTTTGGTTGGATGAGATTGTTTTCTTAGGGCATGTGATCAACAAGGAAGGAATTTCAGTGGACCCGCAGAAAATAGAGGCAATTGTGAATTGGCCTACACCAACTAACGTGACAGAAGTCCGTAGCTTCATGGGCTTAGCGGGGTACTACAGGAGGTTTGTGAAAGATTTCTCGAAACTAGCTGTGCCTCTTACCCAATTGACACGTAAAGGGCAACCATTTGAGTGGAACAATGAAAGAGAATCAGCCTTTCATGAATTGAAGACGAGATTGACTACTGCACCAATTTTGACATTACCTTCAGGTACGGAAAATTTCGTGATTTTCAGTGATGCGTCTTATAAGGGTTTGGGTTGTGTGTTAATGCAGAACGGAAAGGTTATTGCTTACGCCTCTCGACAGTTGAGGTCACATGAGAAGAATTATCCAACACATGACCTAGAGTTGGCCGCGGTTGTTTTTGCTTTGAAAATCTGGCGGCATTATTTGTATGGGGCAAAGTGTGAAGTCTACACAGATCACAAGAGCCTAAAATACTTCTTTACACAGAAAGAACTGAATATGCGACAGAGAAGATGGCTTGAACTGATCAAAGATTATGACCTTGAGATTCAGTACCACCCCGGGAAAGCCAATACAGTTGCTGATGCCTTGAGCAGAAAATCAACAGGGAGTATGGCTTGTTTGCTTACAGAACAAAGGGAAATTTTGCAAGACTTTGAGAGGTCTGAAATCGAAGTAATAGTATGTGGGCAGGGCGGATTGGTAGCCGCTATTACCGCCGAGCCGGCCATTGTGGATGAAATCAAACAGAAACAGAAAGATGATGAGTTCCTCAGAAAAGTGATTGGCGAATTTGAGGCAAGTCCGAAAACGGAGTTTGGCATTGAGAATGAAGTGCTGAGATTCCGAAAGCGACTATGTGTCCCTGATATCCCGGAACTAAAGAAGAGGGTCTTAGATGAAGCCCACAGATCCATATTTGCTATGCATCCAAGTAACAATAAAATGTACCGGGATTTGAAACAGACCTATTGGTGGCCTAAAATGAAGAAAGAGATTGCAGAATATGTGTCCAAGTGCCTCTAGTGTCAGCAAGTTAAGGCTGAACATCAGAAACCAGGCGGTCTACTTCAACCTCTCCCTATTCCCGAGTGGAAGTGGGAACATGTGACTATGGATTTCGTCGTTGGCCTACCTCGGACTTCTCGAGGTATGGATTATGTTTGGGTTGTAGTTGATAGACTGACTAAATCTGCACATTTTCTGCATCTCTTGGCTCACTGGGGCGGGTTCGGGTCATGACAACCTTACTAGCTTCTAACCGGAGGGCTTAAGCACCCACACAAGCGTGTTTCTGGTCTTACACCAAGAACACTCAGGCCAACTTAATTCTTAAAATGCACCCCATAACAGGATTTTCCACCATATTTACCTCCAAAACAAATCAATATGATCTTGTTTCTCAAAATAATACCTTTTTCCAATGCAATATTCAAAATCTATTGCATTAATGACAAAATAGTATGGCGATGCAAATGTCCAATGCGATAATAAAGTTCCATTTAAACATCTCAACAATACCAATTCGAAAGGTGATGATAATTAAATCAATTGCCAATGCAATATATTTCTATATCAATGCCTTGAAATTTCTCAATTCATCCACACAATCCTCGATTGTGATCAAATTCCACATCTCTTATCAATATAACATCATAGTATATTTTTTTTTTCCAAGAGACAATATAACAATATCAACATTCATGTATTCTCCACATATTAAATATCATTTAGCATTTGGTCTTTCCAAAATAACAACAAGCTATCACTCAATCTTTCCAATTCTACAATTTCTCATGAAATCTTTTCATTTGATACAACTACAGAATTTCCTCATCATTTACTCACATAGTAAATTATCAAGTATCAATTTCATAATACCACAACCTTTTTCCAAAATTTCCAAATTCTAGGGTTTTCACCAAATTGGTTATGAACATTGGCGAAAACACGATCCAATTGGTTATAAACGTAGCCCTCGTCGCCCTCTTCGATTTGGTGTAAGAAACCCCCTCAAACTCTTAAAGATTTGTGGTAAATCTTAGAGAGAAGTTTGATTTTTTTGTGTGTTTTTAGAGAGAAGGGAGAGAATACATGGATATATATATGTATATAGAGAGAGAGAGAGAGAGAAAAAAAAAAAAAGAAAATCTGAGCCAAAAACACTTTTGGCATTAGTTTTGAGAAAAAAGAGCACGAAAATCGAGATAGACGCTCCGAAATCTACTCGAGCAGTTTGAACTTCGCACGAGCGGAATTCCCAATCCACATGAGCGAAAATTTCAGCCTCAAGGACAGATTGCTCGAGAGAGCTACCCATAGAATTTCTCCATAATCCGCTCGAGTGATTTTCTGCCTAGAAAACACTTAAAATTTTGAAAAACTCTGTGAGGATTTGCTCAGGTGGATTCCAATTTTGCATGAGCGATTTTGCCTAGAAACTCAAAAAATGATTTTGCAAACCAAGTTAAGTTCCAATGCCCAAAACTCAAAGTTTTCAACCGAGAAAAGTTAAGAGAGGTTAAGTAAGAGTAGAAAGAAATTTCAATGACTCAAAACGGTGAACAAAACACCGAAAGAAGTGCATGCTACTCAACTACACAATACTATTCAAGCCCCAAAAACTTGGGACATCAGAACAACAATTCAATAAGTTCAATATAGTTCAAGGGGTAGTAAATACGACTTAGGTAATCTCTAGGTTGGTGTCTGTAAGTATACATATCAAGCACTACCAATCGCCACTTTACTGGTTGCTAACTGGAAGACACGTGATACCTTATCCGTGCATGTTTTCGGTCTTTCACCATGGACACTTAGGCCAACTTAACCAATACCATACTACACCCCCTATCCGGATGTACCAATGCATTTACCCTTAAACAATTCAAGATGATCTTGTTTCACAAAACAATTCCTTTCTCAAAGAAATAATTTCCAAATGCAAATTTCAAAAGCAATGATAACAAAGATGAAATGGAATGGCAATGTAACTTGTATTAATGCATTGATATAGTTCCATTTTCAATTCTGTCACACAATCTTCCATTGTGGTCAAATTTTCATATATCTTATCAATGTAACATCATAATATATATTCCAAGAGATAATATAATAATAACATCATACATGCATTCTCTACATATTAATTATCATTTTTAAACTTGGTCTATCCAAAACTAGGGTTTTGTCCCATTTTTGAAAGGATTTTTTCAAAACAACACTTACACTTTAAAACATAGCTCATACTCTCAAAAGTTTGGGGAAATATAAAGAAAATCCACTTTTAAAATCATCTAGAGTTCATGAACCCAAAACTATAGTTTCAAACATGAAGAAATACCTCAAACAAGCATGGACTTGCAAATATATATATATATATAACTCTAAAATATCGCTACCTTAAGCTTGGGAGAGGAAGGAGATGAAAACCCTAAAATTCAATGTTGATGGAAGTTTGATTCGATCGGTGTAAACGTAGCCCTCATTGCCCTCTTTGATTTGGTGTAAAAAGCCCTATCAAATTCTTGAAGATTTTTGCTAAATCTTAGAGAGAAGTTCTGATTTGGGTGGGTTTGTAGAGAGATTGAAGAGAAAGATGAATAGAGAGAGAGAGAGAGAGAGAGAGAGAAGTGAAAAAGTGTGTAAAACACATTTTTTGGCATTCGTTTTGAGGAAAAGAGCTCAAAATTCGAGAACTAGAGAAATACCCAGGTTTGAACTAGACAAATTCCGTACAAGCAAAATTCCAATACTGCACAAGCGGATTTTGATGCCTCTCACGGGCGGTTTGAACTAGAGAAATACCCAGGTTTTTAGCAAAATTTGCACAAGCGGAAATTCAAATCTGCACGAGTAGTTTTTGTCCAAAATTTCCTAGAAAATCCTGTCTGATTCCCCTTAAGCGGTTTCCAAATCCATACAAGCGATTTTACCATCCAAAGCCAAAATTTGATTCCACACCTCGGTACAAGTCCCAACATGCAAAACTCAAAATTTTAACTCGGAAACATTATGAGTGGTTAAGTAAGAGTATAAATGAAATCTCAACAGCCCAATACAATAAACAAAATGTCGAAAGTAAAACAAACTATCAAGCTACGCAATACCGGTCAAGTCTAGAACCCAGGACATCGCATATAAAATTAGTTGAAGAGGAAATAGAAATAGAAATGGAAGATGAAGATTATAGCGATACCAATGAAGAGCTAAATTTTATGATGACAAAAGAAATAAGTATAGAAAATTTAAGAGGAGAATAATTTGTCATAAAAATTCTCGAGAAAAATAAATAGAAAAAGATTGGACATTACCAATAATACGAAAAGACGAAATATATTAAGAATCAATATTCAAATTAAAAAGTAAATATATGTGCAAAAGTATGGAAGGAGATATTGAAATTAAAGATTGTGAATATGATGCAGGAGAAATAAAATTAATAAATTATGGAAATATATTAAAAAGTAGTAAAGATAACAAGTATACATATATGCATATAGAGAGTGTACAAATACAAATTACACAGTTGTTTGATAAAGGACAAGATATATATATATATATATATATATATATATATATGCATTTTTGTGTGATATTAGATAACAAAATTTTGGAAGGTCCATAATAAGTGGAATAAAAAGTAATCTATGTGGGGGACTATTATATAACGATTCTGGTTTAAACCTGACCTATTAGTTGCTTTGGATCTGAGAATCTTTGTATTTAACTGTTGTTTAGCTCATTTCCATCTTATTGCTTGTTAAGTTTGGCTATTGGAAGGTTTAGTGGTGTTTGAACCATGTTGGGAAGTTAGTTTTTCATAAAGTTGCTGCCCAGAATTTTGCTTGTTCGCTCGAGCAACCATTTCTATGCTCAAGCGGTCTTTCACAGTCTGCAAAACTACTGGAAGTTTGGTATCTTCACTTGAGCGGCCTTTGTTGCGCTCGAGCGGTCTTTTGCAGGTTTGAACTTCTAGGAGGGGGTGGTCGTTTGCTCGAGCGGTGATTTTGGTCGCTCGAGCAGTGTCACTTATTGTGACTATCGCTCGGGCGACCATTTTTGTGCTCGAGCGGTCTGTGCGTATGTCAGTCCAAGAGGCAATCATTTTCAATCACTTTTTCATCTCTTTCTCTCTCTAAACATTTCAAAAACTCTAGATCTTCACACACACTCTCTCTAGTTCATGAACTCTAGCTCCAAATACTCTCAATCCGTGAGTTTCCTCACCTTAGTCCTTTGGGAAAAAAAAACGTTGAGCACGTCGAGGGCTTTGTTTAATCAAAGCATTTGGTATTTTTGACTCCGTCAAGTTCTACCCATCATTTATTTGTGTCTTCTACTTTGAGGTAGGGATTTCTTTGACAATTTATATGATTTTTAGCTTAGTTATTTGCTTTTTGAAAAGGGTTATTGATTTGGGGATATTTTGAGAAAATCTAGGGTTTGGTTTGAAATCAAAAGACGGGTTTTCCAAAATGATTCTTGAAAGTGGTTATGGTAATGTGGTTTTGGGTGAGTTGTATTAAAATGATGGAAGTCTTTTCTTAAAATTGATTTTGTAAGAAAATTGGGTTTTTGCCCTAATTTTGGATATTTGGAATTGTGAAAGGGAAATGGAAAATGATGTTGGATATTGTGAAATTGGAGTAATGGTTAGGTTGATGATGACGGTGGAGTTGGATATGTAGTATCACTTCCATTGTAATTAATGAAATTGTATCTTTTGATTGAAAATTATCTATTGAATAGAAATATCTGTTTTGGGCTATCGATGGAAGATAGTCTTGATTGTTGTAGACATTGCATGAGGATTAGGCTAAATTGAAATTAATTTCTCATCCATTGTCCATTGAGCGTCATTACACATTGAACTTTGTAAATGTATTGGTTTTTGATAAAAATAGATGAATACCTTGGTGAATCTGGTTAGGGGTGTGGTTGTGGTTATGATGTTGGCCTATGTGTTATTGGTGACAGTCTAGAAACCTGCGTAGTTAGGTGCCGATCCTTTCGGTTAGTACCGGTAAAATGGCTTTGGTAGTGCTTGTATAGCCTAGTAGTAGACATGTACCTAGAGATTTCCAGTGTTTTGTATTCACTGCCCTGTTTTTCTGTATGAAAGGATTATTTTCATGACTTGCTTTATTTGTATTGAGTTTGAACTCATTTTGTTGTAACCAAGTATCGTCTTGGAAAGTTGTAGCCATTATGGCATTTCATTATTTGGTTTTATTTTCCTTTTTACTTTTATACCCATGCCATATGTTATAGATTCAGAATCTAGGATTTGTTAATGCATATTGCATGTGCCATCTTTTGTAATGATCAAAGATATAATGAATAGAAGTGATAAAAATGTTGATCAATTGTAGCACTATTATGTGAGGTGTTAATGTTAATAAATTTCGGGGCGTTACATATTAAATTTTAATTGTAGACCAGGATATTATATTAGCTTAAGAGATGGATTCATAAATAGATTTTTAACATTAAAAATAAAAACTGTAGAAATTGATATGCATGAGACCACCTATTCATTAAGGATATTTTGAAAAATAATACATAAGCTAGATAATACCATATATCCTAAGATGCACCATAAACTTATAGAAGCAGATAAGTTTTAACATACTAATGGAATACCAATAGATAGAATTACACCTAAAAGAATAAATCCTAATGAGATTAAGCTAGATATATAATTGATGGATAGCAAGTTTCAGTAGTCCTAAAAATATTACAAAAAGAAAAAATATAATTAAAATTGATAATATCGAAAATATTAGAATAGAAACTCCTAGTATGATAGAAAGTAATGATGAATTGGATAATGTAAGTATATCATTAGGAAGACACTCTATGGATAATTCTAATATACAATCAGGTAGGAGTTCAGTTAGTAAAAGAGTAATAGGATATAGAACTACAAGTGTACTAGTATATGAAGGTGAGGAAAATCTTATGGCTTACACAAAAGATGATGAAGTGCGAACATTCACATTTGTCATCTTATATTAATGTTGGTGTTAATGTCCTATCCACTAATATACAAAAAAAGGAATATTGAATATGCACAATGATAGTTGACCAAACAATATGAAGTGTGAACATTCACATTTGTTCTCTTATGGCGAAATTGGTGTGAATGTTTACATCGCAATTTATGTTAAGGCCCATTTTCAATCACATTCTGTCCTATGTTTATTGTGGTTGACTACAAATGTGAATATTCACAGTGTACATAAATTAGGTGTATGATCAATCCACAAACATATTAGAATGAATGTGAATTTCCACATTTATTTGTTGCATTGTGAATATTTACATCATCTTTGTATCCAAATAAACATTATAGTTTGTGGTTATACAAAAGAATACAACGCTTGACGTGAACTTTAACATCACCATTGCATAATGATAATGAACACAATGAAAATATATATACCATTCAATATTACATGGGTGTGTGAATATTCATACTGATTGACAACACAAATGACAAATTTTCATTACAAATTATTATGAACATTAACACTAATTAATGATGTGATGATGTTAAAAAAAATCAGAAACAATAGTAGCAATAGAACTAGAAATCCAAAAATCTCGATCTCTCTAAAAACAAAAAATCATCACTTACATCCTCATCTTTATCATTATCACTATCATTAACAACCCATGCAATTCCACCATTATACTGATCCAAATCAAACCAAACCTACCTTTGAAGAACATATTTGTAAAAAAATCGATTGAATACAAAATTGAGTTTCGAATCATTTGCTCTCCCTTTGATTCAAATCATTCTCTCTCGTTTTGATCTCCGGTTGAAATCGCAACTATGGCTGAAAACAGAATTTCTAACCTTCGTCCAACAATTCTCAACTTGTAATGTCCCTAGGATCTGTGACTATAACGAAACAGAGCCTCAACCTACAACAATAAAAGAACACAAAGTTTTGAACACAAAGCAACAATGGACAAACACAGAGTTTCAAACACAAAACAACAATGAAAGAACATAAAGTTTCACCACAACAATGGAAACGTGAATAGTACAAAATCATTGATCAACCCAATCCCTACAAAGCAAATATTCGAAACGTATCAACCCAATCCCTACAAAATCGGTAATTACCAAAACTGCTTCTAACAAGCTATGGAAACATGAATAGTACAACTATATGAAATACGTCTTACCAAAATAGAACAATGGGTATAATAGTTCCAAAAAAATTATAAATCAAGAAAAAGGATCTCCTGGTATAGAACTCTAAATATATAGGACTTGGTGGAACATAAGAATACTTTATGGACTCACTACAACAAACAGCACTTTCGGCGACCAAAAAACCATTTTTCGTCGCTGAAAGTAGGAGAATTGGCGACTAAAATGGAATTAGTCGCCAAAATTGATCACTTTTGCCGACTAAAACAGTTTAGTCACCAAATGCATAGTTATTGGCGACTAAAATCAATTTTGTAGCCAAAAGTAGGGGTTTTGGCGACTAAAATTCAGTTTAGTCGCCAAAAGTGGAGATTTTTGGCTACTAAAAAAAATTAGTAGCTAAAAGGAGGGGTTTTGCCGACTAAAACTCACTTTAGTCGCCAAAAGTGGATGTTTTTGGCTACTAAAAAAAGTTAGTAGCTAAAAGGAGGGGTTTTGCCGACTAAAACTCACTTTAGTCGCCAAAAGTGGATGTTTTTGGCTACTAAAAAAAGTTAGTAGCTAAAAGGAGGGGTTTTTCCGACTAAAACTACTTTAGCCGTCAAAAGTGGATGTTTTTGGCTACTAAAAAAAATTAGTAGCTAAAAGGAGGGGTTTTGCCGACTAAAACTCACTTTAGTCGCCAAAAGTGGCCTAAATTTTTTTTTAGTAAATAATTTATTTTTTACATAAATTATATTGAATTAAAATAATTATATTTATATATATTATTTTGTATTAATACCGGTTAATATACTATATAAATAATATATATTGTATATATATTCATGTGAAGTTGTAGTGGCATAGTGGAGGGAGTGTGTTGCAAAAAGGCTTGGAATGTGGGACGATTGGGGTTCGAAACTCAGGAAAAGCAAAAAAAAAGTGGGTTTTTTTTTTTTTTCGCCGGAAACACCTTTGGCGACTAAAAATTTAGTCGCCAAAACTCTTTATTTTGGCGACTAAACCGTTTAGTCGGCGATTGAGTGACTATTGGCGACTAAATTATTAGTCGCTAAAGACCTGATTTCCAAAAGTGTAAAACACTATTGGCGACTAAATTATTGGTCACTGAAGACTTGTCTTTTGGCGACTAAACAAGTTTTAGTCGCCAATACCTACGCCGACCACGTATACGCGACAAATGTGGCGACTAAAGAATTTTGTCGGTAAAAGTCAAATTTCGACTTTCGGCGACTAAAAACAGACTTTTGGCGACTAAAAATTTAGTCGCCAAAAGTTATTTTTCTTGTAGTGACTTATTGAGTTAGATCTCCTCTAAAAGGGATTTATAAATAAATTTCCACAAAGAGGTCTTCTTAAATGTAAGTTATAAAAAAAGTTTTAAAAAAATAAAAATGTTACCAAACAATATGACCTTTTTAACCATTACAAAACTCAAAATTTGAAATTTGCTATAACTAAAAAATAAAAAAATAAAATGACATCATCCAATTCTTTTAATAGTATGTAGTATTGTAAATTTACTAAGAGTGTTTTTAGAACTTTAAGGTTTCAAACTACAAAATTTTTAAAAATATGTATTGTTTTAGCCATTAAACCTTAAGCATTGAAAATTTAATTTAATAGATATCCTTCAATCGATTGCAAACTTACTAAAAAAATTCAAAAAGAAATGTCTTATACTATTGCTTGCTCTTTTCAAATTTTTTAAAATCTATAAATATAATAATTTTCAATTTTTTTTAATTGTGATCATTTAAATAATATTTTTAATTTTTAAATAGAATGAACATATTCTATAAAATTGTTAGTACTTTTTCATTTTATTTCAGTAAATTACACATATCACTTACGTATTTTAATGGAAAAAAAAAATTATTGATTTTTTAGATGGGGGGAAGAGCACTATCAAACTAAATTGCTGCACAAAATTTAAAAACATATATTGATTAATGACTAAATTTGTTTGGGTGGAGACCAAACAGATTAATATAAAATTTTCTAAATTTACATTTATTTTTTTATGTGTGGAAAAAAAAAAACAAGTGAATGTAAATAGTATATACTTTATTTAAAAATAATATATTATTTTATTCCGTGCAATAAGATGCTCATATATTAGTTTGTAGTACATTGCTAGTCATGTACAAGTCTAAAACGTGTTAATAAAGCACTTTTAAAGGATGAGATATAAAAGAATCCGTTCCAAAACTAGTGGTGGATGATGTAATGTTGGTTGTGAACAACTAAAGATAAGCTTGGGGCCATCAAAAACTTTTGTAGATGCTTTCCTACAATATAATCCAGGGGCGGACATTGAATTCAATTGGCATTCTATGTGAATTCAAAACAAAAAGTAATTTATACTTTGCATTTTTACATTTTATATTAAATCTTATTTTAGTCTTTCATTGTTTAATTATAAGAATCAATTTCTTGCACTTTTAATTAAGTTACAATGTGATCTTTCGGTATTTTTTTATTTATTAAATTAATTAATGGAAATTTTTATGCGACTCACACAAGTCATTTTTTTCAAGGTGAAAATATAAATTTCTTCCATTTTTTTCTTTTGTCTCTGTATTCAATATCTATTTTTGCTTTCTTTTGTATTTTCTTAACAGACCATCACCAAACACCTGTTCCCCGCTATTCTTCCGCCTTTTCCCACCACTCATAACAACTACTCATCTTTTCTTACCACTCCACACCTTCCCTAAAAGCATAGGGCAATAATATAGTAAAGAAAAAAAATATATTAAATAAATAGAGAAAGCAAAAGAAAATTACATTTTCCTTAAAAAAAAGTCTTATGTAAAAATGATAATTTTTGTTAGTGAATTTTAATGTAAAACTAACGGAAAAGTCACATTACAATTTGACTGAAACTATAAGAGATTATAATTAAAAGTTGACCGATTAATATAGTAGTGAGTATAAAGTGGAAGGGTGTAACCTAATTTACTCTAAAAACAAACTAGCAATAAATAGAAATAATTATCTCAACTAGCTAGATTAACTTCAATCTTTGGAAAATTGCAAAGCTTACCCCATATGGATATTTTATAAGTTGCATTGTATCATATCCGTATTGAGTAGCAATACTTTTCAAGTAAATGCACTTTATAATTATTATTTTTTAAATATTAAATAAGTGTTCGATATTTTGTTGCTGACTCTTTAAGTTTATGATCTATTTTGAAATTGAAATGTGTCAGTTGGTGTATAAGATTATTATAATTCTTATAATGGGTCTGTTAAGTGCAACTTTCTACAAGTTAAAAACTGATAATCAAAATAGAATCTAAAAGCACCTGGTTAGGTCCCTATTTATTGCCAATTCTGCGAACAAGCTTGGGTTAATCGAGTTGTATTTTTTCCCTTTATTTTTGGTCTTTCCGCTCGAGCAGGGAAAGTTGCGCTCGAGCGGAGTTTTCACCTTCTCAGTACTTTGGCTCATCTGCAAAAATACTGTGAGGTGTGTTTTTACACTCGAGTGTAAGTTTCAGTGCTCAAGCGTGAACCCTAGTTTGGAACACGCGTTTTAGCATTTTCGCTTGAGCGGCCATTTCTGCACTCGAGTGGAGATCACGATTCCAGCAACTATAAAACTATAGTTTGCTCCAAATCTAGGGTACGGGTTCCAGATATTCTTTGGGGGTTCTAGGGTTTTCTTCTGGGTCTATTTTGTTAGTTTTCTTTGATGTTTGATAGAGCATTGTACTCATGGTTTGACGAGTATACATCAAAGAATTGTTTGATTATTTGACTTCAAGAGTGTTCTTATTCGATCGAATCTGGAGATTCAAGCGTAGAGTATTCGAAGGAGTTTGATGTTGTGCACAGTTGTTGATTCGGCAATGGATATTGTGGATTCAACATTAATCTGATCAATTCCGAGACAAAGGTTGCGGTGAAAGAGATATAGATTGTTGAAGACAAATTGACAGCGGTTGAGTAATTTGATTGGTATATTTGTACTCTGTCTTTCTTTCATAGCGCATTGATTTGTGGCATTTTGCCCGTGGTTTTTAAATCACAATTGGAGATGCTCCAATTGTGATTTTTTCACGTAAAAATCGTTTGTGTCAATTTATTATTTTTTGAACCGACAATCTAAATCACTTTAGTTTTAATTGTTTGGATTGATACAATTAAATCTTGATTTAATCACAAATCACTTAGGTTTTACAATTGGTATCAAAGCAGGTCACTCTTTGTTTTTATCAAAACTATAAGAGTGTGATTTTGTGTCATTGGTGATATGGATTCAATTCGCGAAGGTAACTCGACCCATAAACCATCGTTACTTGATGGTACAAACTATTCTTATTGGAAAGCTTGTATGAGAGCATTTTTAAAATCTATCGATGAGAAAGTTTAGCATTGTGTGATCTATGGGTGGAGTGAACCTGTTGTCACCATTGATGGTGTTGATATCCCCAAACCTCTTAATCAATGGGACACATTCGATTGTCAAAACTCAAGTTAGAAGAGTAAGGATCTCAATTCCCTCTTTTGCTTTGTTACACCTGAAGAGTTTCGTCGTATTGGCACGTGTAAGGTAGCAAAAGTGGCTTGGGATGTAGCGATCCCAGCTTTGCCACTTCGCTGAGTACGTCGGGGGTCGAGTTGCCCGGTCAGCTCGCGAGGGTCCAGGGGGTAGCGCCCCTTGGCGGGTCTAAGGGCAACGCCCTGGCGGGGGTCGAGCTGCCCGGTCAGCTCGCAGGGGTCCAAGGGGGAGCGCCTCTTGGCGGGTCTTAGGGCAGCACCTTGGCGGGGTTGAGGGGCAACGCTCCCAAAACAAAAATGCAAAATGCATAATTCCGGAAAGGGGTTTGAATTACACTGTCTATTGTGATGCATTCGGGGATGGACTTGGTTGTGTCTTGATGCAAGAGGGAAAAGTTGTGGCCTATGGATCACGACAATTGAAAACTCACGAGAAGAATTACCCCACCCATGATTTAGAATTAGCGGCGGTGATTTTTGCCTTGAAAATTTGGAGTCATTACTTGTATGGTGAGAAATTTGAGATTTTCTTCGATCATAAGAGTCTGAAGTATTTGTTTTTTCAAAAAGACTTGAATTTATGACAACGGAGGTGGATGGAATTTATGGAGGATTAAGACTTTGAGTTACACTATCATCCGAGGAAAGCTAATGTGGTGGCCGATGCTTTGAGTCGAAAATCTGTGAGCAGTTTGGCAAGTGTGGCCATTCGGGAATGGGATATGCTAGATGTTATTGGCAAGTTTGATTTGCACTTGGTTGAGTCCGGAGAGAGTGCTACCTTGTTTACTTTGAATGCTCAACCCACCTTGGTTAGTAAGGTCATAGAGGCACAACAAGAAGACCGTGATGTGGAATCAATCTGTGTTAAGATTTCCAATGGAAAGGAAGAAAAATGTTTGAATGTTCACTCGGATCTGAGTGTATGTTACCTAGACCATTTGTTTGTACTAGAATCTTGTAGAGAGGAAGTACTTTGGGAGTTCCATCACTCACGCCTTGCGGTACACCCGGGAAGCACTAAAATGTATCATAAACTTAGTCATCAGTTTTGGTGGAGGGGTATGAAACGGAATGTCGCTTTATTTGTATCGAAGTGCCTTACTTGTCAACAAGTGAAGGCCGAACACCAAAGACTAGTGGGTTTGTTACAACCCTTACCAATAGCCGAGTGGAAATGGGAGTGTGTTACCATGGATGTTGTAGTTGGGCTTCCTAGAACACAACGAGGCAATGACGCCGTTTGGGTGATTGTTGATAGGTTGACTAAGTCTATCCATTTCTTTCCGATGTGCACCAGGGACTCAGTTAAACCCTTGGCAGAGTTGTACATTAAAGAGATAGTTCAACTTCATGGAGTCCCTGTGACTATTGTGTCAGATAGGGATCCTCATTTTACTGCCAGGTTATGGCAAAGCCTTCAAGAGGCATTGGGAACTAAGTTGACTCTTAGCACCGCTTTTTACTGTCAAACCGATGGACAGTCGGAACGTACCATTCAGATTTTGGAGGACATGCTTAGAGCTTGTGTCCTTGATTTTAAGGGGCCGTGGGAAAGGCACTTATCATTGATTGAGTTTGCTTACAACAATAGTTACCAAGCTGGTATTGGGACGGCACCATTTGAGACCTTATATGGCCGACCTTGTAGATCACCGGTTTGTTGGGCCGAAGTGGGTGATGCATCGTTATTGGGTCCGGAAATTGTTAGAGAGACAACCGAGAAAGTTGTTCTCATTTGGAAGAGGTTAGCTACGGCCCAAAGCTGACAAAAGAGTTATGCCGATAAGAGGAGACGACCTTTATCTTTTGAAGTTGGTGACCATGTGTTTCTAAAAATCTCACCAAGGTGGGGTTTGATGAGATTTGGTAAGAGTGGTAAATTATCTCCAAGGTTCATTGGGCCTTTTGAGATCTTAGAGCGAATTGGGGAAGTGGTATACCGGTTGGCTTTACCGCCACAACTTTCGGGAGTTCACAACATATTTCATGTATCTATGCTCAGGAAGTATGAACCTGACCCTTCTCATGTTCTTGATTGGGTTGACTTGGAGGTAGATGAGGATGCCTCTTACGAAGAACGACCGGTTCAAATATTAGATACCCGGGAGCAAATGCTACGGGGCAAAACTATACCGTTGGTAAATGTGTTGTGGAAACACCATGGGGTTGAAGAAGCGACGTGGGAACGGGAGGCGAAAGTCCGCTCCAAATATTCGAATTTATTTGAAAATGCTTAAGTTGCTTTTCCTTGTAATATTCTCTAGTGTTGAGGGAAAAGTATTTAAAGTTGTTAACCACATGTTGATATGCGCGTTGTTGTTTTAAGCATAAGGTTGTTTAGAGTTGCCATTACTTTTTGGGAAATTTCATGTTTATGCGTATTTGGGAGGTTGTTGTTAATGAGATAACCATGGTGGAATTTGATTGAGAGTTAGTATTGTGATTTGAAAATGAAATAGCGTGGTTTTAATTGCTAGAAACCCTTGGTTTGGGTAGTTGATTTGAAATTTCGGGGACGAAATTCTTTAAGGGGGGAAGGTTGTAGCGATCCCAGTTTTGCCACTTTGCTGAGTATGTCGGGGGTCGAGCAGCCCGGTCAGCTCGTAGGGGTCCAGGGGGCAGCACCCCTTGGCGGGTCCAAGGGCAGCGCCCTAGCAGGGGTTGAGCTGTCTGGTCAGCTCGTGGGGGTCTAGGGGGCAGCGCCCCTTGGCGGGTCCTAGGGCAGCACCCTAGCGGGGTTGAGGGGCAGTGCGCCCAAACAAAAATGCAAAATGCATTCGAAGTTGCTTGTCCACTCGAGCAAGAGAGCAAGCCGCACGTGCAGATTTCAGGGGAGAGCACAGCTTGCACAGTGCTAAAAAGGCTTGTGCGGGAGTAAGGTGCGGTGGATTGGTGAGATCCGAAATTTGTTCTATTTTCTTCTCTCTTTGGGCTGAAGTTGAATCACTTTTGTATATCTCTCTCTCTAAAAACATTTTCTCTTCCTTCTCTCTACATTTCCTACCAAAAACCTCACAAGATCTTTGATTTCTTCAAATCCTTTGGGATTTGGACCTAAGTTCTTCATCAAAGTTGGTTAGCTCCTCGAGGGCTTCGTTGTGTGCGGTGGAGATTGAGTTTCGACACCGTTGATTTTGGGGGTTTCATCTCATTTCTTCTTCAAAACTTGAGGTGGAGATTTTCTTAAAGTTATATATATATTTTTGCAAGATTTAGATGATTTTCGAAATCATCATTCGATAGCTTTGAAAATTGATTGTTAATTCAAGAAGTTGAGCGATTTTAAAAGTGGGTTTGTCTCTTATTCTTTTAAAATGATCTTATGGGTTTTGATCTTCGTTGATTGAAGAAAAGATGATTTTGGAAAGTTTTCTTTCAAAAGATTTGAGTTGTATTGTTTTGGTGAGAAAACCTAAAATTTGGAGATTTTTTTTAAAGAGACTGAAAATTCGTGAATAATATTGTTATATTTATTTTGTGTATCAAAATAAATGGATGTTTGAAAAATTTCTTATTTATATTTATATAAATGATGAATTTCAGGGAATATGAGAATTGTTGTTCATTTTGAAAATTATTGTTCAAAACGTTGAAGTAGTCTTGAAATGACTAATTGTTAATGATATTTGAGAAGAGAGAATTGTGTTATTCCTTGGATGATGAATTGGAATAAAAGTATTTATATTCATCTTGTGTTATTGGCATATCAATTCATTTGACTACATTAAACTTTGAAAGTTGATTTGAAAACTTGTATTGAGAAAAGAATGTTGAGAAACAAGTTTCCATGAATTGGTTTTGGGGTAAATATGGTGGTAAGTCTTGACAGGTGGTGTAAATGAAATTGAATAGGTGTCGAGCCTTCCAGTTAATACTGGTAAAAATGACAGATTATAGGTGTCGAGCATTCCAGTTAATGCTGGTAAAAATGACAATTTGGTAGTTCTTGTATAGTCTACTTGTAGACACCGACCTAGGAATTACCAAAGTCGTATTTACCTCTCTTGTAATGAATTGTTAAGTTTTGAAGGATTGAAATTGCATGACATCATTGAGCATGATGGTTTTTCAAAGATGAAGATGTGATTTTCTTTCAAAAGGGCATAGCATGACATGTGCATTCCATCTCTTGAGACTTGTATAAAATGTATATACTTTGTTAAGGATTTCCCACTGGGCTTTATGCTCACCCTACGAGATTTTTGTACAGGAAAAGATGTGGTGATGCCGCCTAACTAAAGGCGAGGAAATGTGTGTTGAGAGTACGAGACTCTCATTTTGTTGTGACTCTGTGTGTAAGCCAAGGGCTGTATGCGTGTGTGTTTGAATAATCGTTTTGTGTAACCAGGCTCAAGCCTTGGAAACTTGTAAACCCTTGGGAGTATTTATTTGTTTATTTACTTGTTGTTGGATTAATGCATTGTTGCGTGAAGAACTATATTGTATTATGTAATCTAAGTTTGGAGATTTATATTCGGTTTTCCTTGAAAGAGCCATGATTGTTGTATTATCATTTGGGCTAGAAATTGGGGGCGTTACATGGGACATTCTTGAAACTATTCACGAGGGTACTACATCTGTTAAAAGGCCAAAACTTCAACGTCTCAATATAATACACTAAAATTTCCTTAGTGTATTTTTTTTCCAAACGTAACATTCCAATGTAATATACTAAAAACTCAAAAAATTCTGTAGTATACTTTTTTCAAATGTAACAACGTAACATTCTAAAAAAATTTCTTAGATGGTGTTTGGGAAGTGAGTTTTTATGTAGATTTTATTAGATGTAGGTTTTTATGAGATAAAAAATTTTTGGTGTTTGGGAAGATAGTTGGGTTTTTATGTGGTTGGATGTGATGTTTGTGAGAGAAAAAGTGAAATGATTATGGGGTTGGATGTGATATTTGTTTGGATGTGTTTTTTTTTGTTTTGCAAAATATTTGTCTTTTAGTGGAAAAAATGAGAAAAAAATTTGGGAACTTGCTTCCCAAACACCACTTTAGTATACTTTTTCTAAATGTAATACTTTAACCAATGTAGCCCACAAAAACTGTTCAATGTACTTTTCCCAAACTTAATATTTCAATGTAATATGTTAAAAAACTTCTTAGTGTACTTTTTTCAAACATAACAATGTAACATTCCAAAAAAAAAATAAAAAATTCGTTAGTGTATTTTTTTAAAACGTAACACACCAATCAATGTAACACATCCTTAGTATACGTTTTCTAAATGTAGGACTCTAATGTAACGTGCCAATGTAGCAGTAGAAAATCACACTAGCCGAAATGTAGATTTTGATGCTCGACAACCAAAACTTCATTCACCAATTTCTCTAAAAAGAATTTTCCACACCACACATTTCCATTTCCATTCTAAAAATGAATCATAGAAAAACGTTCACTTAAACTCAAATAGTATCAACTCAAATAAATACAACTTTCAAAACACAAAGGACTAATTGATTCATTAAGAAAACTCTTAGGACTAAATAGATCAATATTCTCCCATATGAGATTTATGGGTAAATTTTCAACAAAAGTTTAAATAATTGTATATTATTTGTTGAACGCATTTTCATACATTATGCACAATCTTTTTTAACATCTTAACAAGTGTCCTCAAGCCACTCGTAAACAAAATCTATAATAAGTTTTATTAGGTAGATAATATTTACAAATATATTGTTTTATTCTTAACATATCTATATTTTATATTTTAGGAGAAATTTATTAAGAAATCCTCTTTTAAGCACTTTTATTCCAATTAGTTTATAACATATTCTTATATTTTAATAAGTCCTATTATTTGAAAATTTGATTCACCAAATCATAATTATCATATTTTAGGTATTTTATGGATAATTTTACCTTTACAAATATTTTTTGAACCCTTAGCAACTTGGTATGTAGCCATTTGGACTATTTTTGTAGTTTTTATATATTGAACTTTAAAAATTCACAATTTTTGTTTTACATTTTTTTATGAAATTTATATTTTTGAAACCTAATTAACGAGATCTATTAAATAAGATATCACTTGAATATGTTATTTTATAAAAAAAAAAAAAAAAAATTAACAATGTGATGTTTACATTGAGAGAGTGAATGTTCACGTTAAATAAACTTGATAGTGTGAATGTTCACATTATGAAATATTCATATTGTTAATGTGAATATTAATGCGAGTTTCATCCTATTATTATTATGAGTATTTTGAGAAGTATGTTACTCATAGGACTTATTGGAATGTAAAAAAATATGTTGAACTAAGTAGAATATAAATAAATGAAGATGGATTTATAAATAATATTCTTATATTTAAAAAATGTATAGTATATATTAATACATTCATATTATATTACATGGATATCCGCATCCATAGACTTGGTTTTTTACTTTCCTTATGATGCCATTCAAGTGATTTTCAACAAAAGCATTTGCAAGCATGGTAATTAATTAGGTCGCAACTCACAAGAGTGTTGTTGATCAAACATTCTAAAGAATATAATCAAGGAAAAGTTTGGAACCTCAGAAGTAAGGTTCTAGAATTTATCTAGAATGAAATGAATATGTATAGTAGAGATTAAATTAATAAAATGTGGAGTTTACGAATAAAATAAATTTAAACTATTAATAATTATTTTTAGGGCAAATTACATATACCTCCCTTGAGGTTTAGTTAAATTATAGATACCCCCTTGAGGTTTTGTAAATTACAGATACTTCCCTGAAGTTTATATTTTCATAACAAATTATCCCATGAGGTTTATGTTTTCATAACAATTTGCCCCATAATTTGTTATGCAAATAATACCTTCAGGGGGGTATCTGTAATTTCTCAAACCTCAGAGTGATATCTGTAATTTTGTTAAACCTCGAGGGAGATATATGTAATTTGCCCTTATTTTTTTAAAATAAATTCTAAATAGATAATGGTGAATTTATAATGTTACTGATATAATCAATTAAGCAAGTGGTGATCCTGTAAATGTCGGCTGTGTGGACAACCAAATCTTAGGATTGGGGACCAAAAAAAAAGTTGGAAAATTATTTAAAATATTTGGAATATCAAGTGGCATCATCTACTTTGTATTCTCAATAATAATACATTCATTTTGATTGGTCTTAAATTTTTTAAAAACAGTTTTCAAGTTTACACTTTGTATTTATAGTGAATTTTTTTATTATTTTAATCAATTTTTTAAAATATTTTTTAGATACACTTAAAAAAGTATATATATATTTGTGAAAAAATATTTAAAAATGTAGTACATGAAAAAAGATTAAAACAAATACCAAATTTAGTACATTTATATATATATATATATATATATTTCTATTCATTGAATTGTTTTTTGATTTCATCACAAATATTTTACTTTTTAAGTATATTTAGATTAAGTACATCTAAAAAAAAAAAGTTTACTAAAAATAGAAAACATGAAAAAAAGAATTCAAAAACTGAAAACAAGGCAGTAAGATTTTGTACTACATAATTAATTTAAAACATCATGTATAGTTATATGACATTATTGAATAATTATATTTGATATAGATGTGCTAGGTTTATGTAATTGGCAATCCTGTTCGATAAACCTCCGTTCAGTTATATTTTTATTCACTCTATTGTATCTGTGAGGTTATGAGAGTTTAGATGCAGATCCAATTCGAATTGTGTCTGTGCAGAGAGTTTGTGTTGACATTTCGTATCTTGACTTGAGCATTCTTATTTGTCACTTCGCTGACTAAGTACGGGGATCTTGAGCAGTCATTTGTGCGCTCGAGCGGTGAAGTGGTTTATCTAGTATCTTTGCCTACGTTTGAACTTCTGGGAGACAAGTTTTACCACTCGAACGGTAGATGCTGCGCTTGAGCAGTTGGCCTATGTATTTCCACCGCCTTTACTCACATCGCTTGAGCAATAAAGTGTGCGCTTGAGCAGTTTTCGTGACTCTGTATAGTACAAAGTGTGCTTTTTGCTATTTTTATAATTTAAACCGTCCAGATTCTCAAAGAGGAGTAGATACAATGTGTTTTATATTTGAGGGTGGTTTATATGAGTTTCGTTAATGTGTATAGAAGGTGATCAATTGATCAACAATTTCATATTGACAAAAATGAAGGGTTGATTTTGCTTTCTATTTTTTTTTTCTTTTTTTTTTTTTTTTCACAAAAGAGAAAGATGTTCATCGGTGGATTCTAGGGAACTTGGGCCTGAAGTTCTGGTAGATTCCAAAGTGACTCATTGTCATGGATTCGACACCAGTGTTGTGGATTCAATGTTGGGAAAAACAATTCTGTGGTGAAGACAGTGATGAAAGAGGCATATCGGGTTTGGTTCAATTTGGGAGTGGACTCGCTAAGTAATTGAGAGTTATCGTGTGTAATTCTTTTTTGTTTTCTTATTGGAATGTTTTATGACTTTGACTCGTGATTTTTTATCACAATCTGAGGAGTCCAATTGTGATTTTTTCCATATTAAATCGTTGGGCCAAGTTGTTATTAATTGTTTGAAAGGAATTGTTATTCATTATTTAAATTGAATTATAATCACAAATTAATATTTCAAGAATTTTTTGATTTTTCAAGATGCTTTTTGTGATGTCCCGGGTCTTGGACTTGACTGGTATTGAGTAGTAAGATAGTGTGCATTACTTTCAGCGTTTTGTTCATCATATTGGGTCGTTGAGATTTCTTTTCTACTCTTACTTAACCTCTCTTTGTAATGCCCTCCTTTTGGGCCGTTAAATACATTACATCAACCTCAATTATATGCAAATTTTGCCCCTAAAAATATTATTATACAAATGTCTCCAAAATATACAATAGTACAATTATCTCCAAAATTTTATATACAGTGGTGGGGCCCAAAATCTCAATTTTAATATTTCCATTTATTTGCTTCAAATCCGATCTCCAATAAAATCTACTCCGCACTTGAGAAATAAATTAACTTAGAAAGTATACAATACAGGAATACAAGGGTTGGACATAGAATAAATTAACAAGGATCCAACAATTTACAACATTACACCAACGATACATAATCAAGCAATTTACCAAATTACATAATAATTCAACCTGACATATGATAATCTATCTAGGACCAAATATCCAGTCCTATTCAATATGTGACCAGTGACCGGCCTCACCCCTTCCTCACCCAAGCACAACTGCTTATCCGGGCTAGTGGTACATATCATATTGGCAGGGTCGACTTGATCCATGTACGGAGCATTTCCATGTCATTTAGCTAGACAAATCACCACTGACTACACAGAATAATTTCACAGAATTTATCAAATGACTAGAGAAATCAAATGAATCAACAATGAATAATTCCACAGAATTTATCAAATGATCAGAATAATCACGACGAGTACAAATTTACAGTAATTAAAATAAACTCTTTGCAAAGAGATTTAAAGAAGCATATTTGTAGACACCCCATTTTTGACCGCCCTTAAGACTTGGGCTCTACTGATTGTTTACTTAGTGATAAAAGGTGTGCAGTGCAAAGGTTCGGTTTCTTTGAGAAGGAGAGCATCAAATCCTAACCTCACACCCCATTTTGGACAAAGCTATTTTTGAATGGTTTTTAGATCTTAAAACCCTCTCTTTCAAAATATTTTTGAAATAAAGTTTCTACAATGTTCCGACGTTCATATTTTGTTAAATGTTGCGTTTTTCGGTAAACCGAGCAAGGACAAAGTGGAAATGAATGAAAGCGAGGTGAACTCTTTGAAAATTCTTTCAAAAAACCTTATTTATGGGTTTGGAGTGGGAGAGGAGAGAAGAAAACTAGCTGAGAAGAAGTTCGGCATGAATCTGGGTAGGATCGAAACTGAGTAGTCTTCACTCAAAGGAGCATAACTTTTTGCACAATTGGAATTTTGATGTGAGGCTTTCACCATTGGAAAGAAGACTTCAAGGGATTCAATTTAGGCTTAAGAATGACCTGCAAAGGAGTCCAGATGAAGGAGTTATATCTAGTTGAAGTTGGGCCCAAAAAGTAGATTTTTCTGGGCAACCAGAGGTGAAAGATGCTGGCCATAAATGGGATATTTTGGCCATGTGCCGGCCATGAATGGCCAATGCCAGCCCCCTGCGGTCCAAGAGTGTCCCATGCCGGCCAACAATGATCAAGTGCCGGCCAACAGTGAAGAAGTGCCGGCCATTGATGGCAGAAAGCAATTTTTGGCAGATATTTTTGCTCCAGCTGTTCCAGCTGTCTCTCTTGAGATATTTTCAACCTAAGGCTCTTATATTGCTATATATTGAAGCCATATCTCATATATTCAAGGGTTAGAACATTTTAGGAACAAGTTTGGGAGCTTCTCACACTAAAATCCCTCTCTTTCTATAAATTTTCAGAGCTAAAATTCTCTCTCTCTAGAATTCTCTTTCTCTCTCTCTCTCTCTCTCTCTCTCTCTCTCTCTCTCTATTGTGCTATATTGTGCTTGAAAGTGGTTTTTCTTCACATATTTGCATACAACCCCTTAACCAAACACCCCTATCTTGGAGCTGAGGTTTCTTAAGGCTTGTTTGGAGTTCTTTAAGGCTAGTTTTGGCTCAGAAAGTTGCCATCTTGCTGCTGTGCTTCAAGGGTAAGCTTCTTCCCCTTTTAAGCTTATTTTTGTACATTCTCTTGGCCATCTTTGCATGCTGTTTTAGGCCTACTTCTCAACTACAAAAACCTCTATTTTGAAGTGTTTAAAATGGTGGTTTGAGGTCTTTTTGGAGTTAGGGGTGATCCACTCTCTTTGATAGCTTATTTGCTAAGCTTTGTGCCATCTTTCAAAGCTTTTGAAACCATCTCTTTTTGGCCCTTTAACCACTAAATTCCAGAGGAATTTCAATGGTGGAAAGGTGGTTTGAGGTCTAAAATGGAAGGGGGTGGTCCCCTCCCCTCTTGTCTTGTTTGCATGTGTTGATGGCCTACCAAATGAGCATGTATTTCTACCTTCTTGAAGCTTAGTTCGAGCATGTTTTAGGCTATAGTTTGACCTGCTTTAACTCTGTTTTTAGCTGGTTGGGTCACTTGTGGCTTGATTTTGGTACTTGTAGTGCAACCATGCTTACTAGCCTAGCATATTTGATGATTTAGCCTGTTGATCTAGCTTGTGTTGGCTTAGTTCCAGCACATTTTTGAGCCGGTTTGATCACTCGAGCTTTGCTTTGTATGCTTGTAGTGCAATTGTGCTAAATTGCCTAACATGTGCTATTGTTTTCGCTTCTAAGTCTAGCCTTTCTTGACTTGTTTCAAGCATGTTTTAGAACTCCATTTAGGCTGTTTTAGGACTGTTTTGGGTTGTTTTGGCCATATAGATCATGTATTGCATAGCTATAGTGGAAGTGCCTTAACTAGCTTTGAGTTTTAGGGCCACTAGTATGCTTTGCTTGTGATGTTTGCATGATATAGCATCATTTCTCATGTGATTTCAGAGCACATATCATTGTCATACTTTCACATTTTTCACTCTTTCAATGTGTTTGAGAGTTGAGCTTTGTGCCTTGCTTGCGAGCCATCATTTGAGCATGTTTTTCTTGCTTTTCATGCTACCATCTCAGCTCATTTCAACCACTGTTTTGGCATGTTTAAGCTCTATCCAGAGCTGGTTTGGTCCTTTGTGCTTGATATTGCATGGTTCTAGTGTAATGCACTTCACTAGGTTTAATGCTTTGGCCCTTAACATGTTGTGCATTTGTTGATTGCATGATTTAGTGTCTTTAGCATGCCATATCAGCACTGAATATCTGCAATCTTCCTCTATGCTTCACTTTCGAATTTGATTTTGAAAGTGGTCTTAAGCCCCTTGTTGGCTTAAGCATGGAATTGAAGCTCTCATGCCCAATGGTTTTAACATTCTCTTGAGGGTTTCTACTAACCAATAGCATGAGGCTTCTTTCATGCTTAAGGTGCTTGCGGCTAAGGCCATCTTTCCAATTAGAGGACTTTTCACATTGGACTTAACCGGTTGATGAATGGCTCGGTAATGTAAAAGGAGTAAACAAGAATTGAATCAAGTAAAACATGTCAAGATAAGCATGTTGCATGTGCATTGCATTGTGTTCAATCGGACGTTATATTGAACACAAGGTGAATTGGTCCATTTCATACTCAAAGTGATGAAAATGAGCCAATTCCCTTTGTCTATATTGCCTTTGATCTTCCATGATAAGGTAGTGGTCCTAGAGTCTTGTTTGTCTTGCATTTATTGAATTTGTGCAAGTTGAATCCTTGGCCATCATGCATTAGATGCTTGATTGATGGTTTTGGATCCAATGGTGCCTCTCCTTTGATGTTTTGAGGTGATAAGAAGTGGCACAATACATACATGCCCTAGGAAGACCCTCTATTTCCTCTGTTTTGTGCTCTATTGCAGTTTGGTGTCACAGCACACCAGTGGCCGGCAGTGCCACACTGATGGCCGGCACCCTTGCATTGTTGGCCGGCAGAGGCCCACTCTTGGCCGGCAGATGGCCGGCAACCACCATTCATGGCCGGTAGGCCACTAGTGCACTCCCCATCATTGGTTTGGTAAGATTCAACAGAAGGTTCTTGGAGACACCCTGCAAACAGAGCCTCTAAAGAGTAACCGGAGAGCTTTTCGGGACGGAAACCGAGGCATGCATGTTCAACTTGTTCAAACAGAGCTGAGGTAGTATAAGTTTAGAGCTTTACTTGTTAGTTAGCTTGACTTTGTAATTTAATTAATTTGTTAATTAGTTAAAGTGTTGTAATAATTAGTGAGTAGTTTACTAGTTATTCATTTTGTTGTGTAATAATTAGTCTAATTAGCTTAATTAGATTAGTTGATTAGCTTAGCTCTCATTCGGACCCTCCTTTGCGAGGGCGCATTGTTGTAATATGGGTGCGTGCATGTGTGTGTGCATGTCTTCCAACCCCACTTCTTTCTCCCTTTTACTTAACTGCTTTCGATGGTTAGTTTTAAGGCATTTTTTGATTAGCATACCTTATGCTTTGCATGCGTGCATCATTCATTTGTCTTGCATGCACCGGGCTCGGCGCATCATTCAAACCGCATCGTATTTCAATACCTATTTGAATACGTGTATCAATTGTTGCATTCATATGCCATCTTAGATAGCCGAGCCTATTTAGTTGCATTGTTGCATGTGTTGCATTAGGCATCTTGTATAGTTAGGATCATGCATATTTCTAACTACCTTTTGTTTTGGCTTGGAGTACACTGTAAGTGTTTATGCTTTAGCATCCTTGCATGAGTGTAAGTAATTGCCATGTTTAGCATGCTTACCATGAGGCTATTTGCTTAAGTGATAAACTTGAATTGGAACAATTCATCAAAATGTGAGTTTTAAACCCACTTGAAGTGGCAAATCATCATGTTTTAAGCCCACTTGAGGGTGGCAAATCCGCGCTTTAGCCTACTTGAGGGTAGCATTTCCAAACCATTTTAGAAAAACAAACGTGAGATGTTTTGTTCCAATTTGAGTGATTTAGTCTATACTTATATGTGGTGCGCATCACATAGTAAGTTGGCTAATAACTGGAATAAGAACACATGTTTTTAAAACAACATATCATGCTTAGTAGAGGCTGATCCTTTGATCGGGCGAGCGGGGGTGCTCATTTCATGACCTTCCCCTCTCATACCCAAGTTCCCGAGCTGAGGCAACTTTGGTGATGACGGACGCATGGCCTTTGGCACGAGTCAGAGTTTCCTAAATTTCTCAAAATAAAATATTTAGGTGGCGACTCTGTAATCTGGCAAAGTAGTCTAGTTTGGCATTTTTTATTCAAAATCTGATTTTCCAAAATAATTTGCCGGATTGGACTCTTTGGTGATTTATCAGCCTCACATTTTACTTTGTGAGATTAGATTCAGAACCGTGATAGGAGTCCGAACTGTAGTAGCTGGACCAATTCGCGCCCTCTTCGAAAGGGGGGCACGCAGAGAAGTTCGGGCGGTCTACAGTTTTTGGCGACTCTGTTGGGGATTTAGAGAACTTGACTCGAACGCATGATATGTTGTTTTATCCACACTTATGTGTTTCTTTGTATTGCATTTGCATTGGTGCGCTTAAGTCACAGTGTTTGCCATCTGTTATTCCTGAACGGTTTGCTGGAGCTTGCTTGGAAAAGCGTGCCATAAGGCTGACCGGTTGCGGGGTCTGCCACAATGGGAACACAAACCTTGGATCGGGATCACCGCCGAGGCACCCTTTTTGACCAATCCACCTAGTTGCAAATCGGAAGCCATAGAGACCATTCCAAACGAGGACATGTTGCTCACCCGAATGTAGGTTGTTTGAAACCGCATGCGTACGTAGTGAAACCCTAGTTCCTGACGAAACTAGGACAGGGAAAACCTACCCCACCATAGGGGTGTTTTGGCTCTCAATTAACTGGTATGTGCTTTATAGTGAAATTGTACAGGGATGTGCATATCAGTCGCAAAGTTGGTATCTGTTTTGGGGCAGAATTCAGTAGAGAGCACAGTCATTCAGCTATGCTCATATCTGTTCTCGTGAAACCAGGCTGAGATGCTGTCTGTTTTCTCTTTTACAAGGTAGTCCTGGAACCATAGCTTCAGAAGGCTCCGATATCCCCCGGGTACATTGGACTTGTGTTGATAGACTTTGTCAGGTCAGAGATTCAGTTCAAGGGCAACTAGTGTTTCCTTCGCCAGTAGTAAGGAAAAGAAAGGCCAGTCAGGGCTCATTGGTTCAACTGATCCGACAGTCACCAGTCACATCACCTCTGTTCAAAGCACGAGCATCTACCTCTATCATGGCGCAGGCTCCGATAAATCTAGAGGATTTGCTGGTCCGTTTTCAGCAATCAGTGGATTCGCTGCAGTAAGATATGGTTAGGCAAGCCGAGACATTGCAGAATATGATAGTCAACTTTAAGGACCTCCATAACATTGGGGTTCAAATCAAGGATGCCATCCGACAAGGGCATATTGTGGAAAGTAATGAGCTTATGAGGAAGAATGTCATTCACAGTTCCAATGCTACTACTGATGGTAGCACAGCTGCGACATGCTCAGAAGTAGACACTATCACCACTTCCCTTAATGGCCAAAAACCAACAACTTCAAATCGGCCCCAAGCCCGAAATTTCCATCCTCTTTACATGAGTCTCTCTCAAGCTTTGAAAATGCTGCGAGAAGAAGGGCACCTAGAGCTCCTAGAACCTTAACCCCTCCCAAATCCTCTTCCACCAAGATATGACCCAGCTAAATACTGTGCCTATCATCAACAATACAGTCATGATACGAACTGTTGCATCCGCCTCCGTCATAAGATTCAGGATCTTATTGACGAAGAGACCATAGCTGCACCAAAAGGACCCCGGGCTAGTACTGACCCGCCGCCTCTACATCTCAATCTAATCCATACACTACCATCTACCTACGATCCCAGCGTATACATCACCCCGGCCCATCTACCCAAGCCTGAGGTGTTCATTCCAATCAGCATGGACTTATGCATGATGGATGCACCAGAACCCCAATCATCTCAAACCCTGTGAACCCACTACTTCTAAGCTAATGAGAATGATTGAAGATCTTTGGAGAACTGTGGCAGATTTGGCCTTTCGGATATTGACTCCGTCATCGACCACATCATATGCCAGAAATTTCGTGCCAAAAGGCTCCACAATCTTGGGACGGACTGCATTTGAAGAAGGCCAATCCCTTGGCAAAGTGGAGGCAAGTGGTAAGAACAAGGTAGGGGCAGACATTGATCCCTATGAACACCTTCTGTGGGCTGTTGAGGCTTTGAAAGCCGAAGGATTGAACAAACAGCAAGTGCTCGCAGTTGTTGCAAAAACTGTGGATGACACTTTTGCTACTCACTGTGAGAGCATCTTGAATCAAGGGGCAAGCCGGGAAAAGAGACGTCGTACCAGAAACACCCCTCTCAACTTTAGTCCTGCATCTGTCGGGAGATCAGCAAACCCAGTCAGCGCCTGCCAATCCTTTCGCCAGTACATCCAATCCGACCACCCCACAACTAGCAAAATATCTACCCCGGGGTTAGAGGACTTTCACCCCGCTCTATATGCCTCTATCAGTGGCCTGGAAGGTCCTGATCAAAAAGGGGCATCTGAAGCCCCTGGAACCACACCCACTGCCAAATAACCTTCCTCATTCACATAACCCGGCCAAGTATTGTGCTTTCCATCAACAAACCGGTCATGGCACTGACCTTTGTTTTCGTCTTCGCCACGATATGCAAGATTTGATTGATAACAAGGTCATTGTCGCACCATGCTCTGCAAAGTCTATCGGTACTGGATCGGTGAACTTGGGGGATAATGTGATTATGTGATCGGGGGATGAACCACCTGAGGATGGCGCTCAGTTTACACCAGATGTGGGGGATGACACGCACTATTTTGAGCAATGTGCAAATGTTGGTTATTTTACTTTCTGACTTGGGTGTTGGGTCAGTCTTGTTGTGTTGTATTGAGTCAGTCTTTTTGTAGTGAGTCAATTGAGTCTGTCATGTTGTATCGAGTCAGTCCTGTTGTGTTGGAGTCGGGTGATTTTGGGGGTGTTACCTCGGCATCACTTGCTTGTTTTGTGTTTGTCTTTTGCACTTTTTCTTTTGCATCTGTGAGCCAGTTGCGCCAGAGAATCTGAATGAAATAGCAGTGATTTTCACACTTTTGTGTTTGTTTCTTCCTTGAAGCCGGTTGTGCCAGAAGATTTGAATGAACAGCAGTGCTTTTCACCTACTTTTCTGTGCCTTGAAATCATTGCATTGACCTAAGTTTTTCAAAACTTTTTGAACACTGTGATGAAAACAAAGAGGAAGGAATTCCTCGGGATTTGTAAAAAATTTGATCAATTGAGAGGAAGAGAGGCGTGCTAAGCCGTTAATGAATGAGATCATGTTCGTTAATGTGAGTACTGAGAAGGATCCTGGCTTAGTCCAAATTGGTTCTACATTGTCTTCAGCACGAGCGACTAGTCGCTTTCTTAAAAGATTTCAAAAAATGTTTTGTGTGGTCCTGCGAAGACATGCGTGGAATTGATCTTGAGATTGTGCATAGGATCGCTCTCAGTCTCGAGACTCGACCCCTTTTTGCTTTCAAACCTTGAACTTGGATTCAGAATGTTCAACGGTCAACCACAATGTGAGGCTTGCGTGGCCAGATTTGAAGCAGCCCATGAACTAGGGGCAAAAAAGGTAATATCAAGAAGATCAGATGTTATCAAAGGAAGCTTGCAAAGCTAGATCAAAAGTAGCCCTTGGACTAGGGGCAAAAATGTCAGATGTGCTCAAAGATTCAAAGGATGGGTCATTCCGCAAACCAATGAAGACTGGCAAGAAAGCCAAATTCCAGCAGCTGGAAGAAGAAAATTTATTGTTGAAGGACAATCAAGTTCCTATCCCCAACACTAGGGGTAAATTCAGACCCGATTGGATGGGCTCCTACATCATCAACGAACAGCAGCCATTCTACTGGATTTAGATGGCTTCGGGATCTCAAACTGATCAACATGGACAAAGTTAAACTTTTTCTACCCTAGAGTGGCTCGTTGGGCCAAAAACCCGAAAGGGCAACCCAAGCAAAAGTTAGAGCAAGAAAAAGAAAAGAAAAATACAAAAATGAAAAAAGATGAAAAAGAAGAAATGAAAAAGATGAAAAGAAATGAAGAAAAAGAAAAGAAATGAAAAGAAAAATAAAAGAAAAACAGAGCTCGCAAGGCTGAAAACCCGGAAGGGCGGCCTTGGAAAAAGTTAGAGCATAAAAGGAGAGTGTCAACACCTGAGTGTACCTCAACCTGGAACTACGTTAGGCTTGATTCCCATGTTTGGGATACGTAGGCAACTTCATCCTGAAGTTCAGCCCCAATCATTTTCAGCCTGCTTGGCTTATCCATGTTGATTGGTTTATCCTTGTTCAACTCGGCTATCCCATCCATGTGAAGTGGCTCATCTTCATGATCATCTTCGTTCAGACTCGGTTGTCCTACTCTGTTAGAAGATTTAGCTGCAAGATAATTCAAGTTCAGATCTGAGGTTGTGCATCTCAAGAGTAAATTTTATGTTGGTCGAGCAGTGGCCAAATGCAAAAACAGTTTTGAGGACTTTTAATGAAGTTGACTAATTCTCTCGAAAATTATTCCATTTTTTTTTCAAAACTAGACCATTTCTTGGACCCAAAAAAGGAAAATTTTCAGTGCTCATAGCCTGGCTTGCATGATTTCAAATCAGAAAATTTGAACAAGCATGTTAATCTAACTCTCATATTGGTCAAAATTGTTTTAGTTGAAAGCCAAAACAAAAAATGGTCAAAATGATGAACTAGGGGCACAGTTGAGTCAGGTTTTCTGTCTGTTCCTCATTATCAACATACTTGCTAGAAAGGGCCCCGTATTCGCCAGAAAGGGTACAACTGAAGCTAACAGTAGAGGGGTGAAAGCTCTCTCATCCTCCAAGCAGTGAGGTATCAAGCCATGTGTGAAGCACAAACTAGAATGGAGCAGGGTATTCCACTCCCTCATCTGGATAGGTCTAATTGTATCCAAACTGGCCGAGCGCATCGTCAACCGATGTCAAGAAGAAGGATCTAGTAGAATACTAGGGGCAAGAGCCTGCAGCTTCCTATTTATCCATCAACCACCTAGGGGAGGGATAAAAAATAAGAGAGATTAAAGAATAGAGAGATGTGCGCTGAGAGAAAAAGTGAGAAAAAGGCTTTTTCAGAGAAAAAGGCTTTTTCAGAGAAAAAGAGATTGAGTGCCAGAGTGATGTGAGAATCACAAATGAGAAAGGGTGGGAAACACTACCCGAGGAAACAGGCTCCTTGTGAACCAAAAGGTCTCTCGCCTTTGTAACACATCTGAGTGTTGTGTGTGTGTTTTTGTTTGTCTCGATTCTTGTTTTGAGTCGTTTTGAGTGTCAATAGATTTTTTTAGGTTGTTTTACCTTTGTTGAATCGTTTTGACTGTGTTCAGTCGTAGGCTCAATACCCGGTTAAGAACTCATTTCTTAATTTCAAAAGCGAATAGTTTTGTGCTCAGAGTGCTGTGCCGTTCTCCACATATGTGCAAAACATGATTCTTTCTTTCATAAAACTGCAGGGTTCAACCCAGGTCATGAGAGAGCAATAGAACAAGGGCCTATCTGAAGCTATATAGGTTCCAGACTACAAAGCAAAAGAAAAGAGGGAAAATGCGGAGCATCTGAGTGTGTTTCAACTTCAACAAATTCCAGGATTGCATTCCGAATGTGCCTCTTCAGGCCTTGTCAATGCTCCGAAGTATGAGTGTGCCTCTACTTCAAGCTCAAGATCAAGCCAGCTTCAAGCCAGAATGGCGATCAGAAATGCCCTCCCTAAGTTCTATTCCATGCCAGGGGCATCTTGGCTGTGTTTGCAATGAGTTCCTAGGAGACCAACTGCGACAGTGGAAACTAGAGTTCGAATGGCGATGCCTAGAATGCAAAGGTTTGGGATTTCCGAGACTAAAGTCTGGTTTCAATACCCAGGGGTGTATCCCCGGCTTGAAATATGTATGGAAGCCCCATAGGTTAAGGTAGCGGGTATGCGCCTCAATTCTGGATACTGAACCAACCTAGTCTGTCACCCCGTTGGAGAATAGGGAAAGTTGCGAATATAATCAGGAAGAAAAGCGGCATCCGTGGCTTCTACATGCAGAGGTTACTTCTTGTCAGTATTTTAGGACCTTTGTATTATGAGTTGAAGGTAAGTGTTCGAAGAACACAAGGGGTGATCCCCGTCTGAGTAGAGCGGTTCATCACCACTCACCCCATGAGGTACTTTCTAAAAGCTTCTTTGTCTATTTACTGTAATCACATCACCTTTGTGCATCTATCGCACTCATTCACTTTGTGTATCTAGCGCACAATTTCATTATAATTGTGTATTTGTGGTACAGTCTCGTACCTATCTCTTGTATCTCAGGACGCATGAAGTACGGCTCTGGGTGGGTTTTATCTCGGGACGTGTGGAACACGAGCCTAAGCAGTTTTTCTTGTATCTCAGGACGCGTGAAGCGTGACCCTGGGCGGGTTTTATCTCGAGACGTGTGGAACACGAGCCCGAGCGGGTTTTCTTGTATCTCAGGACGCGTGAAACGCGGCCCTGGGCGGGTTGTATCTTGGGATGTGTGGAACACGAGCTCGAGCGGTTTTTCTTGTATCTCAGGATATGTGAAGCTTGGCCCTGGGCGGGTTGTATCTCGGGACGTGTGGAACACGAGCCCGAGCCATTTTTCTTGTATCTCAAGACTCGTGAAGCGCGGCCCTAGGCGGGTTGTATCTCGGGACGTGTGGAATACGAACCCGAGCAGTTTTTCTTATATCTCAGGGCGCGTGAAGTGTGGCCCTGGGTGTGTTTTATCTCGGGACGCGTGAAGCACGAGCCCGAGCGATTTTTCAGACCTCTTCTCACGATTTCAGCGTGGTTAGAGTGTTCATTTCCTCACACGATTTCAACATGTTTGGAATTTATCTCAGGTTGCGTCATGCGCGCTCCTGAGCGGTTGTTTTTGGACCTCTTCTCATGATTTCAGCATGGCTAGAGTGTCCCTTTCCTCACATGGTTTCAGCGTGTTTGGGATTTGTTCTTCCTCCTCTCACGATTTCAGCGTGGTTGGAGTATGTCACCCTTTTGCATCTACTGCAATATCTGTTACATCTATCGCATCATATCTGTTTTCTCGCCTGCATCCTTTCCATGTTAAGCTTAGTTTGGCATGTGCTCATACATTTCCTTCGTTGAAGCATGGTTCTGTGATAATGTGTACACGCCTATTCCACTAAGAGAATTGTGGTTTGAGGGTGTTGGCACCTTTTCTGTGTTAGACGTGGTCTGTTTTGTGTCTATGCCCTTTTCTAGGCAAGATGTGGTTTGGCTGCGCACCTTATTCACTTCATCCATTGCATCCATTGCATCATACTTTGTTTTGTTGCATTCAGCATGTAAGATCACGATCTTTCCTCAGCAGATCATTCCTCATTTATATCATCCCACCCAATTACTTGTGTTCTTTCTACGAAACACACAGTTCTGCATGTGCACACGCCTACTCCATTAAGAGAATTGTGGTTTGAGGATTCCGGCACCTTTTCTGTGTTAAACGTAGATTGATTTTGCATCATCATCCCTTTATGATATTTGTGTGGTTTCGCACTGCTTGTGGTTTGATTATTTCATTGCACTGTATATCATTGTATTGTTTTGTTGCATTGTGTATCATGTTGCATCCTGCCCCTGAACTACGCTGGTTTGATTCTTTGCAAAAGGATACGTAGGCAGCTTGCGGGCGCAACCATTTATTTATTTGTATTTGTTTGTTTGTCCAAGTCTTCGGTCTTGTCAAAAAATGGGTCGTCTCTGGGCTTTGACATTCACTCACGTCATTTCATGACTCTAAGCTCTCTCAAAGAGAGGCAACTGTAGACATCCCATTTTTGACCGCCCTTAAGACTTGGGCTCTACTGATTGTTTACTTGGTGATGAAAGGTGTGTAATGCAAAGGTTCGGTTTCTTTGACAAGGAGAGCGTCAAACCCTAGCCTTTTAGATCTTAAAACCCTCTCTTTCAAAATATTTTTGAAACAAAGTTCCTATGATGTTTCGACGCCCGCATTTTGTTAAATATTGCGCTTTTTGGTAAACCAAGCAAGAACAAAGTGGAAATGAATGAAATAGGTGAACTTTTTAAAATTCTTTCGAAACACCTTATTTAGGGGTTTGGAGTTGAAGAAAATGGGAGAGGAGAGAAGAAAACTAGCTGAGAAGAAGTTCGGCATGAATCCGGGTAGGATCGAAACTGAGCAGTCTTCACTTAAAGGAGCATAACTTAAGAGATGTAAATAGAATAGAATAGAAATAAAATAGAATAGAAAACCTAAGAGGCGTATAAAATGAAGAGGTAGAGATAAAACAAGTTAAAAAATCTCACCACCAAACTACTATAATAAATCACTAATTCCTCTTATTAAAATATTAAAACTTCAAAAATACCAGATTCCACAGTTCATCACCCTTAAACAAATTTCGTCCTCAAAATTCACAATATCTAATCTTCCAAAACTTAATAATTACTAACTCCTCAAATAACACGCTTTCACTATGCACTCTAATATAAACAACACTTTTTTTTTTGGACCTGAAATAGCAATCATTTTATTTATTTATTTATTTATTTTTTACGTCAAATATTGAACCCAAATATTAATCACCTAACAGATCCCATATAAGACATAATCCCTACGCTTTCATACCATTCTGTGACGCCCCACTTTTGGGTCATTAAATACATTAAATCAACCTCAATTATATACAAAATTTCCCCCAAAAAATATTATTATACAAATGTCTCCAAAACATACAGTATTCTCTAAAATATACTATAGTACAATTGTCTCCAAAATTTTATATACAGTGGTGGGGTCCAAAATCTCTATCTTAATATTTCCATTTATTTACTTAAAATTCGATCTCTAACAAAATCTGCTCCGCACTTGAAAATAAATTAACTCGGGAAGTATTCAATACGAAAAGAATACAAGGCTTGGATACAGAATAAATTAATAGGGTTCAAGAATTTACAACATTACGCCAATGATACGATAATTAAGCAATTTACCAAATTGCACAATAATTCAACCCAACATATGATAATCTATCCAGGACCAAATATCCGGTTTTACTTAGTACCTGACCAGTGACCGGCCTCACTCCCTCTCACCTAAGCACAACCGCTTATCTGGGCTATTGGTATAGAGCATATTGACAGGGTCCACTTGATCCATGTAAGAAGCATTTCCATGTCATTTAGCTAGACAAATCACCACAGACTACATGGAATAATTTCACAGAATTTATCAAATGACTAGAGTAATCAAATGATTCAACAACAAATAATTCCAAAGAATTTATCAAATAATCAGAATAATCAAGAGTACAAATTTACAGTAATTAAAATAAACTCTTTACAAAGCGATTTAGAGAAGCATTGTATACCACCTGAATTACCTCAAATCAATCTCCTCCGTTGCCAACACTCGAATCTCAATATTTCTCCATGGATCTCCAAAAATGATATATCATAATTCTAAGGCAAAAGTTATGTGAAGTTTGAAAACATCTACAACTCTTCTCCTAAATAAAAGTTCTAACTCTCACTCTAAATACTCCCGATCCCAACTCAATATTTCTATAATTTAAGAGAGAACAATATGAGAGAGAGAGAGAGAGAGAGAGAGAGAGAGAGAGAGAGAGAGAGGCATAGGATGATGGAAAAAGGGTTTCAAATTGCAACTTAAACAAAGAGAAAGGCATAGGATGATGGGAAAAGGGTTTCAAATTGCAACTTAAACAATGGAAGGCTACTTAGCCTCCAAGAAAACTTGGAGCCAAAGAAAATGGAAATATATATATATATATATATATATATAATGAAAGGAAAAAGAAAGGACAAAGAAAAGATGGCAAATCAAATAAGAAAAGATAATTTACTTGCAGAGAAAGAAAAAAACATTTGCTTGGAGGGAAAGAAAAGAAACATGGCGTGGCACCCATGTGAATTTTGTTTGGAGCACAAGCAAAATAAAATAGAATAGAAAACCTAAGAAATGTATAAAATGAAGAGGTAGAGATAAAACAAGTTAAGTTTTATTTAAAGTCTCACCACCAAACTACTATAATAAATCACCAATTCCTCCCATTAAAATATTAAAACTTCAAAAAATACCGGATTCACAGTCTACCCCCCCTTAAACAAATTTGGTCCTCGAAATTCACATATCTAATATTCCAAAACTTAATAATTACTAACTCTTCAAATAACATGCTTTCACTACGCACTATGATATAAACAACAATTTTTTTTTGACCACAACTATCAATCATTTATTATTTATTTATTTATTTATTTTTTACGTCAAATATTGAACCAAAATATTAATCACCCAATAGATTCCATGTAAGACCTAATCCCTACACTTTGATACCATTCTATAACACCCCACTTTTGGGCCATTAAATACATTAAATCAACCTCAATTATATACAAAATTTCCCCCCAAAAGTATTATTATAGAAATGTCTCCAAAATATACTGTACTACAATTATCTCCAACATTTTATATGCAGTGGTGAGGCCCAAAATTTCTATCTTAATATTTCCATTTCTTTGCTTCAAATCTGATCTCCAATAAAATTTGCTCCGCACTTGAAAAATAAATTAACTTGAGAAGTATACAATACGACAACAATACAAGGCACAGATATATAATAAATTAATAGGGATCCAACAATTTATAACATTACACCAACGATACTATAATCAAGCAATTTACCAAATTGCACAATAATTCAACCCGACATATGATAATCTATCCAGGACCAAATATTTGGTCTTACTTAGTACGTGACTAGTGACCGGCCTCACCCCCATCATCGAAGCACAACTGCTTTTCCGGGCTATTGGTACAGAGCATATTGACAGGGTCCACTTGATCCATGTACGGAGCATTTCGACATCATTTAGCTAGAAAAGTCACCACTAGCTACAGAGATTAATTTCACAAAAATTATCAAATCACTAGAATAATCAAATGAATCAATAACGAATAATTCCACAGAATTTATCAAATGATTAGAATAATCAAGAGAAGTAGAAATTTACAATAATTAAAATAAACTCTTTGCAAAGAGATTTAGAGATGCATATTGTATATCTGAATTACCTCAAATCAATCTCCTCCGTGTCCAACACTCAAATCTCAATATTTCTCCTTGCATCTCCAAAAATGATATATCATAATTCGAAGGCATAAGGTATGTAAAGTTTGAAAAAATCTACAACTCTTCTCCTAAATAAAAATTCTATCTCCCACTCTAAATACTTCCGATCCCAACTCAATATTTTTATAATTTATGAGAGAACAATATGAGAGAGAGAGAGAGAGAGAGAAAGAGAGAGAGGCATAGGATGATGGGAAAAGAGTTTCAAATTTCAACTTAAACAATGGGAGACTACTTCGCCTCGAAAAAAACTTGGAGCCAAAGAAAGGGAAAAAAATATAAAATGAAAGAAAGAAGCAAGGACAAAGAAATGATGGCAAATCAAATAAGAAAAGATAATTTACTTGGAGGAAAAGAAAAGTTGCTTGGAGGGAAAGAAAAGAACATTTGCTTGGAGGGAAAGAAAAGAAACATGGCATGGCACCCATGTGAATTTTGTTTGGAGCGCAAGCAAAATAAAACTGAATATAAAACCTAAGTGATGTATAAAATGAAGAGGTAGAGATAAAACAAGTTAAGTTTTATTTGAAATTCTCACCACCAAACTACTATAATAAATCACCAATTCCTCCCATTAAAATATTAAAACTTTAAAAATACTGAATTTCATACTTTTAACATTTCCGGGTTAAAATTTTGGGTTTTGGCTGTTCGAACTTGTTTTGGGATGCGAAATCAAATTCTGGGTTTTTTGGGCAAAATCTTTTGTGCGGATTTGGAAACCGCTCGAGCAGAATCACACAGGGCTTTTTTGGGTTTTCTGGGCAGAAACTGCTAATGTGCATTTTGGATCCTGCTTGAGTGGATTTTGGTGAAAAAATTTATGGGTTTCTCTGGAGCAAATCACCTATGGAGACACAGAATCCGCTTGTGTGGATTTAAGATTCTGCTCGTACGAAATTCAAACTGCTCGTGAAGATTTCGACACGTTTGTCTCGAACTTTGAGCTCTTTTCCTCAAAACTAATGCCAAAAATGTGTTCGAGTCACTTTTTCACTTATCTCTCTCTCTCTCTCTCTCAATACTCATCTTTTCTCTTCCTTTCCTCAACAAACAGACCCAAATCCAAACTTCTCTTTAAGATTTAACTAAAATCTTCAAGAATTTGAGAGGGCTTTTTACACCAAATCGAAGAGGGCGGTGAGGGCTACGTTTACACCGATTGAATCGAGTTTTCATCAATGTTGAGCTTTACGGTGTTCATCTCTTTCCTCTTCAAAGCTTGAGGTAGGGATATTCTTTGAGTTATATATATATATGTATGTATGTTTTTACAAGTCTATGCTTGTTTGAAGTATTTCTTACATGTTAGGATCATGATTTTGGATTGATGAATCCTAGATGATATTAAAAGTGGATTTTCTCTATTTTTCCCAAAGCTTTTTAGAGTATGTGCTATGTTTAAAGTATGGGTGTTGGTTTGGAAAAATCTTTTAAAAAATGGAACAAAAACCTAGTTTTGGTGGAAACCCTAAAATTTGGAGATTTTGAAAAAATGTTGAGATATTGTGAAATTCATGCTTGATAAATTGTTATGTGAATAAATGATGGAGAAATTTTTATAGTTGTATCAAATGAAAAAATTTCATGAGAAAATGCGAATTGTTGATTTGGGAAGCTCGAGGAATAGCTTATTGTTGTTTGTCTTGAAAAGACCAAATTTTAAAAATGATGATTAATATATTAAAAATGCATGAATGATGATATTGATATATTATCTCTTGGAAAATGTATTACGATGTTACGTTGATAAGATATGTGGAAATTTGATCACAATGGGAGATTGTATGGTGGAATTGAAAATGGAAATATATTAATGCATTGTTGCATGTTTCGTTGCCATTCCATTTAATCTTTGTTATAATTGATTTTGAATCTTACATTGAAAAATTATTGCTTTGAGAGATGAATTGTTTTTTGAAACAAGAACATCTTGAACTATTTTGCGGTAAATATGTTGGTAAGTCTGGATAGGGGGTGTAGTTTGGGTATTAATTAAGTTGGCCAAAATGTCCATGGTGAAAGACCGAAAACACATGCAGAGGAGGTATCACGTGCCTTCCGGTTAGCAACCGGTAAAATGGTGATTGGTACTACTTGTTATGCCTACTTGCAGACACCAGACTAGGGATTACCTGAGTCATATTTACCACCCCTCGAGCTACCTTAAAGTTATTGAATTGTTGTGTTTTCAAATTGCATTGTGTACAAAATTTTTGAAAGATAGAGATATATATTTTTTAGCATGACCCAGCATATGCATTCATCTCAAGAAACTGTATAAAACGTGTATACTTTGTTGAGATCTTTCTACTGGGCTTTGTGCTCACCCTATGGGATTTTGTGCAGGAAAAGATGTGGTGATCTCGCCGAGTTAAAGGTGTGGAATGTATTTTGAGAGCACAAGACTCTTTCTATTTGTTGAAATTATTTTTTACAGGCCAAGGGCTTTACCTGTATGGGTTCGAAAATCATTTTGTGTAACCGGGCATAAGCCTTAGAATTTGTAGCCCTTGAGGGCATTGAATTGTACTTGACTTATTGTGCTACATGCTAGAGATTCATATTCTAGAAATGTTGAATGTATAATTGCATATGGAATACTTTTTGTAAATCTCTAGATTTTAATGAATACAAAGGTTAGAGAATTGGTGATGATGTTAATGACGAGGCGTTATATTCCGTATACATTAAGCATTGGAAGCTATTAATTTGGAAAGTAAGATTATGTCATTGGAAGATGATAAGTATATTTGTGTTAATTTCTTTGGCGTGTTACAACTTGGTATCAGAGCTACTGGGTTTGAATACTTGGGGCTCACGGGAAGTGGTCATTTTTCAATAATGGGTTCATTTTGCTAAATTAGGAGATGTTCCATGTTTTAGGTGTTATGTGATATCATGTTTATATGACTAGATGGGTATGTGATTGAATTTTTGGGATGTTGTTTGCATTGCTTGAGGTCTTATTAGAAGGGCACTTGATCAATGCTCATTCTAATAAGAATTCTTGGCATTTTGTGGGACAAATTTCATCATAAAGGAGTAATCCATTTGTGTTTATGTGATTAAGTGCTTATGTGGAGTGAAACTAAGTGTTTACATGAAATGGAAATCTATAAGATTGTTGTGATGGGCCGTGTGAGTTAAATTGTTAGCACATATGCGATTGTGTGATAAATTGTTTATTCTTATCCTTAATTAGGATGCCAAGCAGAGGTTAGATATGTGGCAGTAGAGGTGGGAGGCATGGTACCGGTCTATGAGGTTCTGGTGTAAGAAAAAGGGTTCAGCCAAGCTAATGCGGCTGAGCAAGCAGGCCAAGCTAACGTGGTCGAGCAAATGGGGAAAGCAGGAGTCCCAAAGCAAACAGTTCAAGCCACAATGACTGCCTTAGCTCGAGAAATGGTGGGGCTTTGACAGAGTCGATGAACATCTTAAGGGTGGAGAACCAAGCCTAAGAGAATGTCGTGGAGACAAGGGCGAGTTTTTTTACTAGAGAGTTCTTGTGGGTTAAGCCGGATGAGTTTCACAGTGACCTTGAGCCCAAGAAGGTGAATTAGTGGTTCGAGCAAACGATGAAGACAATTGAGATGCTTCATATCAATGATAGTGAGCTAACGATGACTCTGGCGAGTTACTACCTCAAAGTGGAAGCGAGCTAATGTTGGAAGTATGCTAAAGGCCAAGTAGGGCTGACATGAGAAGCATTTCTCATCGCTTTCCAAGACAAATATCTACCTCCTATAGCTAGGGAGAGACTAAGGCAAGAATTTCAAAACATCAAGCAACTAAACATGTCTGTGGTTGAGTTTGAAGCGGCCTTCACTAGTTTGTCCTGGTTTGCACCGAAGTTGGTGGCAATAGAGGAATGCTATTGTATAGAATTTGAGAAGAGATTGAGAACAAAAATCTTGTTCAAGGTTGCCAGAAACATGATATGAAACTATGACCATCTCGTGGAGGCGGCGGCACATGTAGAGATTACAGTGCTTGCCCACAGAAGGGTGGAGGGTAGCAGATGTTACCACCACTGCCACTATCTAACTATAATGATTCTAGTTTTGACCCGTCACTTGCTGTACTTCGGATTCGGGTTTATGGTTTCTAAATGTTGTTCATTGTCTTTTGCTCTTTATTCCTCCTTAAATTTCGTTATTTGGGCATTTTGAGTGTGTTTGGAACAGGTTGGTTACTTAGTTTTCAAACCTTTTGTTACCCAGAATTTTGGTCTTCCGCTCGAGTGGGCCTTCTTGTGCTCGAGCAGGATTTGCAAACACTTAGTACTTTGTACATTTGCAAAATATTGGAGGGGTGTTTTCCATGCTCGAGCAGGTGTGCGCTCGAGCGTCCCTTCTTGCACTCAAGCGGTTTGTCTATTGTCTGCAAAAGTACTGAACGTGTGTATTCTGCGCTCAAGCGGAACAAATTTTTGTGTCTGACGCTTGAGCATCAACTCTTCCGCTCGAGTGAACTGTGCATATATCAGATTGCGAAAGTGACATTTTATATCACTTTTTCATCCCCCTCTCTCTCTAAAACTTTCTAAAAACCTAGATTGAGACTCTCTCTCTCTCTCTAAACTTGCCTTCTCTCTACATTTCCACCTAGATCTAGTGATTTCTCCACCCTACTCCCTTTGATAAAGAGGTAAAGCTTCTCAAGATCTTCACTTTGATTCGACTAGAGTTGGATTTCGGCATCTTTGGGGTTTGTCTCTTGCTTGGCTCATCTTCTCTCTTTGAGATAGGAATTTTCTGCACTTTGTTATGATTTTTAACTTAGTTATTTGTGGTTGTGTAACAATGGTGGGATTTAGGAGTATTTTGAGCCAAACCTAGGGTTTGGATGAAATGTATAAGAGGGGTTTTTGGTGGAAACGAAATAAATGAACATGGGGTTTGAAAATGAAGTCATGTTGTGTCAAAATGGGTGATTTTGGTATTTGGATTGGTACTTTAAAAATGGGGATTTTTTTCCCTAAAATGATTATCATATCTATTTTGTATAAATGGGTGAAATTGATGTTGCAAGCATGGAATTGAGTGAGTAACGAAATAGATGATGGAATTGAATATATAATGCCTCACACCCTAGGAAATTTTGATTAAATTATCTGTCTTGGGATTTTATATCTGTTTAGAAATATCTGTATTGGGCTATCGGTGGAGGATAGCTTTGATTGTTGTAGAAACTACATGTGGATTAGGTAAATTGAAACTAATCACTCATTGGTTGTCATTGAATATGATTATGTGTGAATATGTTGTATATTTATGGTTATTTGGGAGGAGAAATTGGATGTACTCCATGTGTGATTATGTGTTTAAATACATTGCATATATATGATTGTTTGAGAGGAGAAAAGGGATGGACTCCATTATAATTAAGTTGGTCGGAGTGTCCTGGATGAAAGTCCCGAAACTTATACATGGGTGCTGATCCCGCAGATGAAATATTCGTAAAATGGCAGTTGGAAGTGTTTGTGTATGAATTGTGAAATTGTTGAACCATTGAGTTGTAGTCTCATTTGGGTTATTGAGAAATAATGAAATTGGCGCATGTATTAAAATGAATTGAAGGAAAGTGAAACGGAATATGGACTTGATGTCTTTATGAATATGTATAAAAGTGTAAATATTTTATCCCGGACGTTGTATATGCACATTGCACTTGTACCTTTGTTAAATCTCATATATTGTGTTAGATTATCCCTACTGGGCTGTGGCTTACCCTATTTGGGAAAAACATTTTCAGGTAATGATGGCATGCCTCTACCAAGGCAATAGCATTGGAGGGACTTTTGGAAAGCAAGAGCTTCTTATTTGTTTTATTTTTGTATAGCCTAGGGTGAAAATTGTACAAGCTAGTCTCATTTTTGTTATAACCAAGCTAAGACTTGGAAAGGTGTAAGCCTAAAGGGGCATTTATTTATGTTAAACTCTTATGTATTATTACCTTCATGTAATGAAAGGACTATTTACTCTGATTTATGTTGTTATTAATGAATGTTTTGGGTGGTATTTACAGTATTATTTTGGGGGCGTGATACTAACCGATCTCTGAGTCCGTCCCAGAGTAGGAGACAAGGACCTACTTGGTTTTAGTGTGGTTAGTCGGGGTATTTGAGGAGAGCTTGTGCACAGTTGGGAAGTACATCTAGTGCATCATGGTCGAGGCAGACTTATAGCTGTCAACAGGCTCATTTAGTTCAAACCTTATAAGCTACTTAGGGAGTCGTACTGGCTCAATCAATGATGCAGGCCTATGCTCCGAGAGATGAGTAGGTTGATCAGAGGCCACAAGGGTGCGTGTATGCCGTTACAATACTAGAGCAGTCGCGAGGATCCTCTGTGGTGATAGGTAATTTTGTTGTGTTCCATTCTTTGGCTAGTGTTTTGATTCATACGGGTGCATTACATTCATTTATATCGTCTTATTTGCTTCTGCATTGGGGTTAGAGATTGAATACCTGAATGTTTTCCCTAAAGATCTTACCGGGTTGCCACCCCATCGAGAGATTGAATTCTCCATCGACTTAGTGCCTGGCACGACACTAATTTCCATGGCGCCATATAGATTTTCACTCGCTAAGTTACATGAGTTGAAGATCCAACTCCAAGAACTTTTAGACAATGGCTTCATTCGCTCTAGTACACCACCTTGGGGAGTGTCGACTCTCTTTGCGAAGAAAAAGGATGGGTTGTTGCGGTTGTGTATTGATTACTACAAATTAAATCAAGGTACCATCAAGAACAATTATCCTCTACCCAAAATAGATGACTTATTTGACCAACTTAGAGGGTCTCATTGCTTTTCGAAGATAACTTGAGATCAGGGTGCCATCAGTTGAGAGTTAGGGAGGAAAATATCTAGAAAACAACTTTTTGCACGCGTTATGGCCACTATGAATTCCTAGTAATGCCCTTCGGTTTAACTAATGCACCTGCTTCCTTTATGGACTTAATGAATTAAGTCTTTCGAGAATTTTAGACCGTTTCGAGGTCATCTTTGTGGATGATATATTGATTTATTCAACCTCCGAAGAGGAACACGAGGAACACTTGTGAATAGTGCTTGACTTACTTAGGGTGCACCAATTGTATGCTAAATATGAGAAATATGAGTTTTGGTTGATTGAAGTAAAGCTTTTGGGGCATGTTGTGTTGGGAGAAGGAGTTACTATAGATTCTTATAAGTAGATGTCGTGCAAGATTAGGAACAATCTAAGAATGCTTTTGAAATTTGAAGTTTCCTAGGGTTGGATGGGTATTATCGTCGTTTCGTAAGGGACTTCTCTAGACTAGTCGCACCATTGACCAGGTTGACATGGAAGGGTGTCAAATTTGTTTGGAACAACTTGTGAGAAGTCATTACAAGAGCTTAAGAATAGGTTGACTACTCACCGATTTTGATAATTTTGAAAAGGGGCTTGGGTTATACCGTTTATTGTGATGTGTACCGAGATGGACTTGGTTGTGTATTGATGCAAAAAGGGAAGGTTGTGGCTTATGGCTCACAATAATTGAAAACTCATGAGAAGAACTACCCCACCTATGATTTAGAGTTAGCAGCAGTAATATTTGCTTTGAAGATTTGGAGACATTATTTGTACGGTGAGAAGTTTGATGTTTTCTCCGATCATAAGAGTGTAAAATACTTGTTTTCCCAAAAAGATTTGAATCTACGCCAACATAGATGGATGGAATTTATGAAAGATTATGACTTTGAGTTACACTATCATTTGAGGAAGGCCAATATTGTGGCCGATGCCTTGAATCAGAAATCTATGAGTAGTGTGGCAAGTGTGGCCATTCGGGAATAGGAAATGTTAAGTGATATCGGTGAGTTTGATTTGCATCTGGGTGACTCTAGCGAGGGTGCTACCTTATTCACTTTAATTGCTCAACCTACATTGATTAGTAGAGTTATAGAGGCACAATAGGGTGGCCGTGAAGTGAAGATAATCTGTGACAGGGTCTCCAATAGAAAGGAAGAGAAGGGTTTGAACATTCTCTTAGTTTGAGTGTGAGGTATCTAGGCCGTTTGTTTGTGCCAGAATTTGGTAGAGACGAGGTACTTTGAGAATTTGATCACTCACAGCTTGCGGTGCATTCAGGAGGCACAAAAATGTATCATGATCTTAGTCGTCAGTTTTGGTGAAGGGGTATGAAATGAGACGACACTTTATTTGTTTCGAAATGCCTTACTTGCTAGAAAGTGAAGGCTGAGCACCAAAAACCAGTTGGTTTGCTACAACCATGACCTGTAGCCGAGTGGAAATGGGAGCATGTTACCATGGATTTTATGGTTGAGCTTCCTAGAACACAACGGGGCAATGATGCCTCTTGGGTGATTGTATATAGGTTGAGTAAGTCTATGCACTTTATTCCGATGTGCACTGACTACTTAGTTGATTATTTGGCAGAGTTGTACATTAGAGACGTAGTTCGACTTCATGGGGTCCTATGATCATTGTCTCAGATAGAGATCCTCCTTTCATCACCCTGTTGTGGAAAAGCCTTCAAAAGGCATTGGGAACTAAGTTGACCCTTAGCATTGCTTATCACCCTCAAACCGATGGGCAGCTTGAGCGTACTATTTAGATTTTGGAGGACATGTTTGGGGCTTGTGTCCTTGATTTCAAAGGGTCTTGGGAGAGACACTTATTGTTGATTGAGTTTGCCTATAACAATAGTTATCAAGCATGTATCGGGATGGCACCGTTCGAGGGCTTGTATGGCCAAACTTGTAGATCCCTAGTTTGCAAGGCCGAAATGGATGATGTACCGATGTTGGGCCTAGAGATTGTTCGAGAGAAGACAGAAAAAGTTGCTCTCATTCAAAAGAGGTTAGTTGCTGCTCAAAGTCGACAGAAGAGTTATACCGATAAGTGAAGGCGACCTCTATCCTTTGAGGTTGGTGACCATATGTTTCTTAAAATCTTGCTTAGGTAGGGTTTGATGAGATTTGGTAAGAGTGGAAAGTTGTCTCCAAGGTTTATTGGATCTTTTGAGATTTTAGAGTGGGTTGGGGAAGTGGCATACCATTTGGCCTTACTGCCACAACTTTCTGGGGTTCACAACGTATTCCGTGTATCTATGCTGAGGAAGTACAAACCCGACCCTTCACATGTACTTGATTGGGTTAATTTGGAGGTAGATGAGAATGCCTCATACGAAGAGCGACCGGTCCAAATTTTTGATGTCCAAGAACAAGTGTTGAGAGGCAAGACTATACCATTAGTAAAGGTGTTATGGAGACAGCATGGGATTGAGGAAGTAACTTGGGAACAGGAGGTGGAAGTTTGTTCCAAGTATCCGGATTTATTTGAGAACGCTTAGTTTGTTCTAAATTGTAATTTTCTCTTGTGTTAGAGAGTAAATCGTTGAGATTGTAAACCACTTGTTGTTATGATGGTCATTGTCTTTTTTTAAGCACGAGGACTATTGTAGAGTTGTCACAATTGTTGTTGAACTTATGCTTATGATATCGTATTAGTGGTTGTTGGATTATGGCCTTGGCCCATGGAAAATTTTGATGAGATAGTGAAATGTTGTTGAGATTGAGATCTCCATGCTATAATTGATTTGTTGTTATTATGGATTCATTATTGTCATTAGTGTGGTTGTTACCACCTGCAGCCTTTTTGTTACTGTATTGTCTTTGTACTTTGGAGGTAGTTGGTGAGAGGTGTAACCAAATTTCGAAGGTGAAATTTCCTAAGGGGAGGTGGAGATTGTGATGTCTCAGGTCTTGGACTTGATTGGTATTGAGTAATAAGATAGTGTGCATTACTTTCGGCATTTTGTTTATTGTATTAGGTCGTTGAGATTTCTTTTCTACTCTTACTTAACCTTTCTTAACATTTCAGGGTTAAAATTTCGAGTTTTGGGCATTGGAACTTGTTTTAGGATGCGAAATCAAATTCTGGGTTTTCTAGGCAAAACCGCTCATGCGGATTTGGCACCCACTCGAGCAGAATCACACAGGGGTGTTCTGGATTTTCTTGGCAGAAATCGCACGTGCAGATTTGGGATCTTGTTCAAGCAGATTTTGATATTTGTGGGTTTCCCTGGAGCAAACCGCCCATGGAGGCACAAAAACTATTCGTGCGGATTTGAGGTTCCACTCGTGCAGAATTCAAACTACTTGTACAGATTTCGGTGCGTCTATCTCGAAATTTCAGTTATTTTCCTCAAAACAGATGCTAAAAACATGTTTAAGACACTTTTTCACTTCTTTATCTCTCTCTCTCTCTCTCTCTCTCTCTCTCTCTCCCTCTGTACTCATCTTTTCTCTTTCTTCTCTCTACAAACACACCCAAATCCAAACTTTTCTCTAAGATTTAGCTAAAATCTTTAAGAATTTGAGAGGGCTTTTTACACCAAATCGAAGAGGGCGACGGGGGCTACGTTTACACCGATTGAATCGAGTTTTCATCAACGTTGAACTTTAGGGTTTTCATTTCCTTCCTCTCCTAAGCTTGAGGTAGGGATATTCTTCGAGTTATATATATGTTTTTGCAAGTCTATGCTTGTTTGGAGTATTTTTTATATGTTTGGATCATGATTTTGGGTTAATGAACCCTAGATGATATTAAACGTGGATTTTCTCAATTTTTCCCAAAGCTTTTTACAGTATGAGCTATGTTTTAAAGTATGGGTGTTGGTTTGAAAAAATCATTTAAAAAATGAAACAAAACCTAGTTTTGGTGGAAACCCTAAAATTTGGGAATTTTGGAAAAATGTTGAGATATTGTGAAATTCATGCTTGATAAATTGTTATGTGAATAAATGATGGAGAAATTTCTATAGTTGTATCAAATGAGAAAATTTCATGAGAAAATGGGAATTGTTGATTTGGGAAGCTTGAGGAATAGTTTACTGTTGTTTGTCTTTGAAAGATCAAATTTAAAAAATGATGATTAATATGTGGAGAATGCATGAATGATGTGATTGTTATATTATCTCTTTGAAAAATTTATTATGATGTTACATTGATAAGAGATGTGGAAATTTGATCACAATGGGAGATTGTGTGGTAGAATTGAAAGTGGAACTATATTAATACATTGTTGCATGTTGCATTGCCATTCCATTTTATCTTTGTTATAATTGATTTTGAATCTTGCATTGAAAAATTATTGCATGGAGAATGGAATTGTTTTGTGAAACAAGAACATCTTGAACTGTTTTGGGGTAAATACGTTGGTAAGTCCGGATAGAGGGCGTAGTTTGGTATTGAATAAGTTGGCTTGAGTGTCCATGGTGAAAAACCGAAAACACGTGCGGAGAAGGCACCACGTGCTTTCCGGTTAGCAACCGGTAAAGTGGTGATTGGTAGTGCTTGTTATGCCTACTTGAAAACACCAACCTAGGTATTACCTAGGCCGTATTTACCACCCCTTGAATTACCTTGAAGTTATCGAATTGTTGTGTTTTCAAATTGCATTGTGCACAAAATTTTCAAAAGATAGAGATATATATTTTTGAGCATGACATGGCATATGCATTCATCTCAGGAGACTGTATAAAATGTGTATACTTTTTGAGATCTTCTTACTAGGCTTTGTACTCACTCTATGGCATTTTGTGCGGGAAAAGATGTGATGATCCCGCTGAGCTAAAGGCGTGGAATGTATTTTGAGAGCACAAGGCTCTTTCCTTTTGTTGTAATTATTTTTGACAATCCAGGGGCTTTACCTGTATGGGTTCGAAAACCATTTTGTGTAACTGGGCATAAGCCTTGGAATCTGTAGCCCTTGAGGGCATTGAATTGTACTTGACTTATTATGCCACATACTATGGATTCATATTATGGAATGTTAAATGTATATTTGCATGTGGAATACTTTTTTGTAAATCTCTAGAGTTTAGTGAATACAAATTTTAGACAATTAGTGATGATGTTAATGATGAGGCATTATATTCAGTATACATTAAGCAATGGAAGCTATTAATTTGGAAAACAAGATTATGTCCTTAGAAGATGATAAGTTTATTTGTGTTATTTTCTTTGGGGCGTCACAAGCTGATAAGAGAAAGCGACCTCTATCCTTTGAGGTTGGTGACCATGCGTTTCTTAAAATCTCACTGAGATGGGGTTAGTTGAGATTTGTAAGAGTGGGAAGTTGTCTCTAAGGTTTATTTGACCTTCTGAGATTTTAGAGCGGGTTGGGGAAGTGGCATACCATTTGGCCTTATCGCCATAGCTTTCTGGGATTCACAACATGTTCCATGTATCTATGCTCAGAAAGTACAAACCTGACCCTTCACATGTACTTGATTGGATTGATTTGGACGTAGATGAGGTTGCCTTATACAAAGAGCGACCGGTCCAAATTTTAGATGTTCTGTAACAAGTGTTGAGGTGCAAGACTATACTGTTAGTAAAGGTGTTAAAGGTGTTATTGGATTGTGGCTTTGGCCCATAGAAAATTTTGATGATAATAGTGAAATGTTATTGAGATTGAGATCTCCATGCTATAATTGATTTGTTGTTATTATGGATTCATTATTGTCATTAGTGTGGTTGTTAACACTCGGAGCCCTTTTGTTGTTGTATTGTCCTTGTTCTTTGGAGGTGGTTGGTGAGAGGTGTAACCAAATTTTGGGGGTGAAATTTCCTACAGGGGGGGAGAGGGGGAGATTGTGATGTCTCGGGTCTTGTACTTGACTGGTTATGAGTAGTAAGATAGTGTGCGTTACTTTCGGCGTTTTGTTTATCGTATTGTGTTGTTGAGATTTCTTTTCTACTTTTACTTAACCTCTTTTAACATTTCTGGGTTAAAATTTTGAGTTTTGTACATTGGAACTTGTTTTGGGATGTGAAATCAAATTTTGGGTTTTATGGGCAAAAACCACTTATGCAGATTTGGCAGCCGCTTGAGCAGAATCACACAGGGATTTTCTGGGCAAAAACCGGTCTTGCAGATTTTGGATCCCGCTCGAGCAGATTTTGGTGAAAAAATTTCTAGGTTTCTCTGGAGCAAACTACCTGTGGAGGCATAGAATCCGCTTATGCGGAATTCAAACTGTTCGTGCAGATTTCAACGTGTCTGTCTCGAATTTCGAGCTATTTTCCTCAAAACTGATGCGAAAAACGTGTTTGAGACACTTTTTCACTTCTCTCTCTCTCTCTATACTCATCTTTTCTTTTCCTTCTCTTTACAAACACACCCAAATCCAAACTGCTCTCTAAGATTTAGCTAAAGTCTTCAAGAAATTGAGAGGGCTTTTTACACCAAATCCAAGACGGCGACGAGGGTTACGTTTACACCGATTGAATCGAGTCTTCATCAACGTTGAGCTTTAGGGTGTTCAACTTCATTCTCTCCCATGCTTGAGGTAGGGATATTCTTAGAGTTATATATATGTTTTTGTAAGTCTATGCTTGTTTGGAGTATTTCTTACATGTTTGGATCATATTTTGGGTTGATGAAGCCTAGATGTTATTGAAAGTGGATTTTCTCTATTTTTCCCAAAGCTTTTGAGAATATGATCCATGTTTAAAGTGTGGGTGTTGTTTTGGAAAAATATTTCCAAAAATGGAACAAAAATCTAGTTTTGGTGGAAATCCTAGAATTTGCGGATTTTTGGAAAATGTTGAGATATTGTGAAATTCATGCTCGATAAATTGTTATGTGAATAAATGATGGAGAAATTTCTATAGTTGTATCAAATGTGAAAATTTCATGAGAAAATGAGAATTGTTGATTTGGGAAGCTTGAGGAATAGCTTATTGTTATTTGTCTTGGAAAGACCAAATTTTAAAAATGATGATTAATATATGGAGAATGCATGAATGATGATATTGTATATTATCTCTTGGAAAATGTATTATAATGTTACATTGATAAGAGATGTGAAAATTTGATCATAATGAGAGATTGTGTGGTGGAATTGAAAATAGAAATATATTAATGCATTATTGCATGTTGCAATGCCATTCCATTTAATCTTTGTTATAATTGATTTTGAATCTTGCATTGAAAAATTATTACTTTGACAAAGGAATTGTTTTATGAAACAAGAACATCTTGAACTGTTTGGGGTAAATACGTTGGTAAGTTCGGATAGGGGGTGTAGTTTGGTATTGATTAAGTTGGCTTGAGTGTCGATCATAAACGACCTAAAAACATGCGCAGAGGAGGTACCACAAGCCTTCCGGTTAGCAATCGGTAAAGTGGCGATTGGTAGTCGTTGTTATGCCTACTTCCAGACACCAGCCTAGGGATTACCTGAGTCGTATTTACCATCCCTTGAACTACCTTGAAGTTATTGAATTGTTGTGTTTTCAAATTACATTATGCACAAAATTTTCAAAAGATAGAGATATAGATTTTTGAGCATAACATGGCACATGCATTCATTTCAGGACACTGTATAAAACGTATATACTTTGTTAAGATTTTCCTACTAGGCTTTTTGCTCACCCTATAGGGCATTGAATTGTACTTGACTTATTGTGCCACTGTAGACACCCCATTTTTAACCGACCTCAAGACTTTGATGTCATTGTCCGTGCACTCAATGAATGCATATGTTTGTGCTCGTTTTGAGCGCTCGAAGGTCTCGGCTGAGTGCCTTGTCTTTAAGCCTCTAAACCCTCAGTGTTTTGGCCTTGTTTTTGGGCCAAACCTTGTTGCCTCTTGCCTGGAGGAGGGAAGGGCCTTGCCGACCACTTTTCTCCCTTGTAGGCCACTTGAAGTGGTCGGTCGGCTAAGGGAGGTGGTCGGTCGGCCACCTAAAGTGCCTGACGGCCAATTTTCTCCTTTTTCAGATATTTTATATGCCAGCTGTTGATCACTGAATGCATCCTCCATACATATGGAGGGATGAATCAAGCTTTTTGCTTGCTTTTTCTATATAAGGGGAGGTCCCTCCCCCATTTTAGAGGTTCAGAAATTTGAAGCAAAATTTCACTCTCTATCTAGAACTCTCTATCTCTCTCTCTATATATATATTGTGCTTGAAAGTGACTTTTCTTCATATATTTGTATACAACCCCTTAGTCAAATATCCCTATCTTGGAACTGAGGTTCCTTAAGGCTTGTTTGGAGCTCCTAAAGCTAGTTTTGGCTCAGGAGTTGTGCTGTTTGTAACTGTGCTTCAATGGTAAAGCCTTACCCTCTTTAAAGCTTTGTTTTAGTTGCTTATTTGGCCACCTTTGCATGCTAGTTTTAGGCTGGTTTTGACTTCTAAAAAAACTCTATTTTTATGGTTAAAATAGTGGTTTGAATTTTGTTTTGGAGTTAGGGGTGGTTCACCCTCTTTTGTAGCTTGTTTGCTAAGTATTGTGCCATCTTTTAAAGCTTTTCAAACAACCTTTTCTTGGCCTTTTAACCACTGAAACTCAGAGGAATTTCAGTGGTAAAAAGTTGGTTTTGAGGTCCCAAATAGGAGGGGGTGACCTCCCCTCCTTGTATCTTGTTTGCATGAGTTGATGGCCTAATCTTTGAGCATGCTTTTCTACCTTTTTGTAGCTTAGTTCAAGCATGTTTTTGGCTTTGTTTTGACATGTTTCAACTCTATTTTTGGCTGGTTGTGTCACTTCTTGCTTGTTTCTTACACTTGTAGTGTAATCATGCTTACTAGCTTATCATGCTTAATGAGTTAGCCTGCCATTCTAGCTTGTGTTAGCTCTATCTCAGCATGTTTTTGCTCATGTTTTAACATGCTTTAACTCTGTTTTGAGTGGTCTTGGTCATATGACACTTGTTATGCATGGTTGTAGTGCAAAGGCCTTTACTAGCTTTGAGTTTTAAGGCCTCTAACATGTTGTGCATGTGATGATTGCATGTTTTGGCATCATTTGGCATGTAATTTTAGTATTGATGGCTCTGTCACATGCTCATTTCCCTTGCTCTTTCATTGCTTTTTAGAGTTGCTTTGAGCCTTGCTTGTAGCTTAACATCTGAGCATGTGTTTCTACTCTTTTGTGCCTTAATTTCAGCATGTTTAACCACTGATTTGGCATGATTAAGCTCTGTTCAGAGCTGGATTGGTCATTTAAGCTTGGTATTGCATGCCTCTTGTGTAATGCTCTTTATTAGCTTTGATGTTTTTGGCTTTCAACATGTTATGCTTGTGTTGCTTGCATGCTTTAAGGTCTTTAGCATGCCATTCCAGCATTGAAATTCTGCCACCTCCATCATTTCTTCATTTTTCCATTTGTTTTGAGGGTTTCTTAGCCTAATGATTGTGTTTAAGCTTGATAGAGTTCGTGCTCAAATGGCTTTAACCCTCTTATGAGGGTTCCTCCTAGCCAAAGGCATGATCTCTCTCATGCCTTAAACCATTCTTTTGGTTGACCCCTCTCCCATTAGAGGACTTGCACATTGGACTTAAACAATTAAAGAATGGATTGGTAAAGTAAAATGTGTAAACAAAATGGGACAAGTAAAACATGAGCAATATAACATATGTGTGTTGCATTGCATGTGTTTGGATCAGACGTTAATCCAAACACAAGAAATGTGACACGTTTCATACTCGAAGTGATGAAACGTGTCGCATTTCATGGTCGTTGTCACCCTTGATCATGCATGATAGGGTGGTGACCCTTTGAGTCTTATGTGCGCATTCACTAAGCTTGTACAAGCTTGGTCCTTTGGCTATCATGCATGAAAATGCTTGATTAATGGCTTGAGAGCCAAGTGCCACACTCATTTGAGCTTGAGAAATGATGAAGAGTGTGGCAATACACACATTTCCTTGCAAATACATTGTTGTGTCTTTGTTGTTCTCTGTTGCAGCAAAACCAAAAGTTTGGAAAAGCAGGTGGCCGGCTGGCCACTTGAGGTAGCCGACCGACCACTTTCACTAGCCGACCGGCTAGTTGAGGTGGCCGACCAGCCACTAGTCCAGTTTTGTGCAAAAATGATCCTGTTTTGGAGCAGAAACAGTCTGGAATGTTGATTCAGTGTTCGGAAACCAAGGCAAATGCAAACAGAGGCAACCGGTGGCAAAGTGATGGATTTTTCGGGAGGACGCAATCGAGCATGCATGTCTCTCTCGCCTCCAAGGCCATTACTTGCTCCGCTTTATTACCTTAATTAGTTAGTATAACTAATTATTCAAGTGTTGTAATATTTTAATTAGTTTGTGTAATTAGTTATTCAAATTCAATTGTGTTGTAATTAATTAGCTAGCAAAGTTAATTAATTCATTTTGTAATAATTAGCTTAGATTAGCTAGCTTAGCTTATTTATTCGGACCCTCCTTCGCGAGGGCATAATGTTGTAATAATTGTGCGTGTGTGTGTGCATGTCTTCCAACCCCACGTCTTTCTCCCTTTTACTTAACCGCTTTCGATGGTTAGTTTAGGGCACGTTTTGATTAGCATACATTATGCTTGCATGTTTGCATCATTCATTTGTCTTGCATGCACCGAGGCTCGGCGCATCATTCAAACTGCATTGTATTTTAATACTTATTTGAATACATGTATCAAAGTGTTGCGTATGCCATCTTAGATAGCCGAGCCTATTTAGTTGCATTATTGCACGTGTTGCATTAGGCATCGTTAGCATAGTTAGGAATCATGCATTTTTCTAACTAGCTTTTGTTTTGGCTTGGAGTACACTGTAAGTTTTACGCTTTAGCATACTTGCATGAGTGTGAGTGTTGCCATGATAATGTAGACACCCCATTTTTGACCGTCCTCAAGACTTGGACGTCATCGTTTGAACACTCGATGATCATCCATGCCTGCGTTCGTTTTGAGTTGTCGGAGGTCTCGGCCGCGCGCCTTGCCTCAAGATCTCTCAACTTGTTTGTTTTGTGTTTGGTTGTGGACCAAGCACTTGTGTATTTGCTTCTATGGGAAGAGGGTGACTTGTTTGCCATCCCCTCAACCCACCAGCCAAGGCTTGAAGCCATCGGCCTTGTTTTCTTGCCATCAGCCAAAAGTGTTGGTCGATCGGCACTATTTTTGGTCGGCCGGGCCTTTTTTTGGTCGATCAGCCATATTTTCTGGCTGAACCCTGTTCATCTGCTTTATGCAGATATTTTATGCCAGCTGCTGGCATCCACAATTCACCCCCTCCATACACGTGTATGGAGGGATTTGCCCCTTGCTTAGCTTCTCTTAGAAGCTTAGAATTTGGACTTCTATAAGAAGAGAGCTCCTCCTCCCTTCTCAGGGGTTCTGAAAATTGAGATAGGAGTTCTATATCTATCTATCTCTATATTTCATCTCTCTCAACATTTGTGTGTGTATTTGTGCTCAAAAGGGTGTTTTGTTCACACTATTGCACACAAACACCTAGCATTACACTATCCCTTTGTTGCTGAGGTACTAGGGAGTTAGTTTCAGAGTTCTTGGACTGATTTTGATCAGAAAAAGGTCCTGGTGTTGTGTTCTTGGAGGTATTCTTCAAGGGTGAGCATTCTTGCTTTAGATATCCCATTCTTGCTTATTGTTTTAAGCTTAGCTATTAACTGATAAAAGTTCTATTTTTACTTGGTTTAGACCTTTGTTTAAGGTCTCTTCTTGGTTTGGGGTTGTTTACCCCCTCCAAGGCCTTGTTAGGCCTTGTTTTAGGCCATTCCTTTTGGCCCTTCCTTTTAGCTTTGCATGACCTTTCTACCACTGAAATTCAGAGGATTTTCAGTGGTGGAAAAATGGTTTTGAGGTCTTAAATAGGAGAGGGTCATCCCCTCTCCTTGTTGTCTTGAATGCTTGCATAAATGGCTTATGTAGGTAGCATGTGTGCTTAGCTTGTTTTAGCTTCATTTCAGCATGTATTAGGCTTTGTTTTTCCATAATACACCTCTGTTTTGAGTTGGTTTGATGGCCTCTTACATGCTTCATGTACTTGCCTTGCAATCCTCTTATTTGCCTTAACATGCATCATGCTTTGACATGTCTTTCTAGCATGATTTTGGCTCAACTCCATGAAGCTTTTAGTCTTGTTGTAACATGCTTATACTCTGATTTTGGTCTCTTTGGCCATGTATGATATGCTTTTTATAGCCACCATGCATTTTAGCTTGTTAGCTTTGAGTGCCCAAGTCACTAGCATGCTTTACTTGGCCCATTCCAGTGATTTGGCATCACCTGTTATGTTATTTCAGTCCATATAGTATGCTCACATGCTTGCACTTATCACTCCTTTAATGCTTTAAAGGGTTTGTGTTTTATGCCTCATGAATGTGTCATTGTGTATGCCATCATGCTTAGGCCTTTGGGATGCCATCTAAGTGGGTTTTGGGGCTCATTCTAACATGTGATAACTCTGATTTTATTGGCTTAAGTCATGCCATGTTTGGTTTTGATAGGTGTAGTGTAACACACTCTTTGGTAGCCTTGCATGTTTGTATGTGTATTTCGTGCTTTTGTTTCATCACTTTGGCCACTGATTTGGGCCTATTTGAGAGTTGTCCATTTTGGTTTAAGTCCATCCTTTGCATGTTGTTGCATGCTAGCATGTTGCATGCTTGTTGTATACTTGTCCCTTTACATGTTGTCACATGTTTGCCTCACATGTTGTTACATGTTTGTCATTGGCATTGTTGTTACATGCTTGGCATGCTTACTTGTTTAGGTTGTATGCCTATTGCACATTGCTTGTTTGCATGCTTATGTTGCATTAGCTTGCTTGCATGCCTAGGTTGCATAGCATTAAGCATGCATCCCTTGCCTCTTATTTAGGTTGTATGTTTGTCATTGGCATTGTTGTTACATGCTTCGCATGCTTACTTGTTTAGGTTGTATGCCTATTGCACATTGCTTGTTTGCATGCTCATGTTGCATTAGCTTGCTTGCATGCCTAGGTTGCATAGCATTAAGCATGCATCCCTTGCCTCTTGATCAACCATGATAGAGGTTGGGGCCCCCTTATGTGTTGTTGTGCATTTCATTTGACATTAAATTGCGCACTTGGCTCCTTTGGCCATCATGCATTGGAATGCGTGATTGGTGGTCCGAGAGTCAAGAACCATACTCCCTTGAGCTCATGACATGATAGGGAGGATGGTTTTGCAAACATTGTCTTGCAAATATATTGCCATGCTCTGTTTGTCCTCTGCTGCAGTAACACAGCATTCTGCAGGAAGAAATGGTCGACTGACCATCTTCAGTGCCGGTCAGCTAAACATTGTTGGCCGAGATACTTACATATGGTCGATGACCACTATCACTTGGCTGATGACCCTATCTCTTGGCCGATGGACTCTCAGAATGTCCTCAAGGTGGTTCAGAAGTGTCACAGAAGTTGACACAGCTTTCAGAGGTACAAAGCAGTATAAACAGAGGCAACATGAAGCATGGTGATAGATTTCCGAGCAAAGCCGTCCGAGCATGCATTTGTCCCTCTTCCCGAGGCCTCTTTACTGCATTTTTTAGCTTAATTAATTTGTTTAATTAGTTAAGCGTTGTGTAATTAATTAATTAGCTTGTTAGTTAGTTAATTAGTTAATTTCTATTATTCTTTCGGTTCCTCCGTCGAGAGGACATAATTGTGTAATAAGCGTGCGTGCGTGCGATGCATGTCTTCCAACCTCCACTTCTTTCTCCTTTTTACTTACCTGCTTTCAATGGTTAGTTTTAGGGCATATTTCATTTAGTATCCTTATGCTCGCATGTTTGCATCCATTCATCTGTATTGCATGCACCAGGCTCGGCGCATCATACTAACTGCATTGTATTTCAAATTCCTACTTGAATACATGTATCGAGTTGTCGCATCTCACATGCCATTTTAGAATAGCCGAGCCTATCTCTAATTACATCTTTGCATGTGTTGCATTAGCCATCTTAACATGAGCTAGGATCATGCATTTGATTACTAACTAGTTCTTTGTTTTGGCTCGGAGTACATTGTGAGTGTTTATGCTTTAGCATTTTGCATGTGTATGAGTGTTAACATGACAGCATGCTTGCCATGAGGCTAATTGCTTATGTGATATAACTGCCTGAATGCCTGTGGGTGAAGGTTGGATTACTTGAATTGGAACGATTCATTAAAATCCGTGTTTTAGCCTACTTGCGAGTAGCAAACTTCAAACCATTTCCAAACAAATAGGTATGCGATACTTTGTTCCAAATTAGGCGATCTAGTCTATACTTGTGTGTTGTGCGCATCACATAGTAATTCTAGCTAATTAACCAGAATAAGAACGCATGTGTTTTCAAAAACTAGATATCATGTTTAGTACAGGCCGATCTTTGATCGGGCGAGCGGGGGTGCTCATAGATGACCTTCCCCAATCGTACCCAAGTTCTCGAGCCAAGGCAACTTTGGTGACGACGGACACGTGGCCTTAGGCACGAGTCAGGGTTTCCTAAATTCCCCAAAACAAAATATTTAGGTGGCGACTCTGTATCTGGCAAAGCAGTCCATGTTTGGCACTTCTTTCTTAAAAATCAGTTTTCCAAAACGATTTGCCGGATTTGGACTCTTTGGTGATTTATCGGTCTCGCATTGCACTTTACGGGATTAGATTCAGAACCGTGACATTTGAGTCCGAACTGTAGAAGCAAGGCCCCCAAGGGCGCATCCACAGATAGCATGCTTGCCATGAGGCTATGTGCTTATGTGATTAACTGCTTGAATGCCTGTGGATGAAGGCTTTATTACTTGAATTGAAACAATTCATCAAATGTGAGTTTTAAGTCCACTTTGCGAAGTGGCAAAACATCATGTGTTTAAGCCCACTTGAGGGTGGCAAATCCGCGTTTTAGCCTACTTGAGGGTGGCATTTTCAAACCATTTTCGAAAACAAACATGAGTTGTTTTGTTCCAATTCTTGCGATTTAGTCTATACTTGCTTGCTGTGCGCATCACATAGTAAAGTTAGCTAATAACTGGAATAAGAACACATGAGGTTTATAAAACAACATATCATAGTAGTAGAGGCCGATCTTTTGATCGGGCGAGCGGGGGTGCTCATTTCAGGACCTTCCCCTCTCGTACCCAAGTTTCCGAGCTGAGGTAACTTTGGTGATGACAGACACGTGGCCTTCGGCACGAGTCAGGGTTTCCTAAATTTTTCAAAAATAAAATATTTAGGTGGCGACTCTGTAATCTGGCAAACCAGTCCAATTTTGGCATTATTTGATTCAAAATCTGATTTTTCAAAATGATTTGCCGGATTGGACTCTTTGGTGTTTATCAGTTTCACATTGCACTTTGTGAGATTAGATTCAGAACCGCGACAGGTGTCCGAACTGTAGGAGACCAATTCGCGCCTCTTCGAAAGGGGGGCGCGCGAAGAAAGTTGAGTCCACAGCCACATGCAATAAATTCATATTCTAGGAATGTTGAATGTATAATTGCATGTGGAATACTTTTCGTAAATTTCTAGAGTTTAAATATTATAAATGTTAGAGAATTGGTGGTGATGTTAATGATGAGCATTATATTCCGTATATATTAAGCAATGGAAGCTATTAAGTTGGAAGACAAGATTACGTCAATGGAAGATGATGAGTCTATTTGTGTTAATTTCTTTGGGGCGTTACACTTTTCCTACAAAGTTATTTGGAGGAACAGAAATTCCATTGCCATGCCATTTGAACTTTTCTAAAAGGAAAAAGAGAATAAAAGTAGAAATGTCTTTGAATAATGCATTGTGGAATGATACCTTTCTTAAGTTTCTTTAACTTGGAGAGTACAATTTGATGCATGGAACTTAATAAGAAGCTTCCATGTATTTTAACCTCCAAGGCTGCAACAGTGATTTGATTCTCAAAAAATAAAATAAAATTTGCAATGGTACAAATATTACGTATCAAAATCATGGACACGGAATCGGGTCCCAAGTTATAATTTGTAGGGAGAATTTTAACACATTGAGACAGATTAAAAAATTACAAAAACATGTAGAGTGCAAATGATTCTGTGATAAGGTGCAAGTGAAAGGCTGTGGGGGTGCAAGTCTGACTTGAAATCCTTCATGTTTGTGTAATTTTTTTTTTTGTCCCACTAGAAAGTAATTCTCCTATTTTGTAAAATGAGTACATTTATTTATATATAGAATTAGATTGTAAAGAAATATTAAAAAAATTACACGCCATCATAACAAAGATATTGTAGATACCCCATTTTGACCACCTTTAAGACTTGGGCGCTTCATTCTGGAACACTCGATCATGAAATATTATACTGTTTAATCATTCGAATCTTCTGCAAAAGAGTTCAGTTTTGAGTTTCAAACCCAAACCTTGCACCCTATTTGGACCAAAACCTATTTTTCTAGCTTGACCACTCAAAAAATAGCAAGACCAAAAATGATCAACAGGTCACATCTTTTTGGGCGGCCCACCATGTTTAGTGTACCAGATATTTTGTAGCAGCCAGCTGCTCCCATGCACATGCTTTGGACCAGCTGTCTCTTTTGAAGATATTTCTGACGAGAGAAGCTGAAACTCTATAAATACAACACACTCCTCATGGTTTGGGGTTAGAAAAAAAATATCCAAGTGCCTACAACTTGTCCAACACACTTCTCACCTCTCTTGAAATATAGATACACAATACATACACCTTACAAGCTTAAACTTGAAGCTTTTGATGAGGTTCTCGAACACAATTTCAGTTGCTTGAGAGTATTTGGATTATGGTTTGTGAACTAAGAAAAACATCCTTTCTTTCAAGAGGTGATCTTTGAACTTTTTCACCATCTTTTCTCTCTCTTTTCTTTGTCTTTCATGTTGATTTCAAAGTTGTTTTTAAGCTGAAAATGTAATTAAAACTTTGTTAAAAGTGAGTGAGCTAGCCACCCTTCCATTGGCTAGCTAATTAGTTGTGCATATCTTTGTTTTCTTTCATTTTTTCTACATTCTTTTCACTTCATTTGGTTAAATTTCAGTACCTTTTTAGCACTATTTTTAGGTTGTTTTTGTGTGATATGACTTGAATATGGGCTTATAAAAGGGTCCTAGTCCTCCCAGCTACATGTGCTCTTACTTCTTATGCTTTCAATATCATATTTGTGTTGTTGTAAGTCCTCTCGGATTTGGCGTGTTTAGGATATAGCAGCCAATTTGTAGAGTTGATCATTTTTACCTTGTTATAGCTTAACTTGGACCCTTGTGGTCATGGGAGGATTAGAGTTTAGGCTTAGCCACCCGCCACAAGTTTGCTTATCTAGTGTAAATTTCTTGCTTTCATGTTATTGTTGTCCACCTTGAAGCTAGGTAGTAGCTTCTGTGTGCAAAATTTTGAAAAACTCTAGAATCGATCATTTTCAAAACATGGAAATGGATGTCTCATCCTTCTTCCTTAAAAAAGAGGAGTTGTCAACAACTTTGACAAGTTATGTGTTTAAACTTTGATAGATAACTTGTTTCTTGTTGTTTTTTCTTACTTGCTTTGTTGCTCCTAGAGAGCTCTTGCTTGAGAAGTGTTGAAAACTCTCTCCTAGTTCTACTTTGAAGCATGGAAATGGATGTTTCATCCTTATTACATGAGTAGGGAGATGAGTTGACAACACTTTTTGAGTTGTTACTTTTGGTCATTTTAGTTGCTCAATAATCATCACGTACTATCTCGTGATGTTCGATGATTTGTGGAGTATATCTACCTCTTTCTTGAATCATTTCATGATAGGAAGGAGGTAAGGACAATAGCTTTGTTTTGTGTTTAGTTAAGTCTTTTAATTTTTCTTTCAAAGATCGTCACACAACAACCTTCCTATGGTTAATGATTTGGGAAGCAAACCTACTCTCTCATTGAAAATCCTCATGACAGGAGGGAGCAGGAAGGATGAACAGCTTTTGGAAACCCTCTGTCTTGCTCTGTTCCAGTTCTATTGTAGCAGTGTATTCTCTAGAAACAGTGGCCGGCCGGCCATTATTTTGTATGGCCGAGCACTTGATCATGCCGGCCAGCCAAAAATGTTGTACAACAGTGGTATTTGCCAGCAAAACAGAGCAGATTTTTTAGAACAAAACAAAACTATTTTCTGATTGTAAATAAAGCAGCTTCTGGCAGCAAACAGAGAGGTTTTCGGAGCCCTCATTTGTGCGCATGCAACTCACCGCTCATTCAACTCCATTAAATTAGTAGCTTTGATATTTATATTGCGTAATAATTAGTTAATTAATTAGTTCATTCATTTCGATTTGTAATAATTAGTTAATTAGGCCATTTGGACCCTCTTGTGCGAGAACAAATTTGTAATATTTGTATGTCTTCCAATCCCAATTTCTTTCTCCCTTTTACTTACATGCTTACTGGGGTTATATGTAGTATCATGTTTTCGTTTCATATCATTGCCATGCTTGGCATCCATTTTTTCATGCATTAAGGCACGGTTAATCATTTTTTTAATATCATTGTCATTTCCTACTTACTTGAATACGTGCGTTACCGCATGCTTTGAGTTAATCTACAAGACATGTTAATAAGCTGAACCTCGTAGTTACATTCTTGTATGTGTTGCATTAGCCATTTTGCATATAGGGTCATGCATTTTTCTAATTGCTTTATTTTTCTTTGGCTTACCTCGGAGTACTAGGTGAGCATTTTTGGCTTTAGCATATTCATGTGTGTGATTGTTTCCATGCTTAGCATCTTACCACGAGGCTACGTGCTTACTCGAAATGAATTGCTTAAATGCCTGTGGATGAAGGTTATTTTACTTGCATTAGGGATGATTTTTATCAAATGTACGTACGAGCTCATTCTATCCTTTTAAGTTGTGTGCACTCAAAACCTTTTTGAAACTCACATAAAATCAAGTCATTTCCAAAGCAAGAGAACCATCTATACTTGTGTGCTTCACATAGAAAATGTTAACATAATAAAATCAAAACATGAGCGTATAATGTCCATAAAATTCACATCATGATTAGTAGAAGCCGATCTTTGACCGGCTAAGTTAGGTGCTCAATTGATGACCTTTTTCTTTCATACCTAAGTTCTTGAGCCAAGATACTTTGGTTATGGTGGACAAGTGGCCTTTGGCAGGAGTCACGGGTTTTCTAGGATTTCTCGGATTTGGACTCTCATTCATTTTTCTGTTTCACATTACAATTGTGAAATCAGATTCAAAACTACGGGAGTCTCAACTGTAGGGCTATCGTACCCAAGGAGACTAAACCCCTCTGAGGAGCGCAAAAAACCAGCTACAGTTTTTGGTGACTCTACTAAGAGTATTAGAGAACTTGACTTGAAATTCATGATGTGAACTTTATCCACATATATATGTTCTTTGCATTGCATTTGCATAGTGCTTTTAAGTCACTGTGTTTACCATCTGATATCCTGGACAACTTGCTGGAGGCTTGCCAAAAGCTTACCAAAAGCCTAGTCAGATGAAGGTTGTGATAATCCTGTCCCGTGTTATGTTAGTTAATCTTAATTATGATTGTGATTATGTGCCTAATATGATTTTGAGTGCCATTTATATGACTATATGTATTTCTGAATTTCTATCTGTTCATCATAGGAAAATCTATTTGATTCTTTGTTATAAAAATTTAATTGAAGGCCGTAGAGGCGTCAGAAAGTAGAATTGACTGTGTTTTTATGATTAGCATAATTTTTAGAGCCTACGGAGAAATTTAATTGGAAATTGATTTGGATTAAAATAATTACATCGTACTGATTAATTAAGCACAAATGCTTAGCCATAATCAAATTAATTAAGGCAAGCATATATAAAGGGCTAACTATACTTATGCTTACCATTTGTGAGCTCAAAATTCTGGATATACACTCTACAGAGAGAGAGGGCCGGTTCTAGTGAGAGAGAAAGAGGAAAAATTATAGAATTGTCTCAAACCTTGAGGATTTGGAAGGCTAGGCTCAAGAACTAGCTAGGAATTGGGACATTGGAGCTCCTAGGTAAGTAATTGAACTCAACATCATGAATTTAAGTTCATAATTGCATGAATTCTAGCATGTTATGTGACCAAGAACAAGAATTGAGTTGATGATGATGATTTTAAAATCAATATAACCATGCATGTAGGGAGTTTCCATGAAATTGCATAATCAAGCATGTAACATGTTAAATATGAGAAATTGAGTACTAGATCATACATGCAAGCATGGTTTTGTTAAGCTCCATGAGCATGAATGTCATCTATACCATTTGAAATGGAATTTGAGTCAATAAATTACATGCATGCATAATTCATGAAGATGTGTAACTTGATTTGATGAACTTTGAAGAACTTGAAATGGTTTTTGGAAATTTGGGAGATAAACCATGATTTTTTTGTCAATTGAGTTTGAATTACCCATGTTTTCATCCTAGGCAATGTTGTTTTGGTATCAAATTGCAAGTTTTGGAGCCTCTGGGGTTGAGTTTGAACCTTAAACAGAATTCTGGAAAACCCAGAATTCGACCTGTCCACTCGAGCAAGGAAAGTCTCGCTTAAGCGTGAAAATTTGGCTCCTAGAAGTTTTGCAGAAATTTGTACTATCGCTCGAGTGACAAAGTGTATGCTCGAGTGAACCCTGTTTTGTAAGACCTCTCGCTCGAGCGTTAGAAATATCACTTGAGCGTAAAATACGTGCAACCAGTACTTTTGCATACCAAAGGGGTCTACTCGAGCGTCCAAAGCTGTGCTCTAGCGGAGAGCCCTGTTTTAGAAATTTTGAAAAGTTGTTTTATGTTCCTTTTTCCATTCTCTTTCATTTCAAAGCACTCTTAGGCATGTACTGAACATTATAAATGAGTTAAAAGGATAAGAAAGAGGCCTAAGATAAGTAGATAAAATTAAGAACGGATTGAATCGTTTGTGACCCAATATGTTATGTAATGTGTAGGGTCAAGCGCAAGGACAAATCCACTGATAGAACACTGTGAGTAATATCTTAGTAAGAATGTATAGAAGTATGCTACCTTTTAAATGTTTACTTCTGTCTGAGTTTACGGATTTGTTAATTTGAATCAGATATTCATTATGCCAATGATTAGATAAGGTCGTTGGATCGTGATATAATTATGAACTCAAGTATAAAATGAGTATAGATAATTGGGCCAAAGGTCGTTTGATATAAATGATTGGGCCAAAGGCCGTTCGATATAGATAATTATGCCAAAGGCCATTTGATATAAATGATTAGGCTAAAGCCGTTTGATATAGATAATTCGGCCAAAGGCCGTTTGATATAAACGATTGGGCCAAAGGCCGTTTAATATAGACGATTGGGACAAAGGCCGTTTGATATAAATGATTACGTCAAAGTTCGTTTGATATAAACGATTGGGCCAAAGGCCTTTTGATATAGATGATTGGGCCAAAGGCCGTTTGACATGAATGATTGGGCTAAAGGCCGTTTGATATAGATGATTAGGCCAAAAGCTGTTTGACATGCATGATTGGGCAAAAGGCCGTTTGATATAGATGATTAGGCCAAAGGCCGTTTGACATGAATGATTGAGCAAAAGGCCATTTGACACGAGCGAATGGGCCTAAGGCCGTCTGATATGCCTGATATGTCTATTATGAATCTTCATTCATGTAACTTCCTTATTTGATATTATTCACTGGGCTTTCGCTCACTCTGATTCATGTGTATGTAGGTGAGCAAAAAGACGTCCAAACCCAGCCTCGGTGAAGATCATGAGAGGAAGTCAAGTTTTTGAGGAGTCAGCCCGAATATCTCACGCACGAGACTTTGTTTTTGTCTTTTTGTTCTTTTGTTACTCTTATACTATTTTGGTGAACACGTTGAATCACCTATGTGTATAAGTTTTTGTTTGGCTGACTGTATATCTGAAACTTCCTGGATGTATATGAGATATTAACTCTATTTGTATGTGTGGGTTATTATAAAATGCTTTTGAAATAAGTTTACTATGCCATGTAAGCACAGCTCATTGGACAAAATATTTGAGTCTGCTTCTATTTTGCCCCTTTATTTTTATTGAAACAAGTTTAATCAAGTTCGAGGCCACAGGTAATCTCATGATTATTGGTCGGTTATGACCTTAATCCACTGGGGCGGGTTCGGGTCATGACATAGGCAATGTCACGTTGGGTACAGAACCCTTGGCTCTGGGTTACCGCTGTACTGCTTGATCCTCCTTTCATTTCAGTGTTAGGTGTGAGAGGTCTATTAGGTAACCTTGTTGAGGTACCTTTTAGACCAATTGGCCTAGCGCATTTAGTAAAGCTTTTGTGACTTTTCCAAAATAGGACAGGATGCTTGCCCATGTGCAGGATATTTTGAAAACTACTTGTTTGAAGTAGTGAAACCCTAGATCATGCCAAAGCTAGGATAGGCTAACCCTACCGATTGATCCTCCTTTCACTTTTCGGTGTTAGGTGTGAGAGGTATATTAGGTAATCTTGCTGAGGTACCCTTTTGACCAATTGGCCTAGCACATATAGTAAAGCTTTAGTGACTGTTCCAAAATAGGACATGATGCTCGCCCATATGTAGGATATTGTGAAAACTACTTGTTTGAAGTAGTGAAACCCTAGATCATGCCAAAGCTAGGACAAGCTAACCCTACCCCCTCATAGGGGTATTTTGGTTCTCTTTACCTACTATGTGCTCTGCAGGGGATCTATACAGGGGTTACTGACTTCATATCAGTGGTTAAATTATATCTGTTTGTGGGGCAGAATTCAGTGGAGGAGTATAGTCATTCAGCTGTGATCATATCTGTTCTAATGAAATTGGGCAAAGGTGTTGTCTGTTTTCTCCTTTGCTAGGTAGTCGTGGAACCATAGCTTCAGAAGTCTCTGGCATCTCCCAGGTGCTCTGGACTCGTGTCAATAGACTTTGTTAGGTTAGAGATTTAGTTTAGGGACAGCCAACGTTTGCTTCACTTTCGCTGGTGGCAAGGCGAAGAAGGGCCAAACATGGTTCACCGGTCCCACTGTTTCGGTATTCACCAATTAGATCACCTCTGTTCAGCTCACCCTAAGCACGATCATCTACCCCTATCATGGCACAGCCTCCAACAAATCTAAAGCATTTACTGATCCATCTTTAGCAAACAGTAGATTCACTCCAGCACGATATGGCCGACAAACCAAGATCACCAACAGGTTCCAGCAATAACAACAGCTGCCAGCTACGACTTCTGCTTCTCATGCACCTAGCGTGGCTACTCTTATGCCCGGTACCACTGCCACTATTGTTGCTCAGGATCCACCGGCCGAGGGTGTTCCTATTCTTCTCGTCCAGGCAGATCCTATCCTGGTCCAAATGTCTAGAGCTCCAGTTCACCAGACTGAGGCACCTTTTTGAGTTCGAGTTTGACCCAACCTTGCTCAAAGTCAACAAACATGAAAAACTATTCAAGAAGGCACAGGAGGTTAACTCTATTTCCGATATTGAGGATGGGTATACTGAGTCCGCTAGTACTCTACCAGAACAGTTCAAAATGCCTTATATCGACCGCTTTGATGGCTCTAAAGATCCAATGGTACATTTACGCCTTTTTTCTAATATTCTGAGATCAATGGGTTTGACCAGAATGCAGAAGTTATTGCTATTTGGTAGGACCATGTCTGGTATAGCTACCATCTGGTAAGCTAAATTAGAGGACTCTGTGAAACAGAGCTGGGAGGACTTGGCTGAATCTTTCGTTGCCCAATATTCCTACAACACGCAAATTGAGATCACAACTCGTGATCTCAAGGCAACGGGTCAGGAACCAAAAGAGGGCTTTTCAGAGTTTGTTACGAGATGGAGGGAAAAGGTGGCTATGATGGCAAACAGGCCTCTAGAGAAAGAGCAAGTCCTTATAATTGTTAGAATTATGCATAATAGGCTATTGTAGAAAATAATAGCCCTCCCACTATTCAACTTTAAGGACCTCTATGAAATTAGGGTTCAAATCAAGGATGCCATCAAATAAGGGATCATTGTGGAAGGTAATGAGCCTATGAAGAAGAATGTTGTTCGCAGTTCCAATGCTACTACCAATGGTAGCACAGCTGCGAAATGCTCAAAGGTAAACACTGTCACCAGTCTCATCAAAAACACTTTTGCTGATAATAACCTAAAACCAACCACTTCAACTTGGCCCCAAGCCCGAAATTCCATCCTTTTTACATGGATCTCTCTCAAGCCTTGAAAATGTTGCTAGAAAAAAGACACTGGACCTCCTAGAACCCCAACCCCTTCCAAGTCCTCTTCCACTGAGACATGACCTCGCTAAATACTGTGCCTATCATCAACAACCTGACCATGATACAAACTGTTGCACCCACCTCCATTATAAGATTCAGGATTTTATTGACGAAGAGATCATAGCTCCACCAAAAAGACCTCAGGCCACCACTAACACATTACCTCCACATCTCCACCTAATCCATACACTACCATCCACCTACAACCCCAGCATATACATCACCCCAACCCATTTACCCAAGCTTGAGGTGTTCATTTCAGAAAGCACGTACCTGTGTATGATGGATGCACTTGAACCCTAATCATCTCAAACCCCCATCAAATACACCGCAGGCATCAATGGTTGAACCCACTACTTCTGAGCTGTTGAGCATGATTGAAGATCTTTAGAGAACTGTGGCAGATTTAGCTTTTGGAATCTTGGCTCTATCATTGACTGCATCTCATGCCAGAAATTTCACGTCAAAATGCTCCTCAATCTTGGGGCGAGCCGCAATTGGAAAGGGCCAACTTGATGCTATCTCAAATCTAGGTGATGACATGTCAATAACAAATGGGCCTCGCTCCGATATAGCCACCCAATCCTTTGACAAAGCTGAAGCAAGTGACAAGAAAAAGACTGAGGCAAGTATTGATCCTTATGCACATCTTTAGTGAGCTATAGAGGCTTTGAAGGTCACAAGGCTGAACAAGCAACAAGTACTTGCAGTTGTTAGAAAAACTGTGGATGACACTTTTGTTGCTCAGGTTGGGGGCATTTTGAATCATGGGGTAAGCCAGGCAACACCTGCCAGCCCCTCTATCAATACTTCCAAGACCAGTAGTCGCATCTTCAATCCTCTTTACATGACCTTATCCAAAGCTCTCCAAATCCTCATAGGACAAAGCCATCTTAAACCCCTTGACCGTCGGCCTCTCCATGATCGCCTTCTAGCCATGCATGATATTGCCAAGTATTGCGTCTTCCATCAGTAACTCGGCCATGACACTGACCGTTGTTTTCGTCTTCTCCATGAAATTCAAGACCTAATTGACAACAAGATCATCACCTCACCAGGTCCTACAGAGTCTATCGGCATTAGATCAATGAACTTTGGGGCTAATGTGACTGGTTCTGTGATCCAGAATGAACCAACTACTGATGGCGATCATTTTACTCCGGACATGGTGGATGGCACGCACTAATTTTAGCAATTTGAAATTGTTGTTTATTTTACTTTCTGAATCGGGTGTTAAGTCAGTCTTGTTGCGTCAGAGTTTGGTGATTTCGGGGGTGTTAACTCAGATATCACTGTCTTGTTTTTGTTTGTCTTTTTCACTCTTTCTTTGAGTCTGTTTCTATCTTTGAGCCAGTTAAGCCAGAAGTTCTGAATGAAATTGCAGTAATTTTCACCTACTTCTTTATGCCTTTAAATCATTGCATTAACCAAAGTTTTCAAAACTTTTTCCAAACCTATGATGAAAACAAAGAGGGAGGAATTCCTCGGGATTTGTAAAATTTGATCGATTGAGAGGAAGAGAGGCATGCTAAGCCCTTAATGAATGAGATCATGTTTGTTAATATGGGTACTGAGAAGGATCCTAGTTTGGTCCAGATTGGTTCTACATTGCCTTTAGAGGATCACGAGCGATGAGTCGCTTTATGAAAAGATTTCAAAAATATTTTTGCGTGGTCCTACGAAGATATGCATGGACTTAATCTTGAGGTTGTATAGCATAGGATCACCCTTGAGACTCGACCCCTTAGCTTTCAAACCGTGATTCATAATGTTCAACAATCACCTAAATATAAGACTAGCATAGCCGGATTGGAAGCAGCCCTTGAACTAGGAGCACTAAGGTCAGATGAGATCGAAGGAAGCTTACATAGTTGGATTAGAAGCAACCCTTGAACTAGGGGCAAAAAGGTTAGATGTGATTAAAGATTTAGAACTGGGTCATTGCTCAAACCAATAGAGATCAGCAAGAAAGAAAAATCCCAGAATTGGAGAGCAGAAAATTTGTTGCTAAAGGACAATCAAGTTCCTATCCATGACACTGGGGGCAAATTCAGACCCAATTGGATGGGCCCTTACATCATTAAGACTATTTGGTCAGGAACAACAGCCATTCTCGTAGATTCAAATGGCTTAGAGATCTCACAACCAATCAACATGGACAAGTTAAATTTTTCTATCCTTGAGAGGCTTGCTGGGCTGAGAACCCGGAAGGGCGACCCAGGTAAAAGTTAGAGAAAGAAAAAAATGAAAAAAAAGAAAAAAATGAAAGAAAAAAGAAAGTGAATAGAGAAAGAAAAATAGAGCTCACATGGTTGAAAACTCGGAAGGGCGGCTTTGGCAAAAGTTAGAGCACAAATGGAGAGAGTTAATACCCAAGTGCACCTTAACCCGAGAACTACGTAAGGCCTGATTCCCATCTTTGGGATACGTAGGCAATTTCATCCTAAAGTTCGGCCCCAACCATTTTTAGACTGCTTGTCTCACCCATGTTGACTAGCTTATCCTTATTCAATTTAGCTATCCTATCCATGTCCAATTGGCTCATCTTCTATTCCGTTAACAGATTCAGCTGCAAGATAAATCAAGTTCGAATTTGAAGTTGTTCATCTCAAGAGTTAATTCCATGTTGGTCGGGTAATGGCCATTTGTGAAAATAGTTTTTGAGGATTTTTTAAATGAAGTTGACTAATTTTCTCAGAAATTATTCCATTTTTCCAAAACCGGACCATTTCTTGGACCCAAAAAGGAAAATTTTTAGTGCTCACAGCCTGACTTACATGATTTCAAAACAGAAAGTCGAACAAGCATGTTAATCCAAACTTTTGCGTTGGTCAAAATTGTTTCAGCAAAAAGCTAAAAACAAAAAACAAAGTCAAAGTGATGAACTAGGGGCACAGTTGAGTCGGGTTTTCTGTCTTTTTCCCATTGTCAACACACTCGGCAGAAAAGGGCACAACTGAAGCTAGTCGCAAGGGCCAAAAACTCTCTCCTTCTCCAAGCAATGAGGTACCGAGCCAAGTGCAAAGCACGAACTAGAAATAGAGTTGGATATTCCACCCGCTCATAGGGTTCACAACTTCTAGCTTATCCATCAACCACACCTGGGAAGGCATAAAAAATAAGAGAGATTAAAGAATAGAGAGATGTGCACTGAGAGAAAAAGTAAGGAAAAGGCTTTTCAGAGAAAAAGCAATTGAGTGTCAAAGTGAGGTGAGAATCATAAATGAGAAAGGGTGGGAACAATACCTAGAGAAACAATGGGCTCCTTGTGAACCAAGAGATCTCCTGCCGGTGGAAAGCAAACATCCAAGTGTTGTGTTTGTGGTTTTTGTTTGTTTTGAGTATTGTTTTAAGTCGTTTTGAGTATGAATAGATGTGTTTAGGATGTTTTTACTTTGTCTTTCCTTTGTTGAGTCGTATTTTGTACTTTGGTCATTCATAGGCTCAATACCCGGTTAAGAACTCATTTTTAGTTTCAATTTCAAAAATAAATAATTTTTGTGCTTAGAGTGTCGTGCCATTCCCAACATGATGTGCAAAACATAATTCTTTCTTTCATAAACTACAGGGTCCTAACCCTGATCAAGAGAGAGAGAGAGAGAGCAACAGAACAAGGACCTATCTAAAGCTACATAGGTTCCGAACTACAAAGCAAAGGAAAAAAGAGGAAAAATTGGAACATCTGAGTTTGTTTCAACTTCACGAAAATTCCAAGATTGCATTCTGGGTACACCTTCTCTAATCTCGCCAGTTCTCCGGAGTATGAGTGTACCTCAACCTTGAGCTTGAGCTAACTTAGTCAGAATGGCGATCAAAAGTGCTCTCCCCAAAACCATTCCCCACCAGAAGCGCCTTGGTTGTGTTTGCAATGAGTTTCTAGGAGACCAACTGCGATGGTGGAAACTAGAGTTCGAGTGGCCGATGCCTAGAACATAAAGGTTTGAAATTTCTGAGACTAAAGTCTAGTTTAAATACCCAGAGGTGTATCCTAGGCTTGAAATCTGTATGGCAGCCCCATAGGTTGAGGTAGCTTGTATGCGCCTCAATTCTGGATACTGAATCAACCCAGTCTGTCACCCCGTTGGAGAATAGGGAAAGCTTTACATATAATTAGTGATAAAAGTGGCATTGGTGGCTTCTGCATGCAGATTTTACCCCTTGTCAACATTTGAGGGCCTTTGAACTGTGATTTGAAAGTAGAAGTTTGAAAAAAACAAAAGAGGGAGATCCCCGTCAGAATAGAGCAGTTCATCGCCACTCACCCCATGAGGTGCTTTCAAAAGTGCCGCTGTGTTTGTTTACTGCATTATCTAAATATCATCCGCTACATTACTTGTCACATACCGAATCATTTATCACACCCATTGCATCAATTGGGATCATGCGTTATCATGTATCATCTATCCTTTTATGCTAAAACACATTTAAGATCTTCCCTCATTTTTTCTTAGGACTCGTGAGACGCGATGCCGAGCGGTCTTTATCTCGAGGTGTGCAGGAACGCAACCTCGAGAGGGGTTTTTTTTATCTTAGGGCATGCAGGAACACGACCTTGAGCGGCTTTCTCAAGACCTCTTCTCATGATTTCAGCATGGTTAGAGTGTTCCTGAGCAGTTTTTATCTCAAGGTGTGCAGGAACGCGACCCTGAGCGGTTTTCTCAGAACCTCTTCTCATGATTTTAGGGTAGTTAGAGTATCTTAGGGTGTACAGGAACACGACCTTGAGCGGGTTTCTTAGAACATCTTCTCACAGTTTCAACGTGGTTAGAGTGTTCCCGAGCGGTTTTTTTTTTAATCTCAAGGCGTACAGTAACACGACCTTGAGTGGGAGGACCTCTTCTCATGATTTCAGCATGGTTAGAATATTCTTTCTCTTCTCACGATTCCAGCGTGGTTAGAAGGTGTCATTCCTCATAGGATTTCAACGTGTTTGGAATTTATTTTTCCTCTTCTCACAATTCCAGCGTGGTTAGAGGGTGTCCTTCCTCACATGATTTCAGCGTGTTTGGAATTTTTTTTTCCTCTTCTTACGATTTCAACGAGTTTGGAATTTTTTCTTCCTCCTCTCACAATTCCAACACGGTTGGAGTATGTTACCTTTTTTACGTGAGACGTAGTTCGGCCTACCCCTCTATCCATTGCATCGTACTTTATCTTGTTGCGTTCATCCTTTTTCGCATAAACGCATTTAGGATCATTATCATCCTATTGCATTGTTATTTCCTAGTAGATCATTACCCAGTAGATCATTCCTTACTTATATCATACCACCCAATCATTTGTATTCTTTTTGCGAAAAGACATAGTTTTGCATGTGCTCACACCTCTTTCATGTTGAAACATGGTTTTGTTATGTGTAAGCACTCATGCTGCGCTGAGGCCAGTATTGTGGGTGTAGGCACTTAACTTGTGTTAGGCGTCGTTTGGCTCGTGCCCACTTCTTTTCTATATAAACTATAGTTTGATTTTGCATCCCTATTCCTTTATGATATTTGTGTGGTAAGCATTGCTCGTGGTTTTGATTGTCGCATTACATTGTGTATTATTTGTATCATACCCTTGAACTACGCTGGTTTGATTCCTTACAAAGGGATACGTAGGCAACTTTCGAGTTCAACCAACTAGATCTGCATTTGTTTTGTCTGCCCAAGTCTTATGGCCTCGTCAAATAGGTCGTCTTTGGGCTTTGACATTCACTCACGTCATTTCATGAATTCGAGCTCTGTCAAAGACGGCAATGGTAGACACCCCATTTTGACCACCCTTAAGACTTGGGTGCTTCATTCTGAAACACTCGATGATGAATTATTATACTATGTAATCGTTCGAATCTTCAACAAAAGAGTTCAATTTTGAGCTTCAAAGCCAAACCTTGCACCCCATTTGGACCAAAACCTGTTTTTCTTGCTTGACTACTCAAAAAGCAGCAAGACCAAAAATGACCGGCAGGCCACATCTTTTTGGCCGACCGGCCATGTTTAGCGCACCAGATATTTTGCAACAGGCAGCTACTCACATGCACATGCTTTGGACCCACTATCTCTTTTGAGTATATTTCTGATGTGAGAAGCTAAAACTCTATAAATGCAACACCCCCATCATGGTTTGGGGTTAGAAAAAAATCTTCAAATGCCTATAGCTTGTCCAACACACTTCTATCCTCTCCTGCAATATAGATACACAATACATACACTTAAAGTTGAAGCTTTTGCTGAGGCTCTTGAACACAATTTCAGTTGCTTGAGAGTATTTGGATTGTGGTTTGTGAACTAAGAAGAGCATCCTCTGTTTCAAGAGGTGATCTTTGAACTTTTTCACCATCTTTTCTCTCTCTTTTCTTTGTCTTTCATACTGATTTTAGAGTTGTGTTTAAGCTTAAAATGTAATTAAAACTTTGTTAAAAATGAGTGAGCAAGCCACCCTTCCATTGGCTAGCTCACTAGTTGTGCACCCCGTTGTTTTCTTTCATTTTTTTTTTTTTACTTTCATTTCACTTCATTTGGTTAAATTTCAATACATTTTTTGTAACAACCCCCACTCCACTCTAGTCATGCTGCATGTATTACATGATCTTCTCCCGATATGTTGCATTTGCATTCCTTGACTTGTCTTGCATAAGTGTTACTCGCATGCTATGTTCCTTGTTTGGTGTGTGTTTGAACCGAGGTCATCTTGAGCCTAGGTCGCTCCTTCGATACTCTTACACCTAGAACCATCTTGGGATTCCTTTGGTTGACCTCCACTCGCACCCTGACATATTGGCCAAGATGTCATTATCTAGGCCGAGGTGTTCATCACCAAGGCCGAGATGTGTATTATCTAGGCCGAGATGTTACCCTTGAACCCAAGTGATCTTGTTCCTGGACAGGTATGACCTAGACCGAGGTGTGGCACATCTAGGCCGAGGTGTGGCACAGCTAGGCCAAGTGTTGTCCTTCCTAGCCGAGATCATTGAGACCTTACTTGCCGAAGCCTCGTTCTTAGCTGAGATTCTTACTTGCCGGAGTACCCTTGCAACCTAGCTTGTTGTAAACGCTTTGTCATAGTCTTGTCTTTTCAGTCAGTCACCTTTTTAGCTGAACCAACCAACCATTGCCACGTGTCCGAGCTGAGTGTTAAGTCAGCCGGCAAACCTAGAAATGTATCATTTTGTATCATATCTTTGTTCTTGAGGAGAGAGAAGCTCTAGAAGAAGAAGAGGAAGTCTTTAGAGAGAGAGGTAGATCCCAAGCTTGATTCCTAGAGTTCAAACCGTTTGATTTGTGTTCTGAGGTTAGAATCTTGATCTACTCTTGTTGCTCTTATTGATCATCTAGCTGCATTGCATGATCGAATCTGTTCTGCATGCCATGCATTGATTTAAAGTTGGTTTTAGAAAGAGAAGTTAGTGTTCATGTGTGCTTGAAGAAAAGCCTTGTTTGATTCGAAAGTTTGTAACAAGTTCCATGTTTTTGTGTTTGTTTTCATAAGATCTTCAAGTATGGGTACCCAGGTCTATGTTTTCGAACTCATGGCATGAAAATCCCAGATTTTGAAATAACAAGTTGTGATTGAGCATTCATGTTTTTCATGTTCTTTATGTTCATGTTCTTCATGTTCTTTAGCAGAGGGAAACCCAGATTTTCCCGACTTCATATCCTTGAATGTGGCCCTCGGGACCACATCTCGGCGAGGAGGTGTGGAACCTCGGCCTAGACCTGGTTGGTGCCCAGCATATTTTCCCGAGATGAGAAACGGTGTTTCATTTTGATTTGACTTAGTTTTTGAAGAATGCTGAGATCATCTGTATGCATGTGAAACTTGTTTGAAAGTGCATTCAACAGTCCTTGCCATGTGTTTGTAGGACTTGGACTTACCTTGACCCCGATGTTTGAAGAACTATGTGAGTGGTATTTTTAATAAAGATATGTTATAAAGCTTTGATAAAAACCTTGTTTTGCCTCGTTCGGAAAGTATTTATGAGCATGAATGACTATTCCTATTTTGTATACTAATACTATCTTGTTTTGATGACATTCTTGGAAAAGTCTGTATGTGCTAGGGGACTCTAAGCGTTCGTAGCACAAGTCCTTAGTGTCAGGGGACTATAATGCAACTGCACTCTTGTTTTGGAAGTCCGTATGTGCTAGGGGACTCTAAGCATTTGTAGCACAAGTCCTTAGTGTCCGGGGACTATAATGCAACGACACCATTGTTTGAGATATCTCCTTGTCTTGTCTTGCCTTGCCACTGACGGTTTTACTGCGTGGGTTTGTTTGTTCGGAATGTCATCCTTGTATTACATTGATGTTAGTAAGCATCCCTTGAAGCTTTGAAAGACTTGATAGATGAACTTGATTCATCCCATGTATTGTTTTGTTAAAAGATCTCGGATATCATTCATGTAAACCCTTTATTTCTTATACCATTCACTGAGTATCCAAGCTCACCCTCTCTATATATATGTAGGTGATGAGCAGGACGGCGGCGACGCCTAGATGTGTTTTGCCGATGTGTTTTTGGATTCATGTTTTGCAAACATCTTGAAGATCATGCTTCTTGGCTTATAGTTAATTTCTTTTGTATATGTCGGCTTGAGAAGCCTTTTGGTCAGGATGTATTTTTGCACTTCATCATATTTGTATTCAAGTTGTAAAGCTATGTAAAGATGTATGCTATTTCATTTGACTTATGCACAGCTCTTATGGACTAATTAGATTTACATATATTGCTTCCGCACATGTAAGCCCCATATATTATACTCTGTTGTGTGTGAATTTTGAAAGTAGGCCTTCGGTAATCTCGGATTACTGGCCATCATGGCACCATTCTACTAGGGGCGGAATGGGGTCGTGACAGATTGGTATCAGAGCACGAGTTTCTCACAGTACGTTATTCACACACCTTGAGTCCTAAAGAGCGTAGGATTTCCCTTAGAAAGATGTTAGGATTGCATCATATTGCTTGCTATTTGACAAGGTGTGCATCATCTCGGCATGACTATTTCTTATTTGCATACACGATTCTTGGTCCAGTTTGTTTTAAAGTTGCATTTTGCATACTCATAGCATCATGAGGAGAGGTAGACGACCAGTTGGCCGAGATCAATCAGAGGATGGACTGGACAGATTAGAAAGACTAGTTGAAGGTTTAACCCGTGAGGTGAGACAAATGAGGCAACAGAATGCTAGTGCTACATCTACCCAAGCCGAACAGACGAATGGCTGACATGCAGCTCCGTCTCCACCTCCTCCAGTGCCGCAAGTTCCTCCGCAGCCAGCCTTGTATGGGGACGGCACGATCGCCTTGATTACGGAGTTTAAGAAGATCAAACCGCCGAGATTCTTTGGGGGTATAGAGCCGATGATGGCCGAGGCGTGGGTTTTGGAAATGGAGAAGCTGTTCGAGATCTTTCCCAGCACCGACGTTCAAAAGGTGACATTGGCTACATTCACTTTAGACGACGACGCTCGAAGATGGTGGATGATGATCAGAGAAGCTAATCCTGGTTTAACAAGCATTTTCCCCTTAGCGTTCACTTTGGAGCTGTTTTACAACAAGCATTTTCCCCTTAGCGTTCAAGACCGCAAGACACGGAGTTTCAGGCTCTGACGCAAGGCAACAAGACAGTGGCAGAATACGACCGTGCTTTTACCGAATTGGCGAGATACGCGCCTCATATGGTCAGTGACGAATATAGGAAAGCTAGGAAGTTTGAAAGTGGACTGCGTGGGCCGATACAGGATCGAGTCAACATGCTCAATATGCCGACTTACGCCGAAGTGTTAGATAAGGCCATTCTGGAAAAAGCTAACTAAAACCGATATCAGAATTCAGGAGAGAGCCAGAGGAAGAGACAGAACTATGAGAGTCGCCGAATGCCGTTTAATGCCAAGAAGAAGGCGAACATGGACAGTTCCAGCAACTCAAATCGGGATGGTAATGCTAAGCCGATGTGTGCGAGTTGTGGGAAGCCGCATCTCGGGGTTTTTCGTTGGGTGACAGGAGCCTGCTTTGAATGTGGCGAGGTAGGTCACCGTGTGAAGGACTGTCCGAAGACAAAGATTGATGATGGTAAGAAAAATGGGAGCACCTCGGGCTCTGCACACGGAAGCAACGTCGGAAGGACACAGATGAGACAGGGCAGAGTTTTTGCTCTAGTGCCAGGAGACACCCAGAATGCTGAAACAGTAGTGTCAGGTATACTCTCAATTTGCTCTCAAGTTGCATACATCTTGATTGATTCGAGCTCTACACATTCATTTGTATCTGTTAAATTTGCCGAGAAGTTGAATAGACCGTTAGAATCCCTCGATTATGTGCTATCTGTATCTACTCCATCTGGGGGAACTATAATTGTTACATCCATATATAGGGTGTGTGTTGTGGTGATTGAGGGTGTAGAATTATTAGTTGATTTGATGCCATTAAGCATGACTCACTTCGATGTTATATTGGGAATGGACTAGTTAGTAACGAATCATGCATCTATTAATTGTGTTTCGAAGAATGTCACACTGAAACCCCAAACCAAGCCGAGGTTATTTTCCAAGGTAAGGGGGTAGTGTCCCCACCTTACTTGATTTCGTCCATTAAGGCCTATAAGCTAAATTCAGAAAGGGTGTCAAGGCTACTTGTGTAGTAATACTGAGTGATCAGAATGGAAATGTTAATTTAGCCGCATCCCAGTTGTTAATGAATTCCCCGACGTCTTTCCAAACGAATTGCCTGCCACTTAGTCGATAGAGAAATAGAGTTTACTGTTGATATCATGTCGGGAACACACCGATCTCCAAAACACCCTATAGAATGGCCCTGGCTGAACTTAGGGAATTGAAACTACAATTACAAGAATTGTTGGATAAGGGATTCATTAGGCGCGAGCACTTCACCATGGGGAGCACCCGTTTTGTTTGTTAGAGAAAAAGGATGGCACACTCCGTTTTGCATTGATTACAGAGAACTTAATAAGGTAACCATTAAGAACAGGTACCCATTGCCTAGGATTGATGATTTGCTTGATCAACTACAAGGAGCACGAGTCTTTTCTAAGATTGACCTTAGGTCGGGCTACCATCAGCTGAAAGTTAAAGTCGAGGATGTTGAGAAGACTGCTTTTCGGACAAGGTATGGCACTACGAATTTTTGGTAGTGCCTTTTGGAGTGACCAATGCGCCTGCAAGCATTCATGGACTGATTAACAGAGTCTTTAAGCCGTATCTAGATGAGGTTGTCTTATTGTTTCATTATGACGACATTTGATCTACTTCAAGAGTACAATTGAGCACGAGAATCATTTGAGACTTGCCCTGCAAATCTTAGAGACCGGAAGTTGTACGCTAAGTTGAGCAGTGTGAGTTTTGGCTTTCCAGCATTTCATTTTTGGGACATGTGATTAATGAAGAGGGTATCTCAGTCGATCCCAGTAAGATTGAAGCCGTCGTGAATTGGCGATGTGGGAGCCGAATAAATGGAAGAGTCGGGAGATGCGTACCCCAGAAACTGGATACCATTCGACTTCGTATTGCGTAATTAGGGCACTGAATACATTAACAAAGCCGAATAGACGAGGGTCAGTAGATCCGAATAAATGTACGGTGAATAGGATAAGAGTAGGCTCAGGCCCCGAGGCCCAAAAAAGTGAGTATAAATATAAGAACCGCAATCCAGAAAGGTATGTAAGAATCATTTCACTTAACTTAAAGAGAGAGTTATCTTGAGTGTCTGAACTAACTTGTCCGTCGGAGTGCTAATCCCGGCACCCCCGACCGGAGTTTCCTCTTTTCAGGTGACTAGCTGAGGATCACCAGCGCCTCCCAGGATCTGAAGAGTATTTCCAAACCACTTCTCCCACAATTGGTGCGCCGTCTGTGGGAATACTCAAATACATCCATGGCAGGCGCGACTGAAGATCCTCCGGTAACCATTGACAAAACCGCATAGAGAGGTGACCTCATTCCAGCCAACTCGCTTGGACAACAAATCATCGCAGCAAGACCAGCCTCAGACCTCTGCTCATCGTCAAACCCAACGCAAAAGACAATACAGGCGACCATGGCGCAAGCTAGGCAAACCAAACAGAGGTTGGACAACATCATCGTTGAGAACGAACGCCTTCATCGCGATCTAGCCTCGGAAATATCAAAACCCAAACGAACGATGCGCCAGGCTTCTGACCGACCATCGAGGGCAAATGATCGACGATCCCGGGCCCCGCAGCAAGCAACTGACGGCGGCTATGCGACAACAGATCCCCCTGCGGAGTTGGCAAAGGACGAACGTCTTCACCAGTGCATCCGGAAGGATGTAGTCGAAACACCTGCCCCTCCGCAGGGCGCAATTCCACTTGATACCGTCCACATGATATATAGCCTGCCTGCAGCCCCGGCCATGCACGCGATCCAATCACATTCAGGTCCACAATAGCAGCACACGCCAGCGAAGCGGCCCCGAGAATCGCCAAATATCACCTTTGACGATTCTGATCTGATCGGTGTATCACTCCCTCACATCGATCCGTTGGTTGTTGAGCTGCGCGTCAACCGGTTCACGGTCGAACGTGTCCTCATCGACCAGGGCAGTAACTCGGAGGTTATGTATTATAAAACCTTCATCAAACTCAGATTCAACGAGTCAGACCTGACTCCGGCCCCTTGTCCACTATTCGGCTTCAACGCCACTCTAGAGTACCCATTGGGAAAAATCAGCCTACCCGTTCGAGCAGGTTCCAGAACGGTGGACGTGGAATTCCTGGTCGTCAAGCTGCCGTCGCCGTACAATCTCATCATGGGGCGATCATGTTGCATACCTACCTTGCAGGCCGTCCCAAGCACCTATCATCAACTGCTTCGTTTCCCAACAGAACACGGCATTAAGCAAATCCGCAGATCCCAGAAATCGGCACAAACATGTTATCTCCTCGCCGCCAGAACGCCAAAGGAACTGCAAGTCAATTCCATCGAGGTGCTGAATCGGGAAATCCTGGATGACGTTGGGCAGAATCCAAATAAGAAAGCCACAGAAGATTTAGACCGAGTTGACATTGATGGCAGCCCAGACAAGTTCTTCATGATCGGCGCCTCTCTGAATCAGGCCGACAGGCAGCAGCTGATCTCTTTCTTGCTCAACAACCTTGACGTCTTTGCATGGACTTTGTACGAAATGCCGGGAATAGACCGTCAGTTTCACAACACCACCGTCTGAATGTTGACCCGAAATGTAAGTCGATCATACAGAAGGGCCGACGGTCAGCCGCGGAGCACACTACCGCCGTTGTCGAGGAGGTAGACAAACTGCTTGACGCCGGGCAATTAGAGAAGTTACTTACCCTACGTGGCTTTCCAATACAGTGGTGGTGAAGAAGAAAAATGGGACTTGGCGAGTATGCGTCGACTTCACGGATCTGAACAAAGCTTGCCCCAAAGACTGTTTTCCTCTCCCTAGAATCGACCAACTCGTCGATGCGACGGCACGTCACCAACGCATGAGCTTCCTCGATGCTTACAGAGGCTACCATCAAATCGCCATGCATCCAGATGACCAGGACAAAACATGCCTTCCTCACCCCAGAGGAACCTATTGCTACAAAGTTATGCCCTTTGGGCTGAAGAATGCAGGGGCAACCTATCAAAGATTGGTCACTGCCATGTTCAAAGAGCAGAACTTGGCACACTATGGAAGTATATATAGATGATATGGTGGTCAAGTCCAAAGAAGAAAAGAATCATATAGCCGATCTAGAAAAGACATTCAGCATCTTATGCAAATACAGAATGAAACTGAACGCTTCCAAGTGTGCGTTTGGAATCGGCTCTGGCAAATTCCTGGTTACACATCGTCAATCACCGAGGAATTGAAGCCAACCCGAGGCAGGTCAGAGCAATTTTGGAACTCGGCTCCCCCCGTTCGGTAAAAGAAGTCCAAAAGTTGATGGGGATGGCCGCTGCACTTAACAGATTCATCAGCCGGTCTACAGATCGCTGCCGACAATTCTTTCAAACATTACGGCAAGGGTAAGGCTTTTGAATGGTCCGCCGAATGTGAAGCAGCCTTCAATGGGCTCAAGACCTACCTCCGTTCAGTACCTCTCTTGACAACACCCGCCGCTGGTGACCCCCTCATCCTATATCTGGCAGTTTCCGATAGGGCAGTCAGCGCCGTACTGTTAAAAGAGGAGGAGGGTGAGCAACGACCAGTGTATTATGTGAGCAAGGCAATGGTTGACGCCGAAACACGCTACCTTCCTCTAGAAAAACTTATCTTAGCCCTAGTCATGGCGGCAAGAAAATTGATGCATTACTTCCAGGGACATAGCATTGGGGTGCTAACAGATTATCCCCTCCGGTCAGTACTACGGAGTGCAGAAGCATCGGGACGTGTTTCAAAATGGGCTCTTGAACTCGGCCAATACGACATTCGGTTTTTACCTAAAACTACAATCAAGGGGCAGGTGTTGGCCGACTTTGTTGCCGAATTTACCGGCGAGCTTGCCAACTTCAAGCTTGATGTTCGACCAAAGGCCGAGGTTCTACCAAAGCCGAACTGGAGAATTTATGTCGGGGATATTTGGCAATTATACTGTGATGGATCTTCTAACCAAAGGGGCAGTGGCGCCGGAGTTGTAATCATGTCTCCAGATGGCGCAGTGATCGAACAGGCCGTCAAACTTGGCTTTGAAGCATCAAATAACGAAGCCGAATACGAAGCCCTTCTAGCCGGCCTGCGGAATGCGCACCTTCTCGGCGCTCGGCGTCTACTTGTGTTTTGTGATTCAAAGTTGGTAATCAATCAGTTGAAAGGGGAATATGCGGCAAGAAATGACCGTATGGCGGCCTACATGAAAACGGCCAATTCCTTACTGGCAAAATTCGACCATCATGAACTGAACCAATAACGCGCGATCAGAACACACACGCGGACGCCTTGGCATGCTTAGCCTCCGCCATCAATTCTGAAATCAAACGGACCATCGAAGTAGGTTTCATCCCGGAGCCGAGTATTGGCCCTTCGGAGGAAATCCATGTCAATGTCATAGAATCCACACCAAGCTGGATGGACCCCATTGCTGCATTCCTCTCTTCTGAACAACTCCCAGAGGACAAAAAAGAAGCACACAAGCTGCGAAATAAAGCCCTGCATATTATCTGGATCCACAAGGAGGACTTTACAAAAAGTCCCTCTCTGGTCCATATTTGGAATGCGTACACCCCGACAAAGTGGAAGAGCTTCTGACAGAGATACATGAGGGCAGTTGCGATGCCCATTATGGCGGACACTCCCTGGCCCATCGAGCTATAACGCAGGGGTATTATTGGCCGACAATGAGGGCTGACGCGGAGTTAGTGTAAAAAAGTGCGAACAGTGCCAAAAGTTCTCCCCATTAACCCATCTGCCTGCCGAAGAGTTGAACTCTATCACCAGCCCCTGGCCGTTTGCTCAATGGGGACTTGATATCGTAGGACCATTGCCCAGGGCCCCCGGAACAAACGATTCTTAATCGTCGCGACAGACTACTTCACAAAATGGGTCGAAACGGAGGCTCTGACACATATACAAGATGCCGACATTAAACGCTTTGTATGGAGAAACATCATAACACGATTCGGCATTCCGAGAGCTCTGATCTCAGACAATGGCACCCAGTTTGATTGTGGCGTGTTATGCAGCAAATATGGCATTCGGCCTTACTTCTAGACACCGGCCTACCCACAAAGCAATGGTCAGGCCGAAGCCTCTAACAAATCCATCTTGGACGGCATTAAAAAGAGACTGGAAAAAGCTAAAGGCAAATGGGTAGAAGAATTGCCGAGTGTATTGTGGGCTCATCGTACTACGCCAAGGAGATCCACCGGAGACACGCCGTTTGCTCTATGCTTCGGAACCCAGGCAATCTTACCCCTGGAAATCGGACTCCCAACCCTGAAATCGCAAGTTTTTGGCACGGGCCGAAACGACATGATGCTCACCCTAGATCTGATTCTCATTGAAGAACGAAGAGACCGCGCCTTGGCATCCATGGCACGCTACCAGCAACAGCTCGCCAAGTCGTACAATCAGCGAGTTCAGTTGTGCCGATACACGCCAGGCGAGCTTGTCCTAAAGAAGGTGCTTCCAGCCGACTGAAGACCGGCCGATGGAAAACTAGGTCCAAACGGGGATGGCCCCTATCAAATTGAATCCATCGCAGGAACAGGGGCATATCGGCTCTCAGACATGACAGGAAGAAGCCTGCCACGGCCCTGGAATTCTACACATTTGCGTAAATTCTATCATTGACCCGACTTGTGGGCTTGATACTTGTACGTGTTCCATTTTTGTAATACAAAGTTTCTCGTTTTCCCAAGCCTTGATTAATAAGGTCCGATTAAGCCTTCCAAGGCCAAAAAAAAAAAAACAAAAAGACTCCGGATTCGGAGCGCCCTTCGTGGATATCACGATTGGCCAAAAAAGACTCTGGATTCAGAGCGCCCTTCATGGATATCACGATTGGCCAAAAAAGACTCCGGATTCGGAGCGCCCTTCATGGATATCACGATTGGCCAAAAAAAAAGACTCTAGATTCGGAGCACCCTTCGTGGATATCACGATTGGCTAGAAAAGACTCCGGATTCAGAGCGCCCTTCGTGCATATCCCGACTGGCCTTTCTGAGGTTTGTAATCGGACCACTTGACTGGCCGAATAAGTATTCAATAAAAATCATTCGTAATTCACATCGGCCAATCCGCGTCCAAACATTTACGCCATACAACACAAAACTTGCCAGAAGGATGAAGTAATACGATTAATTAAACACACAACATGTCAAGACCAAATACAAACGTTGAAAAGAAAAGAAATTCTATTTATTCAGCGCAATGTCTATTCAACCGACACCTTCATCGTCGCTCCTCTCAATTTCGAAGTTGGGATAAGGAAAGTGATGGCGATGATACAGGGGTAAGGCAGAATCAATTCCCGCAGCTTCGAGGGATTCCTCGTTCTGAAGGGCCTTGATCCAGCCGTGCTTGAATCCACGATTTTCACACCGACAGACCTCCTCGGCAAGGTCTTGTTTGGTCTTCTCTATCCCGAACTTCAGGCCATCCTAAAATCCCTTTTCATAACCCGAGGTCTGTTGGGTTCCTCTCCCCGCACCAACCAATTTAGATTGATCGGTCATAACTAACGACGCGTCGCTCGAACATTCTTCAGTTCCCGAAGCTCACGCTCAGCCTTTTCCACGCGAACCTCCGAACTGTGATTCCTTTCATCCTTTCTCTCGCTCTCGCGTCTCGCTTCTCGCAGACGCATACCAACTTCGTAGGCAGTATATAGTCCTTTCACGGCCTTGTGGATGCCGTCTCGAAATACTTCGAAATCTCGATGTCCGACCATCGATTATTGGACTTCCGGCGGAAATATCTGTCGAGCGAACTCAACTGCCACATCTGGGTCTTTGATGATAGAGTCTGCCTCAGTCATTGGTCTATTCCTCACAGAAACTGCAAAACTTAACGGACGTGGCGTCGCTTCAAGCTCAATTCTAGTTTGCCTATCCATTTGGGGCGATCTGCTTCGATGACTAAGGGACTGCTGTGTTACCCGATCCATTGGAAGTTCTTCTTCCCGGACGTATAGGCTCACTTTTGCAACTCATTGCGACGTCTGATTCAGTCAATCTTTGTCCCTCCTCAGTTCCCTAAATAAATAGTAGGGCCTCTGGCGTGCATCCGCTCCATTTATCCTTCAATATTTGCAGCCTTCTCGAGGCAGCGTTAGCAATCCCAAACGTCAACAGTCGGATGCTAACCGTCCAGCGCACGAGTCAGGCCCATTCGGCTTCCCAAGATCGCGCCCTGACCAAGGCAAGGGTAGATTTCTTAATCTTATCGGCCGAGTTTTCAAGTGCAAATGGCCGACCAGTCTGTGCCTTTGCCAGCCCGCGAGTCAGGCCCATTCGGTTTCCCAAGGCCCATTCGGCTTCCCAAGATCGCGCCCTGATCAAGGGCAGATTACTTAATCTTATCGGCCGAGTTTTCAAGTGCAAACGGCTGACCAGTCTGTGCCTTTGCCAGCCCGCGAGTCAGGCCCATTCGGCTTCCCAAGCTCGCGCCCTGACCAAGGCAAGGGCAGATTGCTTAATCTTATCGGCCGAGTTTTTAAGTGCAAACGGCCGACCAGTCTGTGCCTTTGCCAGCCCGCGAGTCAGGCCCATTCGGCTTCCCAAGATTGCGCCCTGACCAAGGCGAGGACAGATTTCTTAATCTTATCGGCCGAGTTTTCAAGTGCAAGCAGCCGACCAGTCTTTGCCTTTGCCAGCCCGCGAGTCAGGCCCATTCGGCTTCCCAAGATCGCGCCCTGACCAAGGCAAGGGCAGATTTCTTAATCTTATTGGCCGAGTTTTCAAGTGCAAACGGCCGACCAGTCTGTGCCTTTGCCAGCCCGCGAGTCAGGCCCATTCGGCTTCCCAAGCTCACGCCCTGACCAAGGCAAGGGCAGATTGCTTAATCTTATCGGCCGAGTTTTCAAGTGCAAACGGCCGACCAGTCTGTGCCTTTGCCAGCCCGCAAGTTAGGCCCATTCGGCTTCCCAAGCTCGCGCCCTGACCAAGGCAAGGGCAGATTGCTTAATCTTATCGGTCGAGTTTTCAAGTGTAAACGGCCGACCAGTTGTGCCTTTGCCTGCCCGCGAGTCAGGCCTATTCGGCTTCCCAAGATCGCGCCCTGACCAAGGCAAGGGCAGATTTCTTATCGGCCGAGTTTTCAAGTGCACTCGGCCGACCAGTCTGTGCCTTTGCCAGCCCGCGAGTCAGGCCCATTCGGCTTCCCAAGCTCGCGCCCTGACCAAGGCAAGGGCAGATTGCTTAATCTTATCGGCCGAGTTTTCAAGTGCAAACGGCCGACCAGTCTGTGCCTTTGCCAGCCCGCGAGTCAGGCCCATTCGGCTTCCCAAGATCACGCCCTGACCAAGGCAAGGGCAGATTTCTTAATCTTATCGGCCGAGTTTTCAAGTGCAAACGACTGACTAGTCTGTGCCTTTGCCAGCCCGCTAGTCAGGCCCATTCGGCTTCCCAAGCTCGCGCCCTGACCAAGGCAAGGGCAGATTGCTTAATCTTATTGGCCGAGTTTTCAAGTGCAAACGGCCGACCAGTCTGTGCCTTTGCCAGCCCGCGAGTCAGGCCCATTCGGCTTCCTAAGATCGCGCGCTGACCAAGGCAAGGGCAGATTTCTTAATCTTATCGGCCGAGTTTTCAAGTGCAAACGGCCGACCAGTCTGTGCCTTTGCCAGCCTGCGAGTCAGGCCCATTCGGCTTCCCAAGATCGCGCCCTGACCAAGGCAAGGGCAGATTTCTTAATCTTATCGGCCGAGTTTTCAAGTGCAAACGGCCGACCAGTTTGTGTCTTTGCCAGCTTGCGAGTCAGGCCCATTCGGCTTCCCAAGCTCGCGCCTTGGCTAAGGCAAGGGCAGCTTTATTAAGCAAGCCAATTTATTAAGCAAGCCAAAAACAAAACAAAATATATAAATAGCATTCAACATTTTTTGAGCACAACTCACGTTTTATATATATACTCATGACTGTAGCAACAGATGAACAACACTAAATTAAAAACTGTAAAAGTACATTTGACAAATTAAAAACTTAAAAAACTGTCAGTTAGCTGGATCAGCCATCAGAGTCAGACTCCAATGGCTCAACATCCACTTGCTCATATGGTATTGGCATATTCAACGAAGCGTTAGCAACAGCAAGGGCTTTGAGCCAGCCATGTTTGAATCCCCGATTTTCAAACTTGGGGACCTGGTCAACGTACTCGGCAAGCCTAGCATTCTTCCCGGCCTTGAACACTTTGGAAGACTCCGAGTCGGCCGCTTCCTTCGCCGCCTTAATTTCAGCCAACTCAGCCGCCAGTCTGGAGATCGCCTGCTGGGCCAATTTTAGCGCATCTTCACTCGCATCCGCCTTCTTCTCGGCATCCAATCTCAACTGATCCGCGCTACGAGCCCTCTCTATCTCGGCGTTGGCCCTTGAGGCTTCCTTATTCGCCCTCAAAGCCTCGACCTCGGCCCTTCTCCTCTGGCCCTCAGCTTCCTCGCGTAGACGGCCAATCTCTTTAACGGTGTCGCGATGGCGACGGCCCAAATTGGCTGTCCGTCCGACGGTCTGCAAAACAAGAATTTAGAACCTTAACTCCAACAGTATTCGGATTAAGTAAAGCTAAGTTCGACTATGTACCAAAAGCGCCGATTGGGTGGCTAGTGCTGTCGCATTCAAATCTGTTTCCACCCGGAAAGCCTCCTTGTCAGATGGCAACGACATGGACGTGGCCAAGCTGAATGCGACTTCTGGATCTTTGAGCGCCGATGCATCAGAAGAAATCGGTACGTTTCTTACCGTCGGCTGAATCACAAAAGGAACGACCGCGTCCGATCTCTCTAATCGAGGATGCTTGCTGTTGTGTTCCTCGCAGCCGGCCTCAAACTCGGCAGGGCGTTTCTCTGCCTCAACCTCTTGACCAGCCTGCTCGATCACAGAAGATTCGGCATTCTGATTTGCTGCCGTTTCCACCTCAACGCGCACGGACTCTAATCCGCTATCAGGCAGGGAGGATTGAGGGTTGGTGACGGGCGGTATTTCGGACGGCAGGGCCTCCGCTCTTCGCCTCGCAGCCAACCTTTCCGCGTTCGCCTTCCTGGCAAGTTGTGTCAGGCTTAATCCTGCCATGTCTTCGTGGTCTGCGGCGGGAATATTCTCCAAACTGTGAACAACGCCATCAAGTGAGAGATCCCCTCGGCCAGAAATGGATGGGGGATCGGCCGAATTCAATACCTCGTCAGATTCGGCCTCAGACTGATCTGATTCGCTAACATCAGCTACGTTCCGCTCTGAATCGGACCCTTCAAAACCAACCTGCCTCAAGTTTTTGAAGTCAGACAAAATAAGAGCGATAAGAGAATCTTTGCCCTCTGGAACAGGGATATTTTCCGCCGCCGAGAAGGTCGTATATGTTGGCTCGTAACGAAGCAGGATATGCGCCGACCTCCCTTGTTTCTAAAGACTTCGACGGCCGAAATATTTGAGCACGACTTCTATATCCAAAAGAACGGCGCCGTCGGTCGAAGGCAGAACTTTCTTCAAAACGCTCCCTGCAGAAAACAAGCCGTCACATTTCAAAGAAGGGGCTTCAAAAAAAAAAAAAAAACAAAACAAAAGAGCGCGAAGGCAATCAGCCACTTGGCTCGCCCCTCCATCTAGGAATAGGGTCGGTGTGATCCTCTCATTCGCTAAATTCCCAGTTACCCTGGACGACGACCATAACGTCATCAACTCGTTTTCCAGAACTGGAAAGCATCGTAACCAACTGATGGTCGACATCCTTGGCCCTAAGGAAGAAACGCCCGTGCCGACCAGAAGACTTAGCCAAGGCATAACAGTGTCGGATGGCTGGAATGCCAAGGTTAATTCTTAGGCGACAGTTGAGCGCTATAATCCCCATTACGATTCTAAAGAAATTCACATTAGGCTGGGAAGGGATTAAACCCCAGTAGCGAAGCACAACCCTAAGAAACGGGTGAAGGGGGAAACGGACTCCACCCTCTGCAATTGACAAAAGGGGACAGACAATCGTGGTTTCGTCCTCCCTCTCCATATCAAGAGTGCCGTCTGCCACAAGCGACAGGCGGACATCATCAGGAATGGAGAAATGGTGTTTAAAGCCAGTGATTCGATCTGACGAGAGGAGGCCTTTCAAATGTTTCGCCATGACTTAAGTTAGTAAGAATATTCCAAGGAAGGAACAATCCAGAAAAAGTCTTCAAAGCAAAGGAGGAGAGAACTTACAAAGGACAAAGGGGATATCGGAAAACAGAGTTGTGGGGAATATCCAAAAGGCAAACCAGCGAAGAGCGTGACGTGATGCATGAAAGGGTGTCAAAATTTTAAATCGCAATAAATAACCATATGTGCGAAGGGGAAAAGTCGACACGACAACCGAAAGAAGTGCGTTTAGATATCCGCATAATGATGAGGCTAGCCGCCGAATTTTGGTTCTGCCCTTTCGAAATTCAAAACCAAGCACTCCAGCTAACTGTCATCAGTGAAGTGCTTGGGGGGCAATTGTGGAAGCCGAATAAATGGAAGAATCGGGAGACGCGTACCCCAGAAACTGGATACCATTCGGCTTCGTATTGCGTAACTAGGGCGCCGAATATATTAACAAAGCCGAATAGACGAGGGTCAGTAGATTCGAATAAATGTACGGTGAATAGGATAAGAGTAGGCTCAGGCCCCGAGGCCCAAAAAAGTGAGTATAAATATAAGAACCGCAAATCCAGAAAGGTATGTAAGAATCATTTCACTTAACTTAAAGAGAGAGTTATCTTGAGTGTCTGAACTAACTTGTCCGTCGGAGTGCTAATCCTGGCACCCCCGACCGGAGTTTTCCTCTTTTCAGGTGACTAGCTGAGGATCACCAGCGCCTCCCAGGATCTGAAGAGTATTTCCAAACCACTTCTCCACAGCCGACGCCGACCAACGTGTCCAAGGTTCGTAGTTTTCTGGGTTTGGCAGGTTATTACAGAAAGTTTGTGAAGGACTTCTCAAGGATTGCAGTACCATTGACACAACTAACTCAGAAGGGAGTGACATACGAATGGACCGAAGATAGAGAATTAGCCTTCCAGGAGTTGAAGACAAGGTTAGTTCCAGCACCAGTTCTTGTACTTCCATCGGGTAATGAGGAATTTCAGATTTTCAGTGATGCTTCACATAAGGGTTTGGGTTGTGTGTTGATGCAAGGGGGTAAGGTTATAGCTTATGCATCTTGTCAGTTGAAACCTCATGAAAAGAACTATCCTACCCATGACCTAGAACTTGCAGCCGTGGTGTTCGCTTTGAAGATTTGGCGTCATTACTTGTATGGAGCCTCTTGCCAAGTTTTTACAGATCACAAGAGCTTGAAGTACTTGTTCACTCAAAAGGAACTAAATTTGAGGCAGAGAAGATGGCTTGAATTGTTGAAGGACTACGACGTGCAGATCCAGTATCACCCACGTAAAGCAAACTCGGTAGCCGACGCATTGAGTAGGAAGTCAGTGGGAAGTCTGGCATGCTTGACCATGATTTCAGTAGAGCCGACTATCATTGGGGAAGTAAAAGCAAGGAAAATGGAGGATGAATTCCTGAAGAAGGTAGCCGACGAGATTATCGCCAGGCCGAGGTCAGGTTACACCTTTGAAAATGGAGTGCCTAAGTTTGAAGGAAGATTGTGCGTAGCCGACGTCCCAGAGTTGAAAGGGAAGATTTTGCAAGACTCTCATGGATCCAGATTTACTGTTCACCCAGGGAACACCAAGATGTATCAAGACGTGAAGCAGACCTTTTGGCGGCCGAACATGAGGAGAGAAATAGCCGAGTTCGTGTCCCAGTGCTTGTATTGTCAACAAGTGAAAGCAGAACATCAGAGACCAGCAGGACTCCTTCAACCTTTGTCAATTCCTGAATGGAAATGGGAACACATCTCCATGGATTTTGTGGTTGGCTTGCCGAAGACACAAAAAGGTATGGATTCGATTTGGGTTATAATTGACAGATTAACTAAGTCAGCACACTTCTTGCCTGTTCAGACTACATTCAATGCTTACCGACTAGCTGTACTATATATGAATGAGATTGTGAGGCTTCATGGAGTGCCGATGTCCGTTGTTTCAGACCGAGATCCAAAGTTTGTTTGTAGATTTTGGCAGAGTTTACAAAGAGCCTTGGGAACCGAGTTGAAGTTTAGCACAGCTTTTCACCCCCAAACCGATGGGCAAACAGAAAGAACGATTCAGACACTTGAAGATATGCTCAGACTATGTGTGTTAGATTTCAAGGTAAGTTGGGGAGATCACCTACCGTTAGTAGAATTTGCTTACAATAACAGTTATCAAGCTAGCATTGGCATGGCGCCATACAAAGCTTTGTATGGAAGGAAGTGCAGATCGCCGATATGTTGGACTGAAGTAGGAGATAAAGTCTTGATCGGCCCCGAACTTATTCAAGTGACAACCGAGAAGATTAAGCTCATTCGACAAAGGATCAGAACTGCCCAGAGTCGGCAGAAGAGTTATGCCGACCAGAGGAGAAGAGAGTTGGAATTTGAAGTTGGGGACCATGTATTCTTGAAGGTTTCGCCGCTGAAAGGAGTTTCCAGATTTGGGAAGAAAGGTAAGTTAGCGCCTCGTTACATCGGGCCATTTGAAATTCTTGAGAAGATTAACACGACTACCTACAGACTTGCTTTACCACCAGAACTAAGTCAAGTTCACAATGTGTTCCATATTTCGATGTTGAGGAAGTATATTCAGGATCCCCTGCATGTGATTGACCATTTCGGGATTGGGATTAACGAAAATTTGGATTATGAGGAGAAGCTGGTACGGATTCTTGATAGGCAAGTGAAACGGTTACGGAACAAATCGATATCAATGGTGAAAATCGAATGGAAGGAACATTACAGTAGGGATGCCACATGGGAAATGGAAGAAGAGATGAAAGTCCGATATCCAGAGTTGTTTTCGGATCAAGGTAACTCAAGTTTGGGGACCACACTTCTTTAAGGAGGGTAGGATGTAACAACCCCCACTCCACTCTAGTCATGCTGCATGTATTACATGATCTTGTCCCGATATGTTGCATTTGCATTCCTTGACTTGTCTTGCATAAGTGTTACTCGCATGCTATGTTCCTTGTTTGGTGTGTGTTTGAACCAAGGTCATCTTGAGCCTAGGTCGCTCCTTTGATACTCTTACACGTAGAACCATCTTGGGATTCCTTTGGTTGACCTCCACTCGCACCCTGACATATTGGCCGAGAAATCATTATCTAGGCTGAGGTGTTCATCACCAAGGCCGAGATGTGTATTATCTAGGCCAAGATGTTACCCTTAAACCCAAGTGATCTTGTTCCTGGACAGGTATGACCTAGACCGAGGTGTGGCACATCTAGGCCGAGGTGTGGCACAGCTAGGCCAAGTGTTGTCCTTCCTAGCCGAGATCATTGAGACCTTACTTGCCAAAGCCTCGTTCTTAGCCGAGATTCTTACTTGCCGGAGTACCCTTGTAACCTAGCTTGTTGAAAACGCTTTGTCATAGTCTTGTCTTTTCAGTCAGTCACCTTTTTTAGCTGAACCAACCAACCATTGCCACGTGTCCGAGCTGAGTGTTAAGTTAGCCGGCAAACCTAGAAATGTATCATTTTGTATCATATCTTTGTTCTTGAAGAGAGAGAAGCTGTAGAAGAAGAAGAAGAGGAAGTCTTTAGAGAGAGAGGTAGATCCCAAGCTTGATTCCTAGAGTTCAAACCGTTTGATTTGTGTTCTGAGGTTAGAATCTTGATCTACTCTTGTTGCTCTTATTGATCATCCAGCTGCATTGCATGATCGAATCTGTTCTGCATGCCATGCATTGATTTAAAGTTGGTTTTAGAAAGAGAAGTTAGTGTTCATGTGTTCTTGAAGAAAAGCCTTGTTTGATTCGAAAGTTTGTAACAAGTTCCATGTTTTTGTGTTTGTTTTCATAAGATCTTCAAGTATGGGTACCCAAGTCCATGTTTTCGAACTCATAGCATGAAAATCCCAGATTTTGAAATAACAAGTTGTGATTGAGCATTCATGTTTTTCATGTTCTTCATGTTTATGTTCTACATGTTCTTCAGCAGAGGGAAACCCAAATTTTCCTGACTTCATATCCTTGAATGTGGCCCTCGGGACCACATCTCGGCGAGGAGGTGTGGAACCTCGGCCTAGACCTGGTTGGTACCCAGCATGTTTTCCCGAGATGAGAAACGGTGTTTCATTTTGATTTGACTTAGTTTTTGAAGAATGCTGAGATCATCTGTATGCATGTGAAACTTGTTTGAAAGTGCATTCAACAGTCCTTGCCATGTGTTTGTAGGACTTGGACTTGCCTTGACCCCGACGTTTGAAGAACTATGTGAGTGGTATTTTTAATAAAGATATGTTATAAAGCTTTGATAAAAACCTTGTTTTGCCTCGTTCGAAAAGTATTTATGAGCATGAATGACTATTCCTATTTTGTATACTAAATACTATCTTGTTTTGATGACATTCTTGGAAAAGTCCGTATGTGCTAGGGGACTCTAAGCGTTCGTAGCACAAGTCCTTAGTGTCAGGGGACTATAATGCAACTGCACTCTTGTTTTGGAAGTCCGTATGTGCTAGGGGACTCTAAGCATTTGTAGCACAAGTCCTTAGTGTCCGGGGACTATAATGCAACGACACCATTGTTTGAGATATCTCCCTTGTCTTGTCTTGCCTTGCCACTGACGGTTTTACTGTGTGGGTTTGTTTGTCCGGAATGTCATCCCTTGTATTACATTGATGTTAGTAAGCATCCCTTGAAGCTTTGAAAGACTTGATAGATGAACTTGATTCATTCCATGTATTGTTTTGTTAAAAGATCTCGGATATCATTCATGTAAACCCTTTATTTCTTATACCATTCACTAAGTATCCAAGCTCACCCTCTCTATATATATGTAGGTGATGAGCAGGACAGCGGCGACGCCTAGATGTGTTTTGCCGATGTGTTTTTGGATTCGTGTTTTGCAAACATCTTGAAGATCATGCTTCTTGGCTTGTAGTTAATTTCTTTTGTATATGTCGGCTTGAGAAGCCTTTTGGTCAGGATGTATTTTTGCACTTCATCATATTTGTATTCAAGTTGTAAAGCTATGTAAAGATGTATGCTATTTCATTTGACTTATGCATAGCTCTTATGGACTAATTAGATTTACATATATTGCTTCCGCACATGTAAGCCCCATATATTACACTCTGTTGTGTGTGTATTTTGAAAGTAGGCCTTCAGTAATCTCGGATTACTGGCCATCATGGCACCATTCTACTAGGGGCGGAATGGGGTCGTGACATTTTTAGCACTATTTTTAGGTTGTTTTTGTGTGATATGACTTGAATATGGGCTTATAAAAGGGTCCTAGTCCTCCCCGCTATATGTGCACTTACTTGCTATGCTTTAAATATCATATTTGTGTCGTTGCAAGTCCTCTCGGGTTTGGCATGTTTAGGATATAGCAGCCAATTTGTAGAGTTGATCATTTTTTCCTTGTTATAGCTTAACTTGGACCCTTGTGGTCATGGGAGGATTAGAGCTTAGGCTTAACCACCCCACAACAAGTTTTCTTATCTAGCGTAAATTTCTTGCTTTCATGTTATTGTTGTCCACCTTGAAGCTAAGTAGTAGCTTATGTGTTCAAAATGTTGAAAAACTCTCTTATCGATCATTTTCGAAACATGGAAATGGATGTCTCATCCTTCTTCCATGAAAAAGAGGAGTTGTCAACAACTTTGACATGTTGTCTGTTTAAGCTTTGATGGATAGCTTGTTTCTTGTTGTTTTTTCTTAGTTGCTTTGTTTCTCCTAGAGAGCTCTTGCTTGAGAAGTGTTGAAAACTCTCTTCTAGTTCCACTTTGAAACATGGAAATGGATGTTTCATCCTTATTCCATGAGTAAGGAGATGAGTTGACGACACTTTTTGAGTTCTTACTTTTGTTCATTTTAGTTCCCCAATAATCATCACGTACTGGCTTGTGATGTTTGGTGATTTTTGGAGTATATCTACCTCTTCCTTGAATCATTTCATGATAGGAAGGAGGTAACGAGAATTGCTTTGTTTTGTGTTTAGTTTAGTCTTTTAATTTTGCTTTCAAAGATCATCATGCAACAACCTTGCTATGGTTGATGATTTGGGAAGCAAACCTACTCCCTCCTTGAAAATCCTCATGATAGGAGAAAGCAGGAAGAATGAATAGCTTTTGGAAACCCTCTGTCTTGCTCTATTTCAGTTCTGCTACAGCAGGGTATTCTCTAGAAACAGTGGCCAACCGGCCATTATTTTGTACGGTCGACCACTTGATCAGGCCAGCTGGCCAAAAATGTTGTACGATAATGTTATTTTCCAGCAAAACAGAGTAGATTTTTGAAAACAAAACAGAACTATTTTCTTATTGTAAATAGAGCAGCTTTTGGTAGCAAATAGAGAGGTTTCCAGAGGATGTTCTCTTTTGTGCGCATGCAACTCGCCAGTCATTCAAGTCCATTAGATTAGTAGCTTTGATATTTGTATTGTGTAATAATTAGTTAATTAATTAGTTCATTCATTTGGGTTTGAAATAATTAGTTAATTAGGCCATTCGGACCCTCTTGTGCGAGAGCAAATTTGTAATATTTGTATATCTTCCAATCCCAATTTCTTTTTCCCTTTTACTTACATGCTTACCGTAGTTATATGTAGTATCATGTTTTTGTTTCATATCATTACCATGCTTTGCATCCATTTTTTCATGCATTAAGGTTCGGTTCATCATTTTTGAATATCATTGTCATTTCTTACTTACTTGAATACGTGTGTTACCATCTTCTTTGAGTTAATCCACATGACATGTTAATAAGCTGAACTTAGTAGTTGCATTCTTGTATGTGTTGCATTAGCCATTTTGCATAGAGGGTCATGCATTTTTCTAATTGCTTTCTTTTTCTTTTGCTTACCTCGAAGTACTAGGTGAGCATTTTTGGCATATTCATGTGTGTGATTGTTGCCATGCTTAACATCTTACCATGAGGCTATGTGCTTACTCGAAATGAACTGTTTGAATGCCTGTGGATGAAGGTTATCTTACTTGCATTGGGGATGATTTTGATCAAATGTACGTATGAGCTCATTTCTTTACTTTTGAGTTGTGTGCACTCAAAACCTTTTTGAAACTCACATAAAATCAAGTCATTTCCAAAGAAAAAGAAACCATCTGTACTTGTGTGCCTCACATAGTAAATGTTAGCATTAAAAAAATTAGAACATAAGCATATAATGTTCACAAAATTCACATCTTGATTAATGGAGGCTAATCTTTGATTGGGTGAGTCGGGTGCTCATTTCATGACCTTCCCCTCTCATACCTAAGTTCCCAAACAAAGACACTTTGATTATTATGGACAAGTGGTCTTTGGTGAGTCACGAGTTTCCAAAACTTTTCAAAAATATTTAGATGGTGTAGGCACCCCATTTTGACCACCCTAAGACTTGGGCGTCACCGATTGATCACCCAATGATGAATTTACACGCTTGTTCAAAATCTCAATTTCCTCAGCAAAAAAACCTCAGTTTGGAGCCTCATAAACCTACAAACCTTGTGCCATGTTTTTGGACCAAAACAGTAGTTTTTTTAGCCTAAACATCCAGGGGCCTGTAGACCCACTAGTGGCCTGCCGGCCACCTGTGTCAAAAACCAAATCTTTTTGCCAACTATGCCAGCTATCCCCACAGATACATGCACCGCACAAGTTGTGTCTGTATGGATATTTTTTTAGATTGTCTCATATATTTCTATATATAGATGACTCACTCTCAAATATTAGGTTGGAAAAATTTGTGTAGCAAAGTTTTGGAAAATATTTCTCTCTCTACATTTCTCTATCTCCCTTGCAACTTCTATACCCTTTGCCTAGACACTCTAAACCAAACCTTGAGGGTTCTTTGCTGAGGTGTTTGAGCTTGCATTTTAGCTCTTGAGGGTGTGAAATTGATGGTTTGTAATTCAAAGGATCACTCCTCTTCAAGAGGTACACATCCTAGCTCTTTTGTATAATTTCTTTCCTATCTTTTCTTACAATTTTTGGGCTATTTTTTCACTTGTATTTGTGGACTGAAACTTGTGGTGTAAAGCCATTAAGGGTAGAGGAGTGGACCACCCCTCTTTGAACCTTGTCTTCTAGGCTTTTACCCTTGTGTTTCCCACCTTTTCATTATCTTTTTTTGAGCTTTTTACCACTGATTTTCAGAGGTTTTTCAGAGGCTAAAATGTAGTTTTGAAGTCTGAAAAATAGAGGGGTTAGCCTCTCCTCCTTTGGCTTGTTTACTGGCTTAATTACTCCATTATTTTAGCTTGCTTTTGTAGATGTTTTAACCTTAATTTCAGTTTTGTTTTAGCCTATTTTAGGACTATTTTAAGTTGTTCATGTCATTTATGCTTTGTATTGCATGCTTGTAGTGTAACGGTCCTCATAGGTTTGGTGTTTTAGGCATTAGACACCAACCTATTTGAGTTGATACCATTTATTTCAAGCTTTCCATACTTGTGTTCATCTCTAATTAGCTTTGTACTTCTCTCATTTCTTGGCTTCTTCTTTGCTTTGAGAGTGGTTTCAAACTAATTGTTTGTTTAAGCTTGAGATAAAGATCGTTGTGCTTAATGGTTTAATCTCTTCAGAGGTTTATTACCAATGGCATGACATCTCTCTTATGCCCAAAACAACTCTTTGTTTGACACTTCTTTCCATTAGTGGACTTAATTGTCATTATTGGACTAAAAGGCCTAAGGAATGGAAAGGTAATTAAAAGAGGTATTAAAATTGAAATAAAATGGTGCAAGATAATAAAATTGTTTGGGTTCAATCGAACGTGAATTGAATCCATCGAGTCTTGAGTCATTTTATACTTGTTAGTGATGAAAACAGTTCAAGAATCAATGTCAACCATTTCCTTTGATCAATATCATGATATGGAGGAGGTTCGTGGGTCTTTCATTGTGCATTTATTGAAATTGTATCTCTTGGTTTATAAGTCATCACACAATGAATTTGCGCTAATTAATGGCTTGCGAATCAAGCCTACCCCACCTTTGATCTGTCTGATGATAAGGAGAGGCAGGTTGGACAAACATCTCCTGAGAATGCTCTGTTTGTGTTCTGTTTGTTTTCTATTGCAGCAAGAGAAACCCAAAATTAGTGGCCGGCTGGGCACTTATACTGTACGACCGTCCACTACTTCTGGCCGGCCAGCCACATTTTTCAGCCAGGCAGTACCATTTTTCTTGCAGAACAAAGCAGAGGCTGAGGTAAAAAAACACTGCAATTTTCTGACCACAAAACAGAAGCCTCTTGGCAGCAAAACAGAGACATTCTCCAGGGGAGAAACTCATATGCATGCATAAGCCATTTCCTCGCTCCTCGGGACTAGTTAAATTTGTGCTTGATAGTAGTATGTTGTGCCTAAAGTATTGGACTTGTAATAATTACTTACTTACTTAATTAATTTCGTATTGTAACTAATTAGTTAGTTCCAATTTGTAATAATTAGCTAGTGTAGTTAATTTATTCCATTTAGTTTGTAATAGCTAGTTAATTAACTTAAATTAGCTAGTCCATTCATTTAGGCCCTCTTGCCCAAGGGCGAAATTGTAATAATGTGTATGTCTTCCAACCCCCATTTCTTTCTCACTTTTATTTACTTGCTTATGATGGATAGTATAGAGTATCATGTTTTTCTTAGCATTTCCATGATTTGCATCCATTTGTCTCGCATGCATAAGGTTCGGTTCATTATTCTAACGGCATTGTCATTTATTACTTCCTTGAATACGTGCATTACTGCATGCTATCAAAGTGATTCACATGACATATTAGACAACCGAACCTCTTAGTTGCACTTTTGTATCTATTGCATTAGTCATTTGCATTGAGTAGGAGCATACATCTTTCTAATTGTTTTGTTTCTTTTGGCTTGCCTTGGAGTACTAGGTAAGCACTTATTACTTTAGCATATTGCCTGCGTGTGATTGTTGTCATGTCAAGCATAAATACCATGAGGCTAAGTGCTTAAGTGCTATACCTGTTTGACTGCCTGTGGATGAAGGCTAATTACTCAAATTGGAATGATTTGATTAAATGTGCATATGAGGTCACTTTTTCAAGTGGTACATATTCAAACCATTTTTCAAAACAAACATGAATTCAAAGTGTTCCAAATTTTGCAAATTAGTCTATACTTGTGTGCATCACATAGTAACAATAGTCTAATAATCGGAATAAGAATCACATCATGATTAGTAGAGGCCGATCTTTGATTGGGCAAGTGGGGTGGTCAATTCATGACCTTTCCCTCTCGTACCTAAGTTCCCGAGCCGAAGCACTTTGGTGATAACAGATAAGTGGCCTTTGGCATGAGTCCCAGGTTTTCTAAGTTTCCCAAAAATATTTAGATGGCGACTCTGTAATCTGGCAAAACAGTCCATTTTTGGCATTTTGATTCAAAATCGATTTTCCAAAAGATTTGTCGAATTTGGACTCATTCATGTTTATCTATTTCACATTGCACTTGTAAAATCAGATTCAGAACCACGAGAGTCTGAATTGTAGGGTTATCGTATCCGAAAGGAGCACAAAAAGCAAGCTACATATGGCAACTATGAAATCTGGCAATTCAGTCCATTTTTGGCATATCTATTTCATATTGCACTTGTGAAACTAGATTCAGAACTACGGGAGTCCAAACTGTAGGGCTATCGTACCCGAGGTGACTAAACCACTCCGAGGAGCACGAAAAACCAGCTACAGATATGATAGAAAAGTATGAAAAATACACATGAAAAAATACTAAGCATTGTTAGAGATATATCCTTATTCGCTGATAGGGCTGCAAAGTCAAGTCGAGTCGAGCTTTAGTATATTTTGCCTCGTTTATTAAGATTTTAACGAATTCGAGTTCGAGTTCGAACTCAATAAAAATTTAACGAACTAAATTCAAATAAGTCCTTGTTGAGCCAAACTCGAGTTTGTTCATCAATGACTATGTTCATTTGTAGCCCATTGACTGATATCTCATCATTTATCATATATGAGACTCTGTCGTGCTGACATTTATATTCTTATTATTTTTAATTGGTTTAATTTTATATGAATAAGGAAAAGCTTATGTACTAACTAATAAGAAATTTTATATTTGAGATAATGAGAATTGCATAGTTGAGTTAATGACAAACAATGATGCTTTTCCCACTATGAACAAAATAATAACCCGTGAACTGAATAATTATCTTTGATATATAGATGCTTTTCCCACTATGTACTTTGGAGGAATTGGAATTCCATTGCCATGCCATTTGAACTTTTTTAAAAGGAAAAAGGGAATAAAAATAAAAATGTCTGTAAATCAATGCATTGGGAAATGATACCTCTCTCAACTTGCTTTAACTTGGAGAGTATAACTTGATGCAATAGGGGTGTAAATTTAGCCCAGCCAGGCCCATGTTGGGCTTAGCCAGCCAACGGGCCAGAAAATTAGGTCTAGGCCGAGGAGGTATTCTGGCCTTGGGCTTGAACCAGGCCTCGGTGGGCTTGAACATTTTTTTTTAAAAATTTTTTTCTACATTTTCACCAGATTTTCTTTTTTTAAATTTTCCACCAAAAATGACACTGGGCCTCGAGCGGGCCAGGCTTCAAACTAGGCTTTGAGTAGGCCTTGAACAGACAGATATGCCAAGGCAGGATGGCTAGGCTCATAGGCCAGTTCAGGCTCCAAAACACACGGCCCAAGCCCAAGCCTAGGGTCTCGGGCACGGGCCTAGTTGGGCTTAGTTGGGTCGGGCCTGCCAGAGTCACGGATGGGTTTTAAGCTGTCCACAAGCCATTTTTACACCGCTGGATGCATGGAACTTAACAAGAAACTTCCCTACATTTTAACCACCAAGCCTGCAAGCGTGATTTGATTCTCAAAAAAAAAATGAAAAAAAGAAATGCAGGGGTACAACCATTACGTGTCAAAATCATGGACATAGAATTGGATCCTAGTTATATTTTGTGGAGAGAATTCAATACAGCGGGGGAAAAAAAACATACAAAAACATGTAGGGTGCAAATGATTCTGTAATAGGATGCAAGTGAAAGGCTGTGGAGATGCAATCTTTGTGTAAAATATTTTTTCCTGTCCTACTGGAATGTAATTCTTCATATTTTATAAAATGAGTACATTTATATATATATAATTAAATTGTAAAGAAATATTAAAAAATTACACCTCATCATAACAAAGATATGATAGAAAAGTGTCAAAAATACACATGAAAAAACAGTAAGGCTTGTTGACATATATCCTTATTCGTTGATAGGGCTGCAAGGTCAAGTCGAGTTGAGCTTTAGTATATTTTGCCCCGTTTATTAAGATTTTAACGAATTTGAGTTCGAGTTTGAACTTAATAAAAATTTAACGAACCAAATTTGAATATGTCCTTATTGAGCCGAACTCGAGTCTATTCATGAATGACTATGTTCATTTGTAGCCCATTGACTGATATCTCATCATTTATCTTATATCAGACTCTGTCGTGCTGACATTTATATTCTTATTATTTCTATGTGGTTTAATTTTATTTGTAATATGGAAAAGCTTAGGCACTAACTAATAAGAAATTTTATATTTGTGATAATAAGAATTATATAGTTGAGTTAATGACAAACAATGATGTTTTTCCCATTATGAATTGAATAATTATCTATGAACTGAATAATTATCTTTGATATATAGATGCTTTTCCCACTATGTAATTTGGAGGAATTGGAATTCCACTGCCATGCCATTTGAACTTTTTTAAAAGGAAAAAGGGAATTAAAGTAAAAATGTCTTTGAATCAATGCTCTGGGAAATGATACCTCTCAACTAACTCTAACTTGGAGAGTACAACTTGATGCAGCAGGGGTGTAAATTTAGCCCAGCCAAGCCCATGTCGGGCTGAGCCGGCCAACGGGCCAGAAAATTAGGTCTAGGCCCAAGAGGTATTCGGGTATTGGGCAGGCCAACAGGTCTAGGCCTGGACCTAGGCTCGGGCTTGAACCAGGCCTGGGTGGGCTTGAACATTTATTTTTTTATTTTTCTTTCCACTTTTTTCACCAGTTTTTTTTTTTAATTTTCCACCAAAAATGACACTGGGCCTCGAGCGGGCCAAGCTTCAAACCAAGCTTTGAGTAGGCCTTAAGCGGACAGATGGGCCAAGATAGGATGGCTAAGCTTATGGGTCGGTTCGGGCTCTAAAACACACGGTCGAAGCCCAAGCCTAGGGTCTCTGGCTGAGTTCAGGCTTGGGAGTTGGGCTTAGTCAAGTCGGGCCCGCCAAAGCTACGGATGGGTTTCAAGCTGTCCACAAGCCATTTTTACACCCCTAGATGCATGGAACTTAACAAGCTTCCCTGCGTTTTAGCAGCCAAGACTGCAAGGGTGATTTGATTCTCAAAAAAAAAAAAAAAAGGAATGCAAGGGTACAACCATTACGTGTCAAAATCATGGACATGGAATCGGATCCTAGTTATATTTTATGGGGAGAATTTCAATACAATGGGGGCAAAAAAACTTACAAAAACGTGTGGGGTGCAAATGATTCTGTAATAGGATGCAAGTGAAAGGCTGTGGGCATGCAATCTTTGTGTAAAATATTTTTTCTTGTCCTACTAGAATGGAATTCTTCCTAGCTTATAAAATGAGTACATTTATATATATAGAATTAAATTGTAAAGAAATATTAAGAAATTGCACCTCATCATAACAAAGGTATGATAGAAAAGTGTCAAAAATACACATGAAAATACAGTAAGGGTTGTTGAGATATATCCTTATTCGTTGATAAGGCTGCAAAGTCAAGTCGAGTCGAGCTTTAGTATATTTTGCCCCGTTTATTAAGATTTTAACGAATTTGAGTTCGAGTTCGAACTAAATAAAAATTTCCCGAACCAAATTCGAATATGTCCTTGTTGAGCTGAAGTCGAGTCTATTCATGAATGACTATGTTCATTTGTAGCCTATTGACTAATATCTCATCATTTATCTTATACTAGACTCTGTCGTGTTGACATTTATATTCTTATTATTTTTATGTGGTTTAATTTTATATGTAATAAGGAAGAGCTTATGTACTAACTAATAAGAAATTTTATATTTGTGATAGTGAGAATTACATAGTTGAGTTACTGACAAACAATGATGCGTTTCCCACTATGAACTGAATATTTATCTTTGATATATAGATGCTTTTCCCACTATGTAATTTGGAGGAATTGGAATTCCATTGCCATGCTAATTGAACTTTTTTAAAAGGAAGAAGGGAAAAAAAGTAAAAATGTCTTTGAATCAATGCATTGGGAAATGACACCTCTCTTAACTTGCTCTAACTTAGAGAGCACAACTTGATGCAGTAGGGGTGTAAATTTATCCTGGCCCGGCCCGGCCCATGTCGGGCTGAGCCGGCCAATGGGCCAGAAAATTGGGTCTAGGCCCAGGAGATGTTCGTGCCTTGGGCAGGCCAACAAGCCTAGGCTTGGGAAAGCTTGAACATTTTTTTTTTTCTATTTTTTTCACTAGATTTTTTTTTGTAAATTTTCCACCAAAAATGACACTGGGCCTCGAGGGAGCTAGGCCTCAAACCGGGCTTTGAGGATAGGTGGGCCAAGGCATGAGGGCTAGGCTCACGGGCCGAATCCAGCTCCAAAAGACACGACCCAAGCCCAAGCCTAGGGCCTCGGGCTGGGCTCAAGCTCATGCTTAGTTGGGCTTAGTCGGGTCAGGCCCGCCAGAGCCGTGAATGGGTTTCAAGCTGTCCACAAGCCATTTTTACACCCCTAGATGCATGGAACCTAACAAAAAGCTTCCCTATATTTTAACCTACAAGCCTGTAAGGGTGATTTGATTCTCAAAAATAAAAAAAATAAAAAAATGCAAGGGTACAACCATTACATGTCAAAATCATGGACATGGAATCAGATCCTAGTTATATTTTGTGGGGAGAATTTCAATACAGTGGGTGAAAAAAAAAAGATAAAAAAAAGAAGAAAATAGAAAAAGAAAAAACTTACAAAAACATGTGTGGTGAAAATGATTCTGTAATAGGATGCATGTGAAAGGCTGTGGTGATGCAATCTTTATGTAAAATATTTTTTCCTGTCCTACTGGAATGTAATTTTTCCTATTTTCTAAAATGAGTACATTTATATATATATAGAATTAAATTGTAAAGAAATATTAAAAAATTACACCTCATCATAACAAAGATATGATAGAAAAGTGTCAAAAATACACATGAAAAAATAGTAAGGGCTGTTGAGATATATCCTTATTTGCTGATAGGGCTGCAAAGTAAAGTCGAGTCGAGCTTTAGTATATTTTGCACCGTTTATTAAAATTTTAACGAATTCGAGTTCGAGTTCGAGTTCGAATTCAATAAAAGTTTAATGAACCAAATTCGAATATGTCTTTGTTGAGCCGAACTCAAGTCTATTCATGAATGACTATGTTCATTTGTAGCCCATTGATTGATATCTCATCATTTGTCTTATATCAGACTTTGTCGTGCTAACATTGATATTCTTATTAGTTTTATGTGGTTTAATTTTATATGTAATAAGGAAAAGCTTATGTACTAACTAATAAGAAATTTTATATTTGTGATAGTGAGAATTACATAGTTGAGTTAATGACAAACAATGATGCTTTTCCCACTATGAATTGAATAATTATCTGTGAACTAAATAATTATCTTTGATATATAGATGCTTTTCCCACTATGTAATTTGGAGGAATTGGAATTCCATTTCCATGGCATTTGAACTATTTTAAAAGGAAAAAGGGAATAAAAGTAAAAATGTCTTTGAATCAATGCATTGGGAAATGATACCTTTCTTAACTTGCTCTAACTGGGAGATTACAACTTGATGCATGTAGGGGTGTAAATTTGGCCTGGCTCGGCCCATGTCAGGTCGAGCCGGCCCAAAGGCCATAAAATTAGGTCCAGGCCCAGGATGTATACGGGCCCTGGGCAGGCCAACAGGCCTAGGCTTGTGCCTAGGCTCAAGCTTGAAACAAGCCTGGGTGGGCCGAACATTTTTTTCTTTTATAATTTTTGTCACCAAATTTTTTTTTTTTATTTTTCACCAAAAATGACATTGGGACTCGAGCGAGCCAAGCCTCAAACCAAGCTTTGAGTGGGCCTTGAACGGACCAATGGGCCAAGGTAGGAGAGCTAGGCTCACGTGCCGGATCGGCCTCCAAAACACATAACCCAAGCCCAGGCCTAGGGTCTCAGGCTGGGTTCGGGCTCGGGCCTAGTTAGGCTTAGTCGGGTCGGGCCCGCTAGAGCCATGGGTGGGTTTCGAGCTATCCACCAGCCATTTTTACACCCCTAGATGCATGGAACTTTACAAGAAGCTTCCTTGCATTTTAACCTGCAAGGCTGCAAAGGTGATTTGATTCTCAAAAAAAATAAAAATAAAAATGCAAGGGTACAAATATTACGTGTCAAAATCATGGACATGGAATCGGTTCCTAGTTGTATTTTGTAGGGATAATTTCAATATAGTGGGATAAACAAAAAAAACTTACAAAAACATGTGCGGTTCAAATGATTCTGTAATAGGATGCAAGTGAAAGGCTGTGGGGATGCAATCGTTGTGTAAAATTTTTTTCCTATTGTACTGGAATGTAATTCTTCGTATTTTATAAAATGAGTACATTTATATATATAGAATTAAATTGTAAAGAAATATTAAAAAATTACCCCTCATCATAACAAAGATATGGAAGAAAAGTATTAAAAATACACATAAAAAAAATAGTAAGGGTTATTAGAGATATATCCTTATTGGTTGATAGGGTTGCAAAGTCAAGTTGAGTCAAACTTTAGGATATTTTGCTTCGTTTATTAAGATTTTAACGAATTCGATTTCGGTTTTGAATTCAATTCGAATTCAATAAAAGTTTAACGAACCTAATTCGAACAAGTCTTTACCGTGCTAAACTCGAACCTGTTCATGAATGACTCTGTTCATTTGTAACCATATTAACTGATATTTCATCATTTATCACATATCAGACTCTGTCGTGTTGACATTTATGTTCTTATAATTTTTATGTGGTTTAATTTTATATGTAATACAGAAAAGCTTATGTACTAACTAATAAGAAATTTCATATTTGTGATAGTGGGAATTACATAGTTGAGTTAGTGACAAACAATGAGTGTTTATCCAATTTCATTTGTGATTTTTTATTATTTAGTGACATTATGTACGATGGTATCATTAGCAGGGGTGATGATGCCAACCTAATTGGGATCATCTCTCCCTGCGACGATGCGATCTTAGATCTCAGCTCTCTTTATCATGCATGTACTCTCCTTAATTTTAATAGAAATATTTCTTTGCTAAAAAAAAAAAAGAAAGAAAAAGAAAAAACGTACGATGATATCATTGTTACACTAATTATTTGTTGTCCAAAAAGATATATTGAAAAGTATTAATCTGAAAATAAAGTAACATGAAATAATATAACACATTTTATTTTCAAGATATTTTTTCAATATTAATAGTATGTACACACTTTTCTGAGGATAAATTACACAGAGTCTAAAAGTTTGATACAATTATATTGAATCTCTTTTAGTAAATTCAAAATTGATTGAAACTAATGCATATGGTGTGAAAATATAAGAATACGTAAAGTAAAATTTATATTTTAGAATTATGGAGAGGACAATATTATTTTTTGATTCTATGATTAATTGATTATTAATAAAAATGGAAGTTATGTTTATGTGAATTTAAATCTTAAGAAAGCCTAATGTAATTATACTAAATTTGTGAGACTCATGGTTGTTTTGGATATGACTAGTTAATTTTATTTTTTTTTGTTATTACGAAAAGATATGTAAAAAAAATAGAGAGGTAATGTGACCTAAATAAGCTAATAAACCAATAAATTGACTTTTTTAAATGTTCTCAAAAAGGTATTATATTTTTTCCAAACCGTTGAGTGAATTATCCTTTTTCTTTGGGGATTGGATTATCTCCCGTTGGGTATTGGCCCACCACGAGCTCACAGAAGATCAAGCTGATCAAAAATTAGAAACCACTTGATTGGATCATATTTATTTGAAAAATAATTAGCACATTATAATTTTAAAAGTAGTCTGTCTATTTAATTTTTTTCACTGAGAAGATCAATTGGTTACTAATGTTCTCATCAACCTGATTTTTAACCTAAATAATTGTTTAAAAAATCTTACAAAATAAACTGTTCAAATCATTATAATCAACCTTATGTGAATTCACTTCTAAGCCATCATGAGTGCCTTCTATAAAAACGAGTACGATCCCAATTTCCTAAAACAACCCAAGTGAAAAAACGAAAAGAGCAATTAGCAAAACTTGAAGAAAAAAGTTGTGCAAGTTCTGTTTTTCAGACCAAGAGAGTTGAATCGATGGGAGGCGGTTCCTCGGACCTCAGAAGTGAAACCTCTGAATCAGTTATCGATCCCGCCACGGTACGTCCACATGTTCATTTTTGTTTTTTTTTTTTTTTTTTAATAATGATTATTATTTACTATTGTTATTGTTATGATATTTTTGTAGTATCATCACTCCCTTTCGTGTTGTGCATGTTTGGATTTTTATTTTTTATTTAGGGCTGCTCTATGTAGGACTAAATCAATTTTGCTAATTTATATTTAACTGTTTAGGTGAATTTACATAATCAATGACAAACTCTGTCATTTGTTATATGGATTCATATAGAAACTAAAAACTTCGATCGAAAACCAACATATCCCTGATATTTGTTTGGATTGGGTGATTTGGGAAGAAGACAAAAGAAATACATATATATATATTTTTTATTAACTCGATAATCATATATATAATATAAGTGATTGGCTTCTCATAAAGTAACAATTAACCATGTTATAATTTAATTTCACGTAAAACTACCATATATATAAATTTATTTATTTATTTAAGTAACACTTTAATAATACTATAAACTTGATACTATTCTCCCGCGTTGCATGTCTCACAACATAATTTTTAAAACAATTATATGTATATATTTTTTTGATCAGCAACAAAGAAAATTTTATTGATGAATAATGAATTACATCATACATCAATGAAAAGGATGGATACACAAGTATCATAGCTAAATAAAATGATCCAACTAGGTTGGCACCATAGAATAAGCCCAATCATTTACAACATCACATCAAGTTAATGAGCAATCAACCAAAACAAAAAACCAAACACAAAAAATAACTGCACTATTCCCCAGCATTGGTGCTCCCTTTTTATGACACTTCGAGTGCACCAAGGCTAAAAGCTATCTCTACAGCCGCAACTCCCAAGTCCATGACAGAATACTACTGCTGGTCTTCCACCCTGCTAGAGAAATGCAGAGCATATTCTGAAATAAAATCTCCCACGCTGCTGTTGCTGCACTCCAGGGATAGTTGCTCCTACTACATAGGCACCTTCTCACCCTCTGTGATTTTAAATGTTTTTTTTCACCAAATGAAAATTACTCACACTATCATTTACATAATAAAGACAGCCAAAATTTTGTGATTTCCACCAAAGTGCTAACCTTATACCTTAATTGTCTCACATAGCTCCACCAAATCTGGATGCTTATCAGTAAAGATACACTCATTTCTTCACCCATCCCCCAGCCCACCAATGCAGCATATATATACATAAACATAAATAATTTAATTTAATATTATCTCATATATAGTTATTTAAGTTACATTTTTATATCATGATATAGTTAACATTATTGAAAATAGTTTCTTGGATCTAGTGGTGACTCTAGAATTTTTTTACAGATGGAGTCACTTCATAAACTTAAGTTCTATAAATTTTTTCTTTTGCTTAAAACTATACAACATTATTTTGTTTGGTTTTGAATTTTTTAAAATATTTTTTGAGTTTTTTTGGTTTTTATGTTTTGTTGTCTTTAGTAATATATATATATATATATTAGTCATTTTTTAAGATGCACTTAAAACAAAAAATATTTATTAAAAGTGTAATGAATTTTTGTATTTTTTGTATTTAGTAAATTTTGTAAAAAAAAAATCATAAATATTTTTCTTTTTATGTGTATCTAGATTAAGTAAATTTAAAAATAAATTTTAAAATTTACTTAAAATATTCTAAAAATTTATCATAAACAGAAACACAAAACAAAAAACTCAAAAATTATTTTTGAAAACTATTTACCAAACATCTCTAATGGGTGTACACCCATATTTGATTAGAAAAAAATAAATCAATATTATGGTAATACTTTGTCATTATTGACATGTGATATTAGATCAATGACGCGATATTATTATTGTATTGAATTTTTTTTTTTTCTTATTTAATGGGATCCCTTAATTGTTTTAAAATAATTAAAATACGCAAAATAACTAAAATTTTTTGAAGAGTTTTTGTTTGCTTGATGGGGGATGGGACCCATCAGCAATACATTGGAGTCGCCCTGCTTGGACCGGAGAGAATAGTACGGCCGAGCAATTACGCCACCTTCACTTTGTTTTGTAAGTTAAAGGTTTAGATTTTGTTGACCCATTAGCCCAATAAAATGTTTGGTCAAATTTCGCCCCATATAATATTGTTGGTCTAATAACTGTTTTATAGAATTTACCTTTTATTCTAATAAGTACTCGTTTATCACACAATACTCTTAACGCACTCCTTCACTTAAACATTATTTGCTCATGCGTCTAAACACTTCGTGGGATAGAATTATACTCTCCTTGTTCGCCAATCCTTAGCTAACCAAGAATTTCCATCTCACCATTTTTTTCCAAAGAAAAAGCTCATGGGAACACATATATCTGTTTTTTGTAATTATTTTGTTTTGAGAATGGCTCTATAGATGAAATCTAAAATTAAACCACTCTACAAAATTAATTATGGTGTTATGTGGTTGTTTATAAAGCTCAAAGATTTTAGAATTAAAAATAAAATAAAGTTAAGTGGTCATTGCTTGGAATAAATTGGTCATTCTTAGTCGGAGTTTTACCTTTCAAATGGCTAAATTGTTCTTTAGTGCATCAAACCTTTCAAAACAACTCTTAAAGTGGATTGTTTCAGTAGTCATTTCATCAAAATTAAATTTTGATTTGGCCCACAAATCCAAAATGGATTTTGCACACTGAAAGTTATGGCATAATATGGCCTTATAAATTCAAATGTTTTGATATTTTCAACAATAGAAAATATTTTAAATCCATCAATAGTAGGTTGATCATCATTTTAATCCATGTTTGGTTTAGAACATGTTCTTTCGCCAAATAATTTTCGTCATTCATTGACAAATGGAATTGTTTTTATATTTTAGCCATTAATGTTTTATGAGAAATTCTCATAGGCATGCTGTCTTCATAATTTGACTCTCAAAAAATGGATTTTTAGACCCCCGAGCTATATATGAAACATCATTCCTATTCATGTTTGGCCTAAGAATATGCTTTCCACCCAATTGATCTTCATCATTCCATGACGAAGTGGGTTGGTTTTCTATTTTAGCTATTAGTGGCTTATGAAAATCCTCCATAGATATGTTGTTTCCGTTTAACTCTCTAAAAATGGGGTTGTCAACCTCCCAAGCCTTATTTGGAGTATTATTTTTAATCATCCGTGGCTCCACAACATGCTCTTTAGCCATGTTATTTTCATAAGTTGTCTCTTTAAAAACGGGTTTTACAATCCCCGAGTCATTGATGAAGCCGACTTTTTCCAACTTTCAACCTTTAATGACTTGGAAAAGTATGAAAAAATTGACCAATTCTGGTCATTAAAGTCTCAATTAAAGACTTGGTAGTAAGAGCTAACAACTCATCCTTCCATTGGCGAATTTTCATAGTAAGTTGATAAATTTTTCCAATTAAATGGTGTCTTTTTTATTACACCAAATAATATTGTAGTGGATGAAAGTTTGTTTCATCAAGAACATAGACCTCTTCGTGAAGATCCAATTTTTTTTGCTTATGCCAAATTATTTCATCTAGGCTATTTGGAATGGATGAATCCAATTAATTTTTCATTTTTTACACTTGACGTCCCATTAGGCATGCCAAAAAACTGTTGGCTTACTTTTCCTATGAACGAAAATATTATAAATGTGAACGTGCCAGTAATGATTGAAAAATTATTACATATTAAACTCAAGCTAATTATCAAGCAATTTTGTTGACAATTGTTTTGGTTCCACGAAGAGAACTTCAAAATTGCCCAGTGTAAAGAAAGAAAAATTAAAAGACGAAGAGAGGGAGACGAAGAAAGATAATTGAATGAACAATCAGGGTGATTGAATGAACAATCAAAAGTAACCATTAATTATCTGTACTCCTATGCTTCGAAAAGAAAGTGTATAAAATAATGTGCATGAAATATAAATGACAACAAATATAGAAATCAATTGTCTAAATTGGATGATTACAATGTAGCCATGAAAGGCTATTTATAGGCAAAGCCTTGTAGGAAAAAAACTAGTAACTATCATATTCTTTCAACTCCTCCATTTCATACTCTATGATCTTCCACTTCATCTCTATGTCTCCATAACTTCCTTCAACCTCCACTTCATGCTCCATGTTCTCCACTTTATCCTCCATCATTTTTCTACATGTGTTTAATATTTCATAACTTATCATAACTTGTAAATGAGTAGGAGAGTGCCACATATTGTGCAATTATATAAATAATAAATAATAATAAAATTACAAATTTACGGTGCTAACAATGTGCTTTCGAACTAGAGACAACCTTGGTCCAAAATTATTCTTATGTATTTATATATGCTTTTAAAAATAATTTTATGTCACCTCTACACAAAGATATATCTATTTCTTTTTTATAAAACGCACATTTAAATTGATGTAAATGTTGTCACACACACACACACATATATATATATATATATATAATTATAGCGTTCTCATCCAATAACTATCTCCTCTTTCCAACTAATAACTGTCACATCCGGGAATTAATAAAATGATTTTTCTTCTCTATTCAAAAACTGCTAATCAATCAAATTATTCAACAATTTAAATATTGGACAAATTGCACCAATGCCTCCTATATTTTAGCTTTATTTGACTTTAAATTTTTTTTTTTATTTTGTCTTAATTTAATCTAATTGATTCAACAATTTGACTTTTTTTATTATTTTATTTTATGGAAAATACACATATGAGTGACATGTGCCATATTTTTATAGACAAAATTATAAAATTGATCAATTTAGTGAGTTAATTTCAACCAACTCAACGCTAATTTTTATTCAAAAATCTTAACAACGTTATTAATTAGATCAAATTGATATAAAATTTAAAATTAGGAGTCAAATTTTGCAAATTGGAAGTCTAGGGACCAAAATGATTCAATGAATAGAGACTACCAATGTAATTTGTCCTTCAATATTTATTTATTGGGAAAATTGACTTGGGAGTCCCTATACTTTGGTCCTTATGTCATTTTGGTCACTGTAATTTCAACTGGACTTGATTTTGATTTTAAACTTTTTGTTTTGTCTCAATTTGGTCACCTTTATTACAATTGTTAGAGCATTGTTTTATGAAAAAATGAACACATGAGCCACATTTGTCCTGTTTTTAGGAAAATATATATATATATAAACTTGATCCATTTAGTGAGTCAAGCTCAACAACCTCAATGATAATTTTCTATCAAAAATCCCTAACAGGGTTATCAAATTGATTATATTGACAAGTTCAAAAAAAAAAAAAGTGATTAAATTGGCACAAATTGTAATGTTTTTCTTTTTTGATTGGCGAAAGTCAGTTGTTACTTATTAGATTAGCACATAAGTAAGTTAATCTCCCCACATTTATAAAGCACAAAGTACTTGCCCTCTTAATTCAACCCCCTTTTAGGGAGAGTTGAACCAACGACCTCTCCTTAGGGACTAAGCGTTTAGGAAAGTCATGGTGGCCAATTAGGTTTAATTTAGTTGGTTACACAAAATCTAATGTTAATGGTTAAAATTGAGCCAATTGAAAGTGTAAGAATCCAAATGATACAACGGGAAAAGTGTGGCAACTACTTGTGAAATTTGCCTTTATTTATTCAATTACTATATAAAGTGTACACCTGAGTTAGTGTAAACATCATTACATATTTTATTTTTTCAATAATGCCCTTCTCACTCAGTAGCTGTCATTCCCTCCCATCGAATAACTGTTAGATGATTTTTCTCCTCCATCAAACAATCCAAAATTGCTAATCAAATATTCTTATTCATCAAATTATCTAATTATTTAAATATAAAATTATCAACGTGTTGTATTTACACCCACCAATAATGTATAATTGTATATAAACAATTTGAACTAAATTTTATAAAAATGTTTATAAAAAACAGTAATGATTCAACCCCCACAAAATATCATCTTCACAACCCCTACTCACTTATGATTGATCCAAGTAAGAAAAAAAAAATATAAATAAATAAATAAATAAAAATACAAACACATCATTGATTCACATTACTGTGAGGGTGGTGGGGGTCTCCCAAAAGGGTATCCCAAACATTATTGTACAAAAAATATTCCCTTATACCTTCCATTGTACAAGTTATTTAATCAAGAGATTACATGTGCTCGAGGATTAATCGAGGTGAATCCTGGATACCATGGTGACATCCATCAATTTTCAATTCTTTTTATTTATTTATTTTTAAAATAACAATAAATTTTTTTTTAAAAAGAAAAAAGAAGAAAGAAGTGGGTAATACTAATAAGTACTGTGGAAAGTGCAGCGTGAGCAAGTGAAATATGTTGAGAGAGAGAGAGAGATAAAGAATCGGCAGAATGAACGCAAGAGCACGACAGAGAAGCACAAGGCAGAGAAGCACGGGGCAGAGAACCACAAGACTGAGAAGATCATCTCATGTTGAGGCACTAGTCTCCATGGATTACATCTCTAAATAAGATCTCATGTTAGCCGTATATTACATCTCTAAATAAGATCTCATGTTTGTCTACAAATTCTCTCTCTCTCTCTCTCTCTCTCTCTCCATAAATTGAATGAAGTTTGGTTTTGTCATGGGGTGCTAAGCCAAAGCCAATTTGATCAAGCAACGTAGTTCTAATTAAGAGTTAAAAGGACTCGTTTCAATGCAAATTATAAATTAATTTATGGAATTTTGATTAGAGATCGTTTATTATAAGTTTATAAAATAAAAAAGAAAATGCTAGTTGGATTTTCAAATATTTTGACCAAAGACCCTCATAATAACATTTGAGGAAATTCAGCACCTTTCACTTTGTTAAAATTTTATTAACTTTTGATTTAGAACTCCATTTTTAATAAAATCTATATTTTTTGAATCCTATCATTGCGATTTATCAAATAAGACCCTTGATGAATTTAAAATTTTGATAAAAAGTACAAAATTTCACTATGTTCGCATTCTATGACAGTGAAATTTCACTGACATGAAGTTAGTGAAAGTGTCTTGGTGCCTTTGGATAGTAAATTTGCCTTCGGAGAGTGAAATTTCACTGTTTTTGGAAAATGTCATGTCACCTGTATTGATAGTTAATTTCAAAATTTTGACTAAAAATTCAAATTTAGTGTTTCAAAAATAAAAGAAACACACTCCAATTAGAAAACTAAACAATTAAAATTATAAGAAGTGAAAAAACACAATAGAGCTGTTGAATCGACGTCACAAACAACAAAGTTCAAATAAAAATCTCTCTAAATTGCAAGTTTTAACTAATCAACTGATGGATAGATCATTTCAAAGACTAGGACAAGACTTTGAATATCAAAAAAATACTATGAACATAAAACCTTTTGTATCAGCCATTGAATGTGGTACTAGAACGTTTGTGTATACATTCATTTTTTTTATACCATTTGGAAAAAGAATGTCCTTCATGGCCTATATTTCGTGAGAGTATCAATATCCTCTGGGTAGTGCTAGATCTTGATTTTTCGAACTCAATTTCATTTTTGGTCGAGAATATTATAAGGGCAAATTAGAATATATATATATATATATATGTGTGCGCGCGCGCGCATGTGAAAAAGGCTCACAAAATTGAAAAATTCTCAATCCATTAAGGGTGATTTGATTAATGATTTTTTCCCTTTAAACTAATCCCCACAATCCTACATGTTATGAAAATTAAAGTAAATCAATCTACCTTCACTCATACATGTTATGAAAACTAAAGTAATCAAAAGCGCATTATGGCCTACACGTGAAAGCTATAGCAAAAGCAGAAAAGTGTCACCACATGTTTGAAAAGTTTAGATCATCTTTTTACAATAAATCTTCAATGCCCGAATAGCACTTGCCCGAATTTGCCCCACACAGAGGTGGAAGCTCCACCTCATCAAATCCAACAAAGTCATCGAGCCACATCATCAAAGGTTTTAATTATTCTAAAGTAATCTCTGTAAATTAGAAAAATTACAAAAAAATATAAAAATATTAGATAAAATTATGTTATGTGAAATCTTATAAGCAGTGCTTATATGCGTTTGATTATAGCACTAATAGTTGAAATAAAAGACAGTTTAGATTATATTTCTAAATAGAAAGTGAGTTAAATAGATTAAATTCTCTTTTGTCGATTGTTTCAAGACAATCTATAATAAATTATAGCCAGAGAATTACTAGTATTAAAAATAAAATATCATTAGACGAGACAAGTGTAAATTAGATCCGCAATCTTGCATTAGAAATTGGTATCAGAGTCTGGTTCTCGGCCTTACCAATAAAATTTGCACGAGTATTAAATATAGCAAAGAAGTAGAATCTGATAACTTAAATAATAGTACTTCTTTACAAATAATAATAGAACAAAATAATACCTTAATTAGGCTATTAAAAGAAATTAACAAAAAATTTAGAACTAATCAATTAGAAATAATAAACGAAATTAAACATTTTATTCAAGATCCAAAAAAAAAAAGTAGCTATTTTTGAAGAAAAACAAAAAGAATTAGATTTATATCCCTATTCATATAAAGGAAATAATCCAGAGGAATCCTTTGAATTAATTTCACTTGCAAACCAAAAAGATAATGGAATTAAGTAACTATAGCTTAAAATAGTTAGAATAAATGATTACAAAATGAAATGATAATGAAATAAAATACAAAATAATATTAGAAATAGCTGCACAATTAGATATGGTAGATGAAGAAATAATAGAAGAAATAAATAATGAGACAATAGAATTAGAAGAGGATATTTATAAACAATTAGTATTAATCAGTTTGGGAGAAATGGAATACATTCCTTTTGAAGATTTAGAACAAATAATGGGAAATAGAGATGTAGAAAAAGAAAGAGAAAATAATATCTTAGAAAATTTCGAAGAAACAAATAATATTAATGATACTGAAATGATAGTAAAACAAGAATGGAGTAGTTCATCTTCCCCACCTAATCCAAATCACCCAGATTTTAAAAATTTTACTAGGTAACAACTAGAAAATGATGCTAGAAATTATGATTATAGAAAAAAAAAACGAGATACTACAATTATCTAAATAGAGGATTTGTTGCTAGGGAACATCCAATTATTTAGACTTTACCCTTAGAAAGGAAATATTTTTAAGGGAAGTATAACTAAAACCAATAAGTAATACATGATATTTATTAGACATTGATTGTGCTACAAATACAAGAGAGGTAATAAAACAATGGAAGAGAGGCATGCCCCATGTCTCAAATATCCATAGCAGCAGCTAGAGCGTGCAAAGTTTTCTAAAGCTGGTATGACAACCTAAGAGAAATTGTCAAAGAAAAATTAACAGCAGAAACTATCCCAAAAGGTATGGTAAACCTATTTGTAAAATATATTGAATATGAATTTGTAGGAAAAGAGTGGGATGAAGATAAAAGAAAAAGAGAATGGGTTAGAAAATTAAGTAATATAAAAATATGTAACATAAACTATATAGAAAATTATATATACAAATACTCCTATTACTACTATCAAATAGAGAGAAATAAAGCTCATTTAACTATGTTTTTTCATAAATTATCATATCCTATAAATGTTAATATAGAAGAAAAATACGAAAAATGGTTAAAAGAATTAGGAGATGCTACAAGTGACACCTTGGGTCATAGAATTAAATATCTAAGAGAAGGAGTAGAGTATGAATGCATGAAAATGAAACAAAGGAGAAAAAAGAAAAGAAAGAAAGAAAAAAAAGTATTTGTATTACTGGCAAACATTTAATTCATGGGGATGTAAGCCTTCAAGGAATATACAATAAGAAAAAGAAAAAAAAAATTATAAAAGAAAAAAGTTTTAATAAACAAAGAGGAGAAAAATATAAAAGAAAATATTATAAAAAACCCTATAATTTCAATAAAATGAGAAGATTTTTTAGAAAAAATAATTATTGTCCAGAAGGGGAAAAAAAAAAGGATTTGTAAATGTTGGGTTGTGGGGAAATAGGTCATTTTACTAATCAATACTGAAATAAAAAAATAATAAAATAATAAAAGCCTTAGGAAGTTTGAATTATGTAGGGTTAGAAGAAGATGAAGCATTTAAATTGGCTCTACAAAATAATAAAGGAATGATAGTGTAACACCCCAAAGAAATTAACATAAGAAAACTCTACACTTTCCAACAACATGATCTTGTTTCCAAATTAATAGCTTCCATTGCATAAATGTATATGGGATATAATGTCTCATCAATAGCATCATCATCAAATCTCTAACATTTGTATTCGTTATACTCTAGAGATTTACAAAAGAATTCCACATGCAATTACACATTCAACATTCCTAGAATATGAATCTGTAGCATGTGACATAACAAGTCAAATACAATAATGCCTTCAAGGCTTATGCCTGGTTACACAAAATGGTTATAAAACCCATTCATGTAAAGCCCTTGGCTTGTCAAAAATAATAACAACAAAATGAAAGAGCCTTGTGCCCTCAAAATACACTCCACGCCTTTAACTCGGCGAATTACCACATCTTTTCCTACACAAAATCTATTAGGATGAGCACAAAGCCGAGTAGGAAGATCTTAACAAAGTATATTCATTTTATATAGTCTCTTGAGATGAATGCATGTGGCATGTCATGCTCAAACATATATTTCTATCTTTTGAAAAATCTTTTGCATAATGCAAATTTGAAAAAACATCAATTCAATAAGTTCAATATAGTTCAAGGGGTAGTAAATACGACTTAGGTAATGCTTAGGTTGGTGTCTGCAAGTAGGCATATCAAGCACTACCAATCGCCACTTTAACAGTTGCTAATCGGAAGGCACGTGATACCTCCTCCATGTGTGTTTTCTGTCTTTTACCATGGACACTCATGCTAACTTAACCAACTGCACCCCTATCCGGACTTACCAACGTATTTACCGTCAAACAATTCAAGATGATATTGTTTCACAAAATAATACCTTTTTCAAAGCAATAATTTCCAAATGCAAAATTCAAAATCAATGATAACAAAGATGAAATGGAATGGCAATGCAATATGTAGCAATGCATCAATATAGTTCCACTCTTAATTCCACCACACAATCTTCCATTGTGATCAAATTTTCACATCTCTTATCAATGTAACATCATAATATATCTTCCAAGAGATAATATAACAATATCATCATACATGTATTCTCCACATTAATCATCAATTTTAAACTTTGTCTCTCCAAGACAACCCAACAACAGGCTATTCATCAAGTTTCAAAATCAACAATTCTCATTTCTTCATTAAAACTTTCATTTGATACAACTATAGAAATTCCTCCAAAAATTAATCACATAATAATTTATCAAGCATGAATTTCACAATATCTCAACATCTTTCCCAAAATTTCCAAATTTCTAGGGTTTCTACCAAAACTAGGTTTTTGTTCCATTTTTGAAAGGATTTTTCCAAAACGACACTCACACTTTAGAACATAGCTCATACTCTCAAAAGTTTGGAGAAATATAGAGAAAATCTACTTTTTAAATTATCTAGAGTTCATGAACCCAAAACCGTAGTTTCAAACATGAAAGAAATACTCCAAACAAGTATAGACTTGCAAATATATATATATATATATATATATAACTCTAAGAATGTCCCTACCGCAAGCTTAAGAGAGGAAGGAGATAAAAACTCTAAAATTCAATGTTTATGAAAGTTTGATTCAATTGGTGTAAACATAGCCCTCGTTGCCCTCTTTGATTTGGTGTAAAAAGCCCCATCAAATTCTTGAAGGTTTTTGCTAAATCTTTGAGAGAAGTTTGGATTTGGGTGGGTTTGTAGAGAGATGGAGGAGAAAGATGAATATATATAGAGAGAGAGAGAGAGAGAAGTGAAAAAGTGTGTAAAACATGTTTTTGGCATCAGTTTTTAGAAAAAGAGCTCAAAATTCAAGACAAACGACCCGAAATCTGCACGAGTGGATTCTGATGCCTTTCACGGGCGGTTTGAGCCAGAGAAATACCCAGGCTTTCAGCAAAATCGGCACGAGTGAAATTTCAAATCCGCAAGAGCGGTTTTTGTCCAGAATTTCCTAGAAAATCCTGCATGATTCTGCTTGAGCGGTTGCCAAATCTGCACGAGCAGTTTCACTAGCCAAAGCGAAAATTTGATTCCATACTCTGGTACAAGTCCCAACGTCCAAAACTCAAAATTTTAACTCGGAAACGTTAAGAGAGGTTAAGTAAGAGCAGAAATGAAATCTCAATGACCCAATATGATAAACAAAATGCCGAAAGTAAAACAAACTATTAGGCTACGCAATACCGATCAAGTCTAGAACCCAGGACATCACAGATATAATTAATTGAAGAAGAATTAGAAATAAAAGACGAAGATTATAGCAATAGCAATGACGAGCTAACTTTTATGATGACAAAAGAAATAAGTATAGAAAATTTAAGAGGAGAATAATTTGTTATAGAAAATTCTTAAGAAAAATAAATAGAAAAAGATTAGACATTACCAATAATACGAAAAGAAGAAATATATTAAGAATCAATATTCAAATTAAAAAGTAAATATATATGTAAAGAATGGAGGCAGATATTGAAATTAAAGATTGTGAATATGATGTAGGAGAAATAAAATTAATAAATTATGCAAATATATTAAAAAATAGTAAAGATAACAAGTATAAATATATGCATATAGAGAATGTACAAATACAAATTACACGGTTGTTTGATAAAGGACAAGATATAGATATATATGCATTTTTGTGTGATATTAGATAACAAAATTTTGGAAGGTTCATGATAAGTGGAATAAAAAGTAATCTATGTGGGGGACCATTATATAACGATTCTGGTTTAGACCCGACTCATTAGTTACTTTGGATCCGAGAACTTGTGTATTTAACTGTTGTTTAGCTCATTTTCATCTTGTTGTTTGTTAAGTTTGGCTATTGGGAGTTTGGTGGTGTCTGAAATAGGTTGGGAAGTTAGTTTTTCATAGAGTTGTTGCCCAAAATTTTGCTTGTTTGCTCGAGTGACCATTTCTGCGCTCGAGCGGTCTTTTACAATTTGCAAAACCACTAGAAGTTTGGTATCTTCGCTCGAGCTGTCTTTGTTGCCCTCGAGCTGTCTTTTGCAGGTTTGAACTTCTGGGAGGAGGTTGTTGTTCGCTCGAGCGGTGTCACTTATTGTGTTTATCGCTCAACCGACCATTCTTGCGCTCGAGTGGTCTGTGCGTATATCAGTTGAGAGGCAGTCATTTTTTTAATCTCTTTCTCTCTCTAAACATTTCAAAAACCCTAGATTTTCACTCACTCTCTCTCTAGTTCTTGAACTCTAGCTCCAAATACTCTCAATCCGTGAGTTTCCTCAACCTAGTCCTTTAGAGAATAATGTTGAGCACGTCGAGGGCTTGGTTTAATTGGAGCATTTAGTATTTTTGACTCTGTCAAGTTCTACCCATCAATTCTTCTTGTCTTTTACTTTGAAGTAGGGATTTCTTTGACACTTTTATATGATTTTTAGCTTAGTTATTTTCTCTTTAAAAAGGGTTATTGATTTGGGGATATTATGTAACGTCCCGAAATAAATACAATAAACCATCCACAATGATAAGTAAATAACAATATAAATCAGAGTATATTATCCTTCCATTACATAAGACTCAGTTGTACAAAAAGGTGACACATGCGAATATATATTCATAAGTCCTAACCATGAATCTATAGCATGTGTCAACAACAAAAATATGAAATAGAAGTTAAACAGATAATTGAAATGCCCTGAAGGCTACAACTTTCCAAGACTGTACTTGGTTACATCAAAATGGATTTAAATCCAATACAGATGAAGCCCTAGGCTTGTAAAAAATGATTACAACAAGTAAACAAAATGAAACTCTTGCTCCAAAATGAAACTCCATCCATCTCATATGCCTCAAATTCAAGTCTTTTTGTGTAAACAGATATTTCAGACTCTTGTGATCGGAAAATACTTCAAACTTCTCATCATACAAATAATGCCTCCAAATCTTCAAGGGAAAGATCACTGCTACTACTCTAGTTTATGAGTAGGGCAGTTCCCCCCATGTGTTTTCAACTACTGTGAGCCATAAGCTACTACTTTTCCCTCTTGCATTAAGATGAAACCCAAACCTTCCCGTGACACATCACAATATACCGAATAGCCCAAACCCCTCTCCGGAATAATTAACACTGGAGCAGTAGTAAGTCTAACTTTAAGCTCTTGAAATGATTTCTGACAAGTCTCATTCCACACAAATTTTATTCCTTTCCTCGTCAGTTTAGTCAATGGTGAAGCTAATCTAGAGAAATCTTTCACAAACCAATAGTAATACCCGGCCAAACCCAAGAAACTAGGATCTCAAAGGCATTCTTGGGTTGTTCTCAATCTTGTACGGCTTTTATCTTGGATAAATCTACAGTCACTCCTTCCCTGCATACCACGTAGCCTAAGAACTTAATTTCTTTCAGTCAGAATTCAACTTTCTGAACTTAGCATACAGTTTGTGGACTCTAAGCAACTCAAGCACCACTTGTAAGTGTTCCTCTGCTCCTCCTCAGAGGGTGAGTAAATCAAAATGTGTCCACAAAGACGACTACAAAGCGGCCTAAGAACTCATGGAAGATTTGGTTCATTAAATCCATAAACACAGTTGGTGCATTGGTTAACCAAAAGGCATCCCTAAGAACTCATAATGGAATACTGCGTACAGAATGCCATTTTTTGGATATCCTCCTCCTTTTCTCTCAGCTGGTGATAACCCGATCTCAAGTCTATCTTAGAAAAGCAACAAGACCCTTTCAACTGATTAAATAAATCATCTACATAACAAGTACCTGTAACAGCGCCCGCGTGGGACCTCGGCTACAGTTCGGACTCAATTTTGTGTCGCGGTTCTAAATCTGAACCAAAGAGTCCAAATCCGGCAAATCGTTTTGAAGAAAAACAGATTTTTGAAAAAGTAGTGCCAAACATGGACTGCTTTGCCAGATTACAGAGTCGCCACCTAAATATTTTTAAAATGGGAAATTTAGGAAACCCTGACTCGGTGCCGAAGGCCACGTGTCCGTCATCACCAAAGTGATCTTGGCTCGGGAGCTTGGGTACGATCGGGGAAGGTCAGCTATGAGCACCCCCTTTCGCCCGGTCCGAAGACCGGCCTCTACTAACCGTGATATCCAATTTTGAAAACATTACATGTTCTTATTCCGGTTATTAGCCTAGAATTACTATGTTATGCGCACAGCACAAAAGTATAGACTAGATTGCCTAATTTGGGAATAAACATTGCATATCCGTTTTGTCTCGAAAAACATGTTGGTTTTGCTACTCGCAAGTAGGCTAAAATACGGATTTCAATGAGTTGTCCCAAATTAGGCAATCCAACCTTCACCCACAGGCATTCAAGCAGTTTATCACATAAGCATTTAGCCGCATGGTAAGCATACTGCATGGCAACATTCACACGCATGTGGTATGCTAAAGTGTAAATACTTACATCGTACTCCGAGCCAAAACAATAAACTAGTTAGCAAACATGCATGCCCTAGTTCATGTTAAGTGACTAATGCAACACAGGCATAGATGCAATCTACAGTAGGCTCGGCTAACCCTAAACATGGCACATGAGATGTGCGAATAGCACGTATTCAATTTGGATTTGAAAATTGCAATGCGGTTTGTATGATGTACCGAGCCCGGTGCATGTAAACAAATGCATGAATGCACGCACGCATTGCATAAGGTATGCTAAAATAGACGTGCCCTAATCTACCATCGTAAGCAGGTAAATAAAAGGGATAGAAAGAAATGGGGGTTTGGAAGACATACACCCACGCACCCACACTTATTACAATTTTGCCCTCGCTCGGAGGGACCGAATAATAATACAGAACCGAATAAATAACTGACTACTCTAGCTAATTAAATATTACAAATTAACTAAATTAGTTAAATAAATTAATTAATCTAATTAAGCATTAAACCGCCTCGGGATGAGGGCCGGATGCAGCGCGTGTTCGGGGCTGGCTCGGAACCGCACTGCCGTGCACGGATTGCCTCTGTTTCCTCTGCTCTCCTCCTCAGAAAATTACCAAAATCCCAGGAGTGCCTCTCAGGGCACTGGGGAGTCCACCGGCCGTGGGGCAGAGCACCACCGGCTGAAGGAGGAGGCCACCGGCACTGAATTGTTCCATCGGCTGGGAAAACACTGCCGGTCGGCACAAAATGTTCTGCAATCCTGCAACTCACAGCAGCAGAGGACAAACTATGCATGGCAAGGTA